>NC_047567.1:21673311-22000811 GCF_902806645.1 Magallana gigas | reverse complement strand
AATATTCACATGAGTTTTAAACAACTTAAGATTAGGTTCTATCAGTCACATATTAATCGCTCTGTAGTCTTTTCTACATGGTTGTTCGTTTCAGTGTGGAAGCGAACTCATTGCTGCGTCCCCCCTCCTCCCGCCCCGCTGACAAGTGCTCGCGCTGGATTTTTTTTTAAATTGCCGAAAAGATCCCCAGAACTGTCGAAAATCATTTTTGGTGACTTTTTCTTATGTGTAACATTTTCTCCTCAACGTGTTTGATTTTCCCACCCGTTTGTTAATTCGGTCAGTCTGTGTTAATTCTATCGCCACGTGCGACCGAAGATTCTCAGAACATATGTAATTGAGTAACAGTTGGAAGGGTGCTTTTATAAACAAAAAGACTATTATTCGAAGTCAATCATCTTCACATTGAAGATGTAAAATCGTAACCTGAGAATGTGGCTAATAAATTAACCTGTTAAACACGCTAAACTTCTATAGTTATGAACAGAATAATTCATCATGTATTATAATCAAAAGTTTGAAGTCAAAGGAAATTTTGTTCTTGGGAAGTACGACTACATTATGCAATGCAGTCGATCGCCATAGAAATCATCAAAGTACTGCAAGTGTCGACAGATTTCTTATTTCTTTTAAAGACCATGATAATTCACTTGACTTGCAGACTATAATATAGCGACATATCTGCCTCCCAGATATATATGCGCTTCTCAAAGTTACACTTAAGTGAGATAGATGTGAGTTATAGGGGATTTTATTTATTGCTAATTGTATGAAAATTGATTTAACAACTTTTAATTGAAGTTGTGTATTATGAGGTTGTAATGCAACTTAACTTACTTACAAGGTTAGCTACAGCCAGTGGAATACTAATTTTAGCTGAACAATGAATACCCAATATATTAAAATACAAGATAAATAGTTTCCAGAACTATAATACTATGCATGTGTATATGAAAGTTGCACCCTAATTTGTATGGCTGTAGGTGGGGAGGTAAAGGTGTATCGATGTACATACAATGTATGACTGCATATACTGATTCCGGACCGCGGGTACAGACGATACCCATGATAGTCCTTTAATACATCAATGCGCAGTTTGATCTAGAAACTGACCAGTTTCATAACTTCTTCGAATTTCTCTTACACGGACTGTCTAATTCCTTCCCAGAATTCCAATTTACGCAAGCGCAATTGAAGTTTTTTTTTCAATTTATTTAGTCAACCCACTGACATAAAAATAAAGATTTTGCATATTATTACATTGTCGAGAAAAGTAATATTCATTTCTGTTAATAAGGTTATTTAATTCACGTTACATAGCGGTGTCTCTATGAAACAGCACCATCTGGTGTAAAATTTAGATGCTCGCTTTTGCATAAATTCTCCCGCTGATCTTTTTCTTTAGCTGATTATATATTATTTTGAATGTCCAAGTCTACTCGTATCATTAAATAATATCGGACGACACACATTTCCCTGTAGAAAAGTTTAGGGAAGCCATCGATCTTGACTAATTACTAAATTTTGTCAGCACGTAATAATTCTACAACTTGCACATAGTCTTCAACAATTTAGAAAGATTTAAATAAAGAAGTTATCCAATAGAAAAGGTTACGTGTTTTGTAGGCAGGTTCGGTTTAAAAAAATACAATTCCTGATATGAATAATGAGTACATACTGTTTATAACAATGCTTGCTACCCTTTGAAAATTTAACTCGCCATTAAACATCTCATTTTTTAAAGAACTTTTGAAACGATTACACAAACTGTGTTCGACAAATAGTTTTCCTAAAACATTTTCTTCCTTTCTTTTTCAAAACACGTCTTATATACAGGCTTTCAATCACAACACATTTTTATAACAAAAGCAGAACTGAAAGTTTAGTCATTATAATCGTTTGACACCATATCACACATATTTTCAACCCGCAGCAACAACGGAAGACCTACTCGTGGCTTTGCCACGAGCTCTGCTCTAGTTGTTTACAATTTTTTCTTAACCTACCATATTCAGCTGTGTCAAGTTTCGATTTATAAGCAAGATACCGAGCTTTGCTCACAGAAATGAGGCCATGCTTTGATTCATTCTGAAAAGGAAATACTAAGTTGAAAAATCTTAAGTTGAATTTAATTAACTCTGGTGAACAAAGAATTGACTCAAAGCAAGCAGAATTGCGAGTTCTGTATCTTTCTTATAATTCTACGATTGACGCTGAAATTTTGATTTATCACTAGAAATGTCTCACTAAACGTTAAATACTTGTACAGAAAACTTACAAGGATGGTATGCTCTAACAAATTTTTGGGGCCCCCTCACTATACGATAAATCTACACCAACTTTGTTGGTTTTCCCACACACAATTAACTTAAAACGACCTCTTTAAAACAGTTTAAAACATTACTGTTATGGGGATAAATGCTTTATCGCTATTCTTAAGAAAAAATTGCAGCGGAAAACCATCTTGATTTGTAGCCATTTGTTAACGTTGATTTTGAATAAAGATGACAATAAAATTAAAGGGTGGGCCTTAGTAAAAAAGAGCGATATGCCTGTCAATACATTGCAGTCTGAGGCTCATTGAGGAGGGGGGGGGGGCTAGACCTTATCAGAAATCTTGACAAGTAAAAAAAAAAGATTTTGAGTTCGGCTATGTCTAACTCTTTATATAACAGTTCCGACGCCTATGCATTGATAATACATGTAATAGCTCTTTAACATATCACATGACAACATTTTTTATTCCATTTTATTCCCCGATCAAGTGAGTAAGGTTATAAAACGTCGCATGAGTTCACACCTGGTAAACAACAATTGTTTATAATGCCGAAGACCAATTAAATTTTTGAATGTTCTTAATTTGAGCGCTTTGAGGTGCAATTTTCTTCTTTCACATATAGATATATTTTTTTTAATAAAAAACAATAACTAGCTATTACAATGTAGTTGAAGATGATTATGTACCTATATGCATATTCTCATATATAATTTGATCGTTTTATAAAGTGAGGGGGCAGAACTAAAATAAAGAGAATTGGACGTTAACAGTGTACCCCTACCAAAACTTTAGCTTCATATCTTGCATAGGATCTATTTTTGGTAAAAATTGTGTTTCATTAGGGTACAATGTCAAAGATTAAGTGTAGGGAAATGAGTGTAAAATGTGGTTACAGTTTATTTTATGGTATTCTTTGTTTTTCTACCAATGGGCCATATGGCACAGTATCCTTTGAACATCCATATAAAGCTATTGTTGCCCCATGGGCCTCTTGTTTTAGAGCTAAAACAAACGTTAAGCTTTAAAATATCTTGTTTGTAGCCATGTTGGAACCACTATTGAAATAAAACCACTATTGGAATAAATTATTTCAATAGTGGTTGGGAATGTATTTCATTAGAAAAATCACCTAGCAACCACTATTGAAACAAGCATTCTGAGAGTATTGCATAAGCAATACACGTTCCCTACCTGTTTGTGGAAATTGTGAAAACAATGCACTGTTATGCAGAATATCGAACCCGAACATTAAAAAATTGGAACATAAAAAATTGATTTGTTCGAAAATATGCCAACCAGACGCTACAAAAGTGTAAACTTGGACTGTAGTTTGACATTTTGAAGCTGTTCAGCAAAATTCATATTATTCCTCAAACGCATAAAGAAAAAAAGTGTGGAAAGCTGAAGTGGGACAGACAGACGGACTGACGGACGCAAATGAAAGCTATAGTCCATTCGAGTGAAAATCAGTAGTGGACTAAAAAACCACTATTGAAATAAATTATTTCAATAGTGGCTGGGGACGTAATTCATTAGAAGAATCACTTTGCAACTATTATTGAAATACAAGTACTATTTAAGTATTGATTTCAATAAAAGTTGGGGATATATTTCGTTATTAAGAACTACTTAACAGACACCATTAATGTTCAACTACTATTTAATTAATTTTTCTCAATCGTAGATGGGAATGCATTTTTTTTTGATAAATATCTATGTAATCAATATTGTAACACATTTGGAAAGAAAGAAGTTGTCTATTTGCAAACTATTTTGAAATGCAAGAAATCTAACGAATAATTTCAAATGCACAATCATTTTACAATTTTCACTGCTATGCAGAAATGAATAACAAATTCTCGCAAATAATCATAAATTTGTTTTTATCTAACAAACAATTTTAAATACACAATTAAGGTACTAAAGACTTCATGAAGACTAGGAAATTAATGTACTTATTTAGGATTTTCATTGTTGTGCAGAAATAACCAGTCCTCGCAAATTAACATTTAGAATTTTTTTCATATTTTTCTTTACCTTTCTCTTTCTATAGATATATTTACAAATTTATATGTTTTATGAAAATTATTTGTACAAGAAGATAACGTTGTAAATTGACAAAACTTCTATTCAAAACCCCTACATGTTAAAAAATAGTTTATAGCTTCTATATTATTGAGTTATGGATTATTCTAGTTGTAAAATATTATGGCATAAAAAATGAAATATTCATAGTTTTATGATTAATTTTATAAACTTATTAATTATTGTTATATATTCATCTATTGTCGTTTTACTGATTATTTCAAACCAAATTTGGTTAAACAATAAAGTCACAAAAGTGGCAGAGTGCAACATACCTATTTGTTATGTGTTGTTTTACTGTACAAAGATGAAGGGCTCAGGTGGTTCAATTTCGAGCAGATAAAGGGTTAATTATTTCATGAATATGCGTGGAATTATGCTATATGAAGTAATGGTCTATTTTGAAAATTATCAATTATGGATAAATATTATTATAGGTATATGTTATGATGAATATCACTATTGAGATAAATAATTCAATAGCGGTTGGGAATGTACTTCATTATAACCAATATTGAATGAAATAAATTATTTCAATAGTGGTTGGGTATGCGTTTCATTATAACCACTTTTGAAATAAATCATTGCAGTAGTGGTTTTATTTCAATAGTAGTTGTAAGGTGATTTTTCTAATGAAATACATTCCCAAACACTATTGAAATAAATTATTTCAATAGTGGTTTTATTTCAATAGTGGTTGCAACATACCTATAACAATGTTACGGTTTCAATCATCGGGCAAATAATATACTGATGTGTCGAGCCACCTTATTTTGAGTTTGAATTGGTTTCCTTCTTTAACGTTGTACACATGTAACTTATTTGTTAATCTAATCATTTCACATTTCACTTTTTAAAGAATTATTTCAAAATTCTCATTATTGACAAGTAAACAATGCCTAAGTATGTTATCTCTATTAATTATATCATATCTACAAAATGATAAGTTTTCTTACAAGTTTTATCTCTGTAAACGATTGAATTAACACAAAATAAGATGTTTTGAAATTTATCCATTTTTTGTATTAAAAGTTTTAAATTAAAAAAAAAACCAAACCGTTTACAAGTTTACTTATTTTAATTGGATTACACTGTATATGTGACATGAACAAATAATAATAGCTGATACAAGGTCAAGATCAACAAGTATACATGTGAGGATAGGTTCATATGAGTGCTAAGGATTTTAAATACTATATACATTATGACGCCATAATTGATTTGATGAGCTATTTCTCAGTACTTTAAAGGACTTATACTGAAAATAAAACTAATTAAATTATGGAAATAGTCCTGATACTTCAATTTTGTAATCACTGTTAAGTCACATTAAAGAAGGTGTCCAAAAATAAAACATTTAATGTCTTTTTGAATGACTGTATGTAGTTTAAATATAGTTCATCAAAATGTACATAATTCCCAAATATTTGTAATTATAACCAATTTTAACCGTATTACATTTAATATGATATTAATTTAATTCAAACATATTTTTTAAAAATAAAATCAATAGGATTGGACAGCAAACATAGCATATGTATATCAATATGTATATAATGTATATAATAGGTCAAGTTACATAATTTAAAAAATATATATATACTGTAGGATAATATACGAGGGTTGTTCGGAATTTATTTAGAAATTAACTCCTACTCCCTTGTGAAAAAATTAAATTATTGAACTTTCACCTGAAAACAAAACAGGATGTCTTTCATTAACGTAAAATGTTACACTTAATAACATCATTTGTTAATTCCTAGTAAACTAACAAACTTGCTTACACCCAATGACCCGGCGCAACCACATACTCACCGCAACGTCATTTTAACGTTTTTTCATCGTCCTATGTTATTAACACCTTACAAACGAGCGGAAAACATGAACTATTCTTCATTTTGCATCTTTTCTTTTTATTTTAACATGACAACAGTTGCAAATGTTTTCCATTCTCGATTTTTTGTGTGAAAAAAATCGAGTTTACTCTTCCCAAAAGTCAACTTACTGTGAAACTTTTCTTACACTCATTCTGTATATATCTTAGGACTGTTATAATTGATTTGTGTGGAAAAAGTTCTCGATATCTCGTCCCTTTGTTTTAATTTTTTTTAAACAACCAGTAACAAAACCGATTAACTGAAGCATTTGACCCTTTTCCATTGTGTAGCTTTTAGTTAAGCAATTTTTTGGCCAAAAACGTCTTCTTTTGAGGTTCATACCAATTTTATGCATATTTGCTGTGCCAGAAACCGTCTCCGTCAGATTTCAATTGCTTGGCAAATAAATAAGTACTAAATTCGTATTTCAACGCGCGAACATTAGATAAACTTACACAAAAGCTAGTCACAGTAAATAGCAAAATGAACGTACATAATTGGATTTCTTTTATCAAGAATTGTAGGTCTAACAACACTTAAATTGAAGATGTTTAAGTGTTTTAAACTCCGAGTTTGTGCCTGCGCCGGGTACCCCAACCACCGACTTGTTTATGTACAGTCATAAACAAACTATTAATTATTTTATAATATTACTCTGCTTAATTATTCTTTTAGGGTTCTTCCATGTTCGTGCCAATTTTCATTAAAATGCGCCATTTAGAAAGAGAGATATTTGTGTCTTCTCAATAATTTCCGAACAACCCTCGTACATTTAATATGATATCTTAACACACGATCTTTCATCCTCGATACATTTTAACAGAATAAAGTTATTGTTATGAAGCATCGTTGAAAGAATTCACACCTCAAATTTTATAAATTTGTTTTTTATTGACTAGATCTTGACCTTAAATTTAACTAGAACCCAATGATTCACCGTATAAATTAGAATATAATAAAGCATCCTAAACAACAGTAGCATATGTATATAAACAAGATGTTTTTATCATTAGTATTGATAAAAATATGCATATAGTACGTTAAAACAAGTACACTTACGATATATGCGATAAAACATTGTTTATGTGTGTTGATATAGCCATTACTTTAAAAAGAGTGACTATTACAAAGATCGTAAGAATCTTAAACAGTATATGAATAAAATGAGAAAGTAGTGCAATCAAAGTAAACCAATAAATCTGCTTAGAAAATCACATATTTGAAGAAATAAAGATTTTTGTGTACCAAAAAAAAAATTAATTGATCTATTATATTTTCCGATAATGTCAAACGTAGAGTTCAGACTTTTGAAATTACATCGCCTCTTAACTTAATAATATAAATTGTTGCATTTTACAAATACAATCTAGTACAATATGTTTTATTTAAAAAATTAATAACGAATTTCTACAAATTTTATAAAGGATTTGTGAATTTGGTTCTGTTGTTAAATACATTCTATCTTTATCAAATTAAAACATAATTTAAGACAAAAATCAGCAAAAGACAGTCCTTTTTTGATTATTTGTAATTACCTTGATATTTGAATAATGTTTACTCAAACGACTAGCTGTCTACAAATAATGTAAAAAAAATTGATCTTAAGCCTGATTAGTCCTAAAGTATCTCTTATTTGAATTTCGTTCAAAATGGTGTTTTAAGTAGCAAGCGAACTTTTCAAAACCCTTTTAAATCTCTATTTTCAGTGAATAAAGTCTAATGATTGTATTATAAATATTATTTGAAATCACTGTATGGCTTGATAGTGATGATTTAAAAAAAAAAACACTTTTAAATGACTATATTGTTTGTGCATCAAGACAGATTATGTGATTAGAAATAGATTAGTGTCATTACTACAGCTAAAGATGATTTTACACTTGTGTAGTCCTCGTTGACGATTCATTAATTAACATGGTCCTTTCGGTATCATTTCTACATATTTCGGTTTCGTATCTGATGTACTTGTACTTCCAGGAAATCTCTAAGAAGTGCAGACCAGAGTGAAATCGAAAAAATATTGTAAGAGGTAAGATTATCTTACTGATAACCAACCAAACAATTAACTTGAATGACCTATATATATAAATACTTAACACAGGAAGCCGTTCTTCCCCGATGCTGTCGCTAATCCACAATCCCAAATTAAGAACCCCTAAAATGGAACATGCGTAGTACATTAAAAAGTGTTTTCTTTGTAGGGAGCAACCACAACAATTGTTTGTTAATTCTGTCAGCGAATGGGATCCTAATAGAAACATTGTTTGTAGTCCCGCTAATAATATGCTTACTATGTTATCAACCCAAGAAACAATTATACCTGTATCAATATTAGCAATTATTTCATCAGATTTATTTTTCGAGTTGGAACTGTTAGAAAGTGTTTGATTCGTTTTATCTTCAATAGGTGTGTAAGTGCTGTCCTGAGAGAGAGCAAAACAATACACCACGTGGTACACAACATTACCGAAGCAAGCAATTAAGAGCACGAATGCGGAAACATTAAAATGAAAAGAGATTGACGTCCATGCGAGACAAAGACACACGATAATAAAAAACGCCATGAAAATTTTCATGGATAGTTGTATGCTAACATAAACAACGAAATCATTTGGATGATCAATAAAGTTTTTTGACGAGTCAGTTGTTAAGAGTACAGTAAAGGTTACCGCAAATAATGCAAAAGAGAGCAAAAAAAACAAGATTTGGACCGCTATTTCCGAACAAAGACGTAGACAAATAATACAGTCTTTCTTTAGTCTCTTACAATTGACGAATTCGTTTCTGTTACTCTCATTGTGGATATCTGTATTTGTCGAATTGGAAGGTAAATCAGTGGGATCATCAATGTTTGTAAATAGCATGTTGACAGCCATCAGAGAAAACTCAATTATGGCGGGGGATAGAAATGGATCGGTCTTTTCGATGGCGTCAATGGCTCTAGTATGATTATGTGACGTATCATTATGATGAATAAACAAGACTTCTGACTCTGAAAAAAGTGTATCTAACCAAATGCACAAATTAGCTAAAAGAATTCCAAGTGAGGTAATATTTTCTAAACAAGAACTTTCATGAACATTTTTTCTGACATAAATCAACGCAAAATAAATAAAGAGGCTAAATATGTAAAAGATTGATATGGCATTGTAAATAATACCTAAAATGCTTAACTTTTCACACTTGTTTGGGGTAGCGTGTTTCCATATATAGAGTCCACAATGAAACAAAAAACCTAGTCCAAAAATATACATTGAAATCAATTTGATTGTCAAAAATGATATTTTAGTTGTATGAATCACAAGTGAACGATTACAACAGATTCGCAACGCAAGAAGCAGCCAAACGCATCCTACTCCAAATAAAATAAATATCAATAAAACCACCAAGACAATCCCTTCAGATTCGCATTTATCTGAAATCAGCCTCGTCCAATTGACCGCCATTATTGTCACAATTACGGCTAGTAGAACTACGCCAAGTGCAACCAATTGTGTTGATCCTGAAATAAATTTTTAACAAATGATCAAGGGACTTGTTAATTAAAAAAACCACTTGAATATATCATAACGTCACGACTGTATGATATATACACTATGTTCATATATGTTCATGCGTAGAAGCATTATTGATCGTTAATTTTTAATATAGACAAATACATTATGCATTGTTGTTTCATCTTTCTGTAAGAGGACAAAAATGAGATTAATAACATCGGTCTCGAGATGTTAAAAATTATTTACATTTTTGAACACATCTGGAAAAGGTCACTCAAATTACATGTAACAGTAAATTATTTGATTATGAAATATATGAGAGAGTGAGAGAGAATTATATCTTTCTATGTTAAAAAAAACCTTACAAAGTACATAGACTAACTTCCTCCTAAAGCCTTTTTTTTTTTACTTTTGGAGGGAAATTGATCAGTTTGTAAAATGTAATTTGTGTTTAATTTAATTAAATGTGTACACGATAAATATTATTTTTCTTTTGTACCTTGTTGTTATCTGACTTTTTTTTCCCTAGTTCGTATTTTTGGTTTGAAGATATGCAATATCTACATAGATTTGTTGGGTGTTTTTTTTTCTTTATTATTTTGAGATTTAGTTCAATATGACGAGGCTGTAACTTTGAAAGCCATTTATTTTTTTTAATTTTCTCCCTACTTATATATGCAAAATTAGCTTAAAATTGGATCGACATGACAGTAAAGAATGATTCTTGCTTGTTTATATACAATTTCTCTACCAACAATGTTAGATTTTTCCAACAAGTAATTTTTATATTTAATTCTTCGCACTTGTGATTCTGATTCTGACTGACCGACGGACGAATCGAAAACATCTTGCAAAATAATCTCTCTCTCTCTCTCTCTCTCTCTCTCTCTCTCTCTCTCCAAACTAGAAGAATTATAGAAGGAAGGACAATTGTGAATACATGTACATGCAAACAGAAAAAAAGGCTTTGATGAAGCTAGCATTTGAAAGAATGCGTCCAAATAAAGTCAAAGCCGGGAGCAGATTGGTAAATACAAAACAGTGCATTGTTTCAATGTGAAGGAATAAAAATTGACCAGTAATGGGAATTTAAAACCATTACCATGAAAGTGACGATAATCTTGAAGAAATCTCAATGTTTAAATCAATTAATATTTGCTTGATTGATTCATGGACTAAAGATGCAATTCATGAAGACATACCTTCTTGAAAAACAGACACCTTGCTACAAAGCATAGAGTTTTATGAGTTTAATCACATTTTGAGTGTGGCACCTTTTGAAAACAATACCCAACTATGATTACTGTAAAATAAATATTTAAAATTTCTTGCATTCCCTGCCATTTATTGTGGACAATCAAGACCAGACGATGCTTCAAGACTTGTTTTTACATTATACCACTATTAGTCTGGTCCGATTTAGTCGATAAAAAACTTTTAAAGGCAAATAATTATTATTTGGTCCAGCATGGTTTTTTAACATAATTTAAGTGTGCGGAGTCCGAAAAAATATGCTGGCCTTCATGAAAATGGCGTTAAGTAGGTCAAAATGGCGATTCAAAATGGCGGACAACCAAACTTCGTAATTTTCTCTTAAAGTCTTTAAATTATTGACAAACAATAATGAATTGATCCAGTATAGTATTTTATCATTACTAAGGTATGCTAAGTATGAAAAAATATGCTAGCCTTCTCCAAAAGGCGTTAATTATGTCAAAATGGCGATTCAAAATGGCGGATGCCCAGATTTCATAATTTTTTCTTAAAGATTTTTTAATAGGGAAAACGCATGAAAAAACAATAATAATTCAGGTCAGCAAAGTTCTTTTTGCATAATTAAGGCGTGCTTAGTCTGAAAAATATGATGGCTATGACAAAAATGCCGCTTATAAGGTCAAAATGGCGGTCAAAATGGTCGAAATTTTATAAAATTTTATAAATTTACTTTGAAGTCTTAAATATCTAGGTAACAAACGAATATAAATTGGTTCAGCATAGTATTTTATCACATCATAGTCTAAGGTGTGCTGAGTCCACAAAAATATGCTGATCTTTAAAGATCGCGATAAATTGTTTAAAAATGGTGGACAGCCAGATTTCATCAGTTTTGTCTTACAGTCTCTTCAATGGAAAAAATAGCAATACAAAATCTCAAATTGATCTAGCAAACAGTTATTCCATAACTAAGTTGTGCCAAGTTTGATGAAATTTGTTGGTCTTCATAAGAATGAAGTTAACCTTGTCAAAATGGCAATTCAAATTAGTGTAAAGCTAAATTTCATTAATCTCTCTAAAGGCCTCTTAAATGAGGAAAATGTTTGAATATCATAATTTCAATACTGATAATGTAACTAACAATCAGATTTAAATACATGTATTAATTTGAAAAAAACTCCACCAGCTTTTTATTTAAAAAAAAAGTGAATTTTTTTCTGTTTTCCCTTATTAATTAAGCTACAAGATATTATTTGATATACAATCTTTTTTTGAATGATGAGTTTGTGATTAAAAATTTGCAAATGTCTATACCGCCAAGTTGGCACGTTTACATTCACACATAGAGGTTCTACAACCTGTGGGGCAGTTGCAAGCTATCAAATCAAAGAAAGCTTAAAGTATAAGATCTTAAGGTTACAAATAAAGTTCCAGCAACAAACAACCTTTACTTAAATTTTTAATCTCATCTCGGCTGGGCATGGCGATATAGTAATGCTCATATATGCCTTTCTCCCTACCATTACCTTGGTGCTTGTTTCATAAGCAACGTAAGGCAAATCCTAAGTTGGGGCTTATTCACGGGCTTTGATTTTATGAACAAAGCAAATTGAACCGTGTCAGTGGGCAATGTGTCTTGGTTATACATACATGTACAACTAAAGAACTTCTCGAACTCTTTGATTTTCTGGTCAGTTAATTCCCCTTTTAATACTTGTTTCTATACACTTAATATGTCGATTTTCTTGATATGCTGTAGAAATAAGTAGTTGTGTCACAACATATCAGTGAATGAAATGAACCAAGAGCTAATTCGAAATTCTAGAAAAGGGGACCATTTTCTCTTCAACAACATTGACAGGGATGTTTATCGGCTTTAAAGAGGTTCGAACATCCATCAGCAAACTTAGTTGTGAGGATATATTGCAAATGGACACTGGCATGGTCTAGCGAAAAAAAGCCTCAACTTTTCCTCTGAATAAGAACACACATTGCCTTTTACGTACTTCTATACTTTCCTCAGCACATTTTGGCCAAACACATGTTGACAATTTTGAAAGAGGTTGTTTCATCCTTAACGAAGACATAAACAGCTTGATTTTTATACAAAGTATAAATTGTCCCTAGTAATGTTAAAAAGAGAAGAAAATATTTGGGTTGCCCAAACATATTACCATACTTAATACTATATATAAAACTTGACGATATGTTGATCTCGGGCTCATTTTGAATCACGGGCTTTTCCAGTGCAGATGATGATATATTAGTTTGATTTTTTAATTTGCTAGAAAGGAATTAAAGAAAGAGACAGGCATATACTGGAATAGTTTTTATTGTCGTACACTGCCCCCAAGTATCCGATTCTGTTATGATATAAGCTTATGATATCGATGTCTTTAAAGCCTAAAAACACCAATTTTATAGTGCAGAAATGTTTCTCCTCTCTAAAACTTAATGTAAGCATTTATCGTATTTCACGAACTTGCAGACCTTCCTAACTATTTTAAAAGGGAGATCGAAGAAATCGGAACATAAAGTGTAATAACCCCCCCCCCCCCCCCCCCGAAAGGTTTAGGAACAAGACGGATATTGAAAAGCATGAACAAAGAATGTTTAAATAAGATATACGCCTTAACAAAAAACGGAGAACATTAAAAAACTTTAAGTAAAAAAAAAATGGAACTGGTTTTTTTCCTTCATTAAAGTATTCCTATCTAGTTTTTCATGTGCATATTTGTATAATGTAATACTTACACATTTTACTCCTCTAAACGGCTTTGAAAGAGAATTATGACATCTGGCTGTTGGCCATTTTGAAACGCCGTTTTAACCTCCTTAACGCCAGTTTTGTAAAAGTCACCATATATCTTTAAACTCAGTATACCCTAATTATGACTAAAATCTTTGTTAAACTGGACTATAATTGTTTTTAATGCTTTTTCCTTCTTAAAAACTTAAATAGAAAGTAATGAAATCTGGCTGTAGGCCATGTTAAAACGCCATTTTGACCTATTTAACGCAATTTTCGTCATAGCCAGCATATTTTTAAGTTAAGTCTGAGCATGCCTTAGTTATATTGATAACTTTGCTGGACCAAATTAAAATTGTTGGTCTCGTGCTTTTTTCTGTTATAAGAAACTATAAGGAACAAATATGAAGTCTGGCTATCCACCATTTTGACATAAAAAGCACCGTTTTAGTGGAGACCAGCATGATTCCTCAGACTAAGCACGCCTTATTTATGCTTTAAAAATTTAATGAAAAGAATTATAATTGTTTGTCTCTCGCTTTTTCTCAATTTAAGAAACTAAAGGAAAAAAACATAAAATCTGGATGTCCACCGTTAGGAATTGCCTTTTTAAAGATAATTTACGACATTTTCTTGAAGCTAGCATATTATTCCTGACTAACCACACCTCCGTTATGATTTAAAAATTTGCTGGACCAAATATGCATTGTTTGTCTCACGCTTTTTGTCCATCTTAGAAATATGAGAAGAATATAAAAAAAAAAATTATCATCCGCCATTTTAATTCGCCATTTTGACCTAATTAACCTCATTTGTGTAAGGCCAGCATATTTTTTAAGACTCAGCACACATAGGATATAATAAAATACTATTTTGGACCAATTCCTTAGTGTGTGTCATTATATTTTTCCACTGTATAGACTTTAAAAGAAAAAATTGAAGATTGGCTGTCCGCCATTTTGAATCGCCATTTTGACATACTTAACGCCGTTTTCATAATTGCCAGCATATTATTTCAGACTCAGCATACTTTAATTATGATAAAAAACCATGCTGGACCAAATAATAATTATTTGCTGTTAAAACGTATTTCTAGAGCTCTTTTTAGAAATCAGGACTAGACTAATCTGTAAATGGAAATTAAAAATTATTGATAGGTGATGTGCAACATGTATACCAAATTTGTTTTACAAGTTAAAAAATTGTAAATTTAAAAAAAAATCACGACAAGGTCATAATTTCAAAAGAAAAAGTATAAAACAGCACAAGTTCTTGACTCACAAACTGTTCAATCAGTAGTAAACACAGGATGAATGACCATCTTTAAGTTCTCCTTAAAGATAGCTTAAAGGTGTTTAAAGGTAGCTTAAAGACGATCTTTAAGCCACCTTTAAGCTATATGTGTTGCTTAAAGGTGGCTTAAAGAAAGCGTAAAGAAGGCTTAAAGGCAGCTTAAAGACTATCTTTAAGCCACCTTTAAGCCACCTTTAAGGACAACTGATAGGTCCTTAATGTCCAAACATCTTTAAGCCACCTTTAAGATACCTTTACGCTACTTTTAAGCCACCTTTAAGCCACCTTTAAGCCATTAATAAAAAAATAATTCAATATTGTGCTTTATTTACCAACAACATGTATTAACTTTATGAAAGAAAAGGTATTAAAAACGGTTTTTGTTCTAAAAAAAACCAAAAAAACAAAAACAACGCCCAGGGCTAGAATTGAACCCGGGACCCTTTGTTTAAAAGCATCACCTCACTTCCCCTGCGCCACGGTAATCTACATATTTATGGGTGGATATTGAATCAATATTTGGGTTGCCCAAACATATTACCATACTTAATACTATATATAAAACTTGACGATATGTTGATCTCGGGCTCATTTTGAATCACGGGCTTTTCCAGTGCAGATGATGATATATTAGTTTGATTTTTTAATTTGCTAGAAAGGAATTAAAGAAAGAGACAGGCATATACTGGAATAGTTTTTATTGTCGTACACTGCCCCCAAGTATCCGATTCTGTTATGATATAAGCTTATGATATCGATGTCTTTAAAGCCTAAAAACACCAATTTTATAGTGCAGAAATGTTTCTCCTCTCTAAAACTTAATGTAAGCATTTATCGTATTTCACGAACTTGCAGACCTTCCTAACTATTTTAAAAGGGAGATCGAAGAAATCGGTACATAAAGTGTAATAACCCCCCCCCCCCGAAAGGTTTAGGAACAAGACGGATATTGAAAAGCATGAACAAAGAATGTTTAAATAAGATATACGCCTTAACAAAAAACGGAGAACATTAAAAAACTTTAAGTAAAAAAAAAATGGAACTGGTTTTTTTCCTTCATTAAAGTATTCCTATCTAGTTTTTCATGTGCATATTTGTATAATGTAATACTTACACATTTTACTCCTCTAAACGGCTTTGAAAGAGAATTATGACATCTGGCTGTTGGCCATTTTGAAACGCCGTTTTAACCTCCTTAACGCCAGTTTTGTAAAAGTCACCATATATCTTTAAACTCAGTATACCCTAATTATGACTAAAATCTTTGTTAAACTGGACTATAATTGTTTTTAATGCTTTTTCCTTCTTAAAAACTTAAATAGAAAGTAATGAAATCTGGCTGTAGGCCATGTTAAAACGCCATTTTGACCTATTTAACGCAATTTTCGTCATAGCCAGCATATTTTTAAGTTAAGTCTGAGCATGCCTTAGTTATATTGATAACTTTGCTGGACCAAATTAAAATTGTTGGTCTCGTGCTTTTTTCTGTTATAAGAAACTATAAGGAACAAATATGAAGTCTGGCTATCCACCATTTTGACATAAAAAGCACCGTTTTAGTGGAGACCAGCATGATTCCTCAGACTAAGCACGCCTTATTTATGCTTTAAAAATTTAATGAAAAGAATTATAATTGTTTGTCTCTCGCTTTTTCTCAATTTAAGAAACTAAAGGAAAAAAACATAAAATCTGGATGTCCACCGTTAGGAATTGCCTTTTTAAAGATAATTTACGACATTTTCTTGAAACTAGCATATTATTCCTGACTAACCACACCTCCGTTATGATTTAAAAATTTGCTGGACCAAATATGCATTGTTTGTCTCACGCTTTTTGTCCATCTTAGAAATATGAGAAGAATATAAAAAAAAAAATTATTATCCGCCATTTTAATTCGCCATTTTGACCTAATTAACCTCATTTGTGTAAGGCCAGCATATTTTTTAAGACTCAGCACACATAGGATATAATAAAATACTATTTTGGACCAATTCCTTAGTGTGTGTCATTATATTTTTCCACTGTATAGACTTTAAAAGAAAAAATTGAAGATTGGCTGTCCGCCATTTTGAATCGCCATTTTGACATACTTAACGCCGTTTTCATAATTGCCAGCATATTATTTCAGACTCAGCATACTTTAATTATGATAAAAAACCATGCTGGACCAAATAATAATTATTTGCTGTTAAAACGTATTTCTAGAGCTCTTTTTAGAAATCAGGACTAGACTAATCTGTAAATGGAAATTAAAAATTATTGATAGGTGATGTGCAACATGTATACCAAATTTGTTTTACAAGTTAAAAAATTGTAAATTTAAAAAAAAATCACGACAAGGTCATAATTTCAAAAGAAAAAGTATAAAACAGCACAAGTTCTTGACTCACAAACTGTTCAATCAGTAGTAAACACAGGATGAATGACCATCTTTAAGTTCTCCTTAAAGATAGCTTAAAGGTGTTTAAAGGTAGCTTAAAGACGATCTTTAAGCCACCTTTAAGCTATATGTGTTGCTTAAAGGTGGCTTAAAGAAAGCGTAAAGAAGGCTTAAAGGCAGCTTAAAGACTATCTTTAAGCCACCTTTAAGCCACCTTTAAGGACAACTGATAGGTCCTTAATGTCCAAACATCTTTAAGCCACCTTTAAGATACCTTTACGCTACTTTTAAGCCACCTTTAAGCCACCTTTAAGCCATTAATAAAAAAATAATTCAATATTGTGCTTTATTTACCAACAACATGTATTAACTTTATGAAAGAAAAGGTATTAAAAACGGTTTTTGTTCTAAAAAAAACCAAAAAAACAAAAACAACGCCCAGGGCTAGAATTGAACCCGGGACCCTTTGTTTAAAAGCATCACCTCACTTCCCCTGCGCCACGGTAATCTACATATTTATGGGTGGATATTGAATCAATGTATTGAATGTATTTACTTGAAAAGATTTTGACAAATCATTCAGTTTGTAACAATCAATTATATCTAATTTATAAATTACATGCATGCATGTACTTAGAATGAAATACGGAACTTGGTCTTCAGTGAACAAAAATATGTTATACCTAAATGGAAACCGTTAGGTTCACTAGTAGGCTTTCTTAGTTAATAACTTTAAACCGAGTAGATATACGTTCATCTAATTTATAGCTATAAAAAATGTAAGAAAGAAAATGAAATCATTTTCTTTTATTAAATGCATTGAAACTATTAGGGTATTTGCGCAATTTCCCGGTTTTCATGATCGCGGCGCCGTTCCAGTATCTATAAATATTTTATTGTATACATGATTTTTAAACTATCAATTCTATAACAAACAATATTACCAATTACCAGAGACGTATTTACTGCATGTGGCAATTGCAAATGATGTACACATATACTTGTACGTACAATTGTATGATGTACCAGGCCAGGTATGTGACATATTTTCCCTTATACATATATTTAAATAATTAACCCCTATTGATGATCACCGGTATATTAATTAATTAGCCTCAAGATATTACTCTTACATACATGTATCGTTAATTTGTAGACGTAACATTTTTGAAACCCAGAGCTAGGAAATAATACTTTTAAAATGAATTACAAATGTAAATCAAGTTTTATTCACCTTATCGTATACTCGTACATGCTAAGATTTAACGCCTTTAGAAACCCTGACGTGCACCTTGGCACACGACACACCTGTTGTGTATATCTTGTATATTCTGTGTTTGTTCCAGTGGTTTTCTTAAGTTGGACAAACAATAGACTTTAATTAGATATACACAAACCTGCACCTGGGCACACGACACAACTGTTGTGTATATCTTGTATATTCTGTGTTAGTTCCAGGGGTTTTCTTAAGTTGGACAAACAATAGACTCTAATTAGATATGTACACAAACGAATAAAACTATGTCTAGACAAACAAAACAGTAATATCATGCACGATATAACAAAGGCAGTTGATCTTGTATCTAGCAGATCTAGAGTTAGACCTAGAAATATTGAAAATTGAAAAATAAAATACAAACCTTAAACCTATTATCAAATTAAATGATGCATTTTTAGTTCATTATCTTTATCTTGTTTAATAACCAGATGAACTGAGGGAAAGAAAGAGAGAGAGAGAGAGAGAGAGAGAGAGAGAGAGAGAGAGAAATTTCACCGATTAATTTTTAATAGGAAACAAACATACTTTAATTAGTTTCATGCACAGATTAAGAAACAGAGACTGCGCTCACCCCTACAATAATTTTGAAACCCCAAGAAAATTATAAAAAAATTATAACGGCAATCTGTGTCCATCGGAGCGGTGTTGATGATAGCGATCTGTGTTTAATGGAGCGACAATTAAAACCGCCTGGAACACCGCCCCCATTCCTTGGAAATCATATTATCATTCGGATGACCCCCTCCCATCACTATAAAAGAGCTTTTTCATTTAACATATGTTTTTTATGCTCAGCTTGATCAAATTTGACTTAAAGGGCACTTAAAGATGGTTTAAAGACAACTTAAAGGGAGCGTAAATGCCACTTAAAGATGCTTAAAGGCGGCTTAAAGATGGCTTAAAGGTGACTTAAAGAAGTTTGGACATTAAGGACCTATAAGCTCAGCTTAAAGGTGACTTAAAGGTGATTTAAAGGTGGCTTAAAGATGGTATATCCTTTAAGCCACCTTTACGCCACCTCTAAGGACTTGCTTAAAGATTGTTTTTCGCCCTGTGAAAATGAAATGAAGGGTATCAAGTCCTGCGAACATTACTTAGATCTCCTCCTTACTGTGAAAAGGCAAAAAAAAGGAACATTTTTGCCATGATAAATCAATTAGGTTTACCAACATGGTTTTGTTCATTTTCAGCTGTTGAAACAAAGTGGACATCCCTACATAAAACCTAAGGTGAGCTGATTGACCATGCATCATGCACATATGATGAGATCTTAAACATGAACTGGGAACATAACAGTAAATTAATTAAGGTCGATCCTGTAACGTGTGCAAGATATTTTGATTACATATTTAGTAAGTTGTTCTTAAATATTTTGTGTAATGAGATACATTCTTTTGACCAAATTAGGATTTCTACAGAATTGAATTTCAGCAAAGTGGTTCCCCTCATGTCCATATGCTTCTTTGGATTAAAGATGCTTTAATTATGAAAAGATGAAAATAAAATAATTCATCGACAAGTATGTAACATGTACATTGTAACAAAGATGGAACAGACAGTTGTAAAGTATCAATTACATAGCCATACAAGAACATGTAGGAAGAAAAACAAACCAATATGTAGTTTCTATTTTCCTACCCCCAGCATGTAATATACTATTATCCTTTCACCTTTTGATGACGAAAGTGATGATTTCAATACAACTTCTGTCACTATCAATGATATCTGATGCATTTAAAGGAAGTAAGTACAAATTTGAACAATAGATGTCAGTATTAAGTTTAGACATTGAAACTTAAATGTACTTTAGAGCTACTCATGTATTCGATCGTCTCTGAAACAAGACAGAGTATTCTTGAAAATGCACACAATCCCATGTTACTTGAAAGCTGCGAAGCGAACTTGGACTTCCAATTTATTTGGATCCATATGCTTCTGCAATATTTATCTGTTCAAGTATATCAAAGGGGCAAAAGGGTATGTCAAATGTGCTTTGCCATGCATGTGGAGAGGCTGGAAGGATTGAATCTGATATTTGTCAACAAGTTCGCAGAATTGGTATACAAAGGACTATATATGATTTCGGCCTAAAATGGCCCACTAAAATGAACATCATCATTTTACTGTAATTCTTTTGTTTTCTCTGTTCAAATGTAAATGTGATGTTTTAAATTATGTTAATTTTGATTCAAGTGCCCCAAATTTAGCAATATGATATCATTAAGACAACCTTTCCCTGCCATTTTTGCATTTTTAGCATAAAACAGCTTGTTTTCAATTATTTTTTTTTTTCAAAAACAAAGAGCGCATGTCTAAACAAACAAAACATTTTAATCAGAGATGTAACTAGCCAAAACTATTTCCTGACAAAAAAAATGTCCGTGTTCAAGCATGCGTTTTAAATTTCCCCTTCGTGAAATTCGTCAATTTTTGACCGATTTGATTGATTATAGAAATAGCGTCACTTCTGACGTCATATACTGCAAGTAAGAGCAAATAATTCAAATGAATAGGTTTAAAAATATATTTCATATCAACTCATCTTAAAAAAACCAATACATTTTATTGTTTCCGAAACATTTTAAATACTGGCGAATTATTGGGGGCCAAATTCAACTCATATCATATGCCTGTTGGAATTGGGGCCCAGAAAGCAGTTTATGTTGTTCTTCAAATGCCTATGCTCTACTCTTTAAGGTGTGTAACCTTTATAAACATTAATAAACAGTTTATAAACACTTCACCACCTAAGGAGCGTGTAGTATTATCGAAGCCAAGACATGTTTTGGAAGATTTAAAAGATGAAAGCACTGACATTTAATCAGGCAATAAATTTGAATTAATACCAGCAAAGACACAAAATAGTAAAAGAATAGAACTGCAAAGAATAGAAAAGCATCAAATGGAAGAATTTTCATCTGAAAATGAATATGAAGAAAATATGTCGAATGAGTATCATTAAGCTCCATTAGAATCATAAGAGTTAGCCCAAAGTTATGGGTACAAAAATAATGTAGATATTAATAAAATATAAAAGAACATGTGTTCTCAAATGGGTCAATTTTGATAAAGAAGACTTTAAAAATGGCGGCTGACCACAGTGGACGTGTTTGAGTGGTCCCGGGGCAGGGTGTGCAGTTTTTCGATTGTAACATTGTTATTTAACCCTTTTTCCTTCAAGAACAGTGTAAAAACTATTAAGAAAAGTCTCTAAGTGTGTAAGTTTTTTTTTTA
Organism: Magallana gigas; assembly: GCF_902806645.1. NCBI lineage: Eukaryota > Metazoa > Mollusca > Bivalvia > Ostreida > Ostreidae > Magallana > Magallana gigas. The sequence goes on along the minus strand of NC_047567.1, from coordinate 21,978,924 downwards.
GTTTAAACGGTGTATTGAATCCTGTTTCGAAGCGAGTCAACAGTGATCACTACTAGCACGAGAAAATGGCTTAATATGTAAATAGAACGAGGAAACCTCAGGTAGCGTCAACTGGAAATATTATATTATGTTGCAAACAGTAAATTTGTTCATGCTTGTTGCAATGTAGATACCAAATTTGTGTGGCCTTCTTAGTCACTTAAGAATGAAATATTATATTGAAAGGTGTGTAGCAATACACAATTCAAAATGTTAATTTTTGATAACCAGTGGTCACTCTTGAAAAATATTTTTGAACAAAACTAGTAGTGTTATATTTTTTATATATATATATATATATATATATATATATATATATATATATATATATATATATATATATATATATATATATATATATATATATATATATATATATATATATATATATATATATTTTAGTATCAAGAGCAGTAATAGATAAAGTTATTCCATTTACCTGTGTAAATTTTAAAGCATAATATTTTACTGATGTGAATGTGTGTACATGTATGAATGGGTGGTGAAAGGTAAAAAATAATTCATTGTAAAACCTGATTATATCTTAAAATTGTTTATGAAAATATAATGAATAAATGTTAATTAAAAAAAATGATAAAGAAACATATTCAGAAAATTATAATCGTGAACTTTTTATGCTGTTCATTATGTGGCGTGATGAGGAAAAAGATCTGATTAAAACTTTTGCATTCTTTCAGGAAAGCTTCAAATCGTTAAGATTGCAAGTTAAAAAAAAACCAACTGAAGGTATATTGAAAAAGAGGGAAATCAATATAAATGATGTAGAGCAAATGTTACACTGTATATGATAAAGAGGAGGAATGAAGAAATGAAGACTGAAGGATGAATGATTGTTCAAACAGAAAAATGGTTAGAAGTTAATCTGAGCAACCAGAAGAGTTCTTAAACCATGTAAAGCATTGGATTAAAACAAGGACGAATCCATTATATGTTTTTCTGATAGGAAGAGCTGGTGTTGGCAAAAGTGTTGTTACTATAGTCTGTCCCAAGTTATTGCTTCCATCGCTTTTTGATGATTTTTAATAAAATTACAAATACCTGTGAAAGAAATACAGTTGAAATCGTTAAAAGGGAATATATCCAAGATATCTTCATCGAACAATTATCCCTTTCCACTCAGAAAAATTCACAGGAACAAAAACAGATTCCTTACGGAGATTTATAATGGGGAATGATTACATCTTTTCTCCGTTCGGAATACACTCGGAATACATCGCGCAATTTTTTAATATTATCATCCGGGCTTATAAATGGCTGTTGCAATGCAAAATCTCCGTAGACTTTCAATTTCGGGATGTGAATTGAAACCTGAAGCGGTAGAGGGGGCGTTTCAAAACAGATAATCTGGACATTTTTTATATTAGTGGATGAACGTAGTTTGAGCACAAAGGTATTTACTATTATTGAAATATCAAGCAAAAAGTGGTGGAAGCAAAAACTCGGGACAGAGTATGGAGCTTTATATTAGATTATATCAAGATCAAGATTTTAAAATTCCTATCATAGATGAAATTTTAATGGTTGGCCAAAACAAGTTCAATTTAGTGAATTTGAGGATGCAAGAACAAAGAGGCTGTCCAACACATTTTGTGAGTGAGTGTGATTACATTAGGATATTTATACTAACTGAAACCAGTCATGATAAATGGATGTTTTCCAAGTCTAATCGAGATTGTGGTCCACTGGGTACAAATCTGTGGTAGGAATTTTCACATGTACGAACTGACAAAAATAATGCGACAAAGGGATGACAAGGAATTTTTAAACAGACTCCGAGAAGGAAAGCACAAGGCAGATGATTTTAATGTTTTTGATATGCATGTGATAGGAGATAATGCTGAGCTTTATAAACCCAGTTTGTATATAACAAGAAAAGAGATAGACATGTATAACACAAGACTGTTTGATACTGCACAGAGATATGAAAATTGAAATTCACGCTCTTGACAGGATAATTGGAACTTCAGATTCAAAAACACAATTTAGAGTTATGGATCGAATCTCGTTGGCTAAACCTAAAACCATGGAATTGTCATCTAAACTTAAACTAGTTCTTACTCATTACACCTGAAATAACAAACAATGTAGATGCTCAGGATGGTAGAGCAAATATGCTTGAATAGTGAAGCATTTTGATGTTAAGTAGAGAAACCTAACAAATGTAGCATCATCTAAGTTAAATTTACTGAAGAAAAAAAAACGGAAAAGCAATGAGGAAAAACTTAGCAAGATTGTAAAAAAATGATATAAGTAAATAAAAAAAGGACATCAGTTTTGGAAATAATCAGAAAATTTAAAATCCACTTGAATGGAACATATCATGTTGAAAGAAAACAATTTCTTTTACAACTGAGTGCTGCAAAAACCAAACACAAATCCCAAGGCTATACACTCACACATGCAGTGACTTTATGAACATAATTATGCACTATTTTGGATTAAGTACATTTGTATGTTTCCGAAAACAACTTGCATATTTTGCATTTTAATGAACATGAAATCTCTGTGTCAACATCTGTGCAGGAGAAAGGGGATCAGCTGAGACAAGAATGTATGATTCAACTGTGTGTCTGAAATTTACAGGATAATTTGTCACAAGGTTCTATTGTCTCATTCTTAAATGCAAGATCTCTTCGTCTTCACATTCTTGACTTACATGTAAAAGAAGATACAAGTATTTTTTCATCAGATATTATATTTATATCTGTGACTCGCCTTCTGGCTGAGGATGATGATGACTTATTTGAAATACAAAATTCATTGCATAGAAATGATTCTTCAAACACAAATGGAAACAGATCCTCTTATGGTTTGGCTGTTTATCTTAAAGATACCATTTTGTCTAAAGTAAAAAAAAGGAGTAGTTTTAATTGAGAGAATACAGGTTATGTCAGTTTTGTACATTCATCCACAAGAGAAAAGGGATGAGGTGAGGTGAAAATGTCATTAAAAAACATAACAAATACTCATACAATTAGTCCAAATGCAATTGCACTGGCTGGTGATTATAACATTTATATATAAAAATCAGATGCATTTGTCAAATATATGTTGAAAGAATTTAATTTTCGATATTTGCAGACTGGCAGCAACAGAGACTATGATTCTGCTCTAGGCCATATTTACACCAACATACTACCTATTCTTATTGATTATTTGGGTACGCTAGAATCATATCATTATGACCAAAAAACAATTATGGTCTCGCTTCAATAGTCAGTTTGATATGAACTGTGCTGAGATAATTTCAATTGACTATCCAAAACGTGTGGTAGAAATTCCCATTGATATTAAGGTATCCGATCCATAATAGCCTCGGATTCAATGAATCTGGGTGCATAACAGATATGTATGGGCCTAATACTCAATATATTTGGGTATAGTTTTCCTATTTAAGTATCAATATGTAGGGTGGAATGTGTCCCAATTAATGACCTTTTCCTTTTTTAGCTCACCTGAGCTGAAAGCTCAAGTGAGCTATTCTGATCACATTTTGTCTGTCGTCCGTCTGTCTGTCTGTCTGTCTGTCCGTCTGTCCGTCCGTCTGTCTGTAAACTTTTCACATTTTCAACATCTTCTCAAGAACCACTGGGCCAATTTCAACTAAACTTGGCACAAAGCATCCTTAGCCTAAGGGGATTTAAATTTGTGAAAATTAAGGATCACGCCCTTTTGCAAAGGGAGATAATTAGGAATTTATGAAAATTTTCGAGAAATTTTCAAAAATCTTCTTCTCATGAACCATAAGACCAGGAAAGTTGAAACTTGTGTGGAAGCATCATCAGGTAGTGTAGATTCTAATTTGTGAAAATCATGACCCCCGGGGGTAGGGTTGGGCCACAATGGGGGGTCGAAGTTTTACATAGGAATATACAGAGTAAATCTTTGAAAATCTTCTTCTCATGAACCATAAGACCAGGAAAGCTGAAACTTGTGTGGAAGCATCCTCAGGTAGTGTAGAATCTAATTTGTGAAAATCATGACCCCCGGGTGTAGGGTGGGACCACAATGGGGGGTCGAAATTTAACATAGGAATATATAGAGTAAATCTTTAAAAATCTTCTTCTCATGAACCATAAGACCAGGAAAGCTGAAACTTGTGTGGAAGCATTCTCAGGTAGTGTAGATTCTAATTTGTGAAAATCATGACCCCCGGGGGTAGGATGGGGCCACAATGGGGGGGTCGAAGTTTTACATAGGAATATACAGAGTAAATCTTTAAAAATCTTCTTCTCATGAACCATAAGACCAGGAAAGCTGAAACTTGTATGGAAGCATCATCTGGTAGTGTAGATTCATAGTTGTGAAAATCATGACCCCCGAGGGTAGGGTGGGGCCTTAATGGGTGGTCGAAATTTTACATAGGAATATATAGAGTAAATCTTTAAAAATCTTCTTCTCAGAAACTAATCAGCCAGAAAAGCTGAAACTTGAGTGGAAGCATCCTCAGGTAGTGTAGATTCAAAGTTGTGAAAATCATGATCCCCGGGGGTAGGGTGGGGCCAAAATGGAAGGTCAAAGTTTTACATAGGAATAAATGGAGTAAATCTTTAAAAATCTTCTTCTCAGAAACTAATCAGCCAGGAAAGCTTAAACTTGTGTGGAAGCGTCCTCAGGTAGTGTAAATTCAAAGTTGTGAAAATCATGATCCCCAGGGGTAGGGTGGGCCACAATGGGGGGCCAAAGTTTAACAAAGGAATATATATGGTAAATCTTTAAAAATCTTCTTCTCAGAAATTAATCAGCCAGATGATTCTTTATAATTGTTAAGATTTTGGCCCCAGGACAATTCTTTGGCCTCATAAGAAGGTTCAGAGTTTATGTACGTTTATATCCCATATATAAACAATTGTTAAGGATCTTTTTGAGAACTGCAGTACTCAACATATGATATGACTATAAAATCATCCTGTTAGAAAAGGGACTAATGATTGTAAACATAAGATTATCCAGGGGAAAAATGGATTTTATTTATACAGAATCAACATGTATTATTGTAAATTGTCCAGATAGTTTGTATTATGACTCCATTAAGCTGATTTTATCATACCTATTGTTCCTCTGGTGAGTGATGTGGCCCATGGGCCTCTTGTTTGAAGAGGTGCCCCCCCCCCTTTGTTTTTATTCTATAAAAATTAATTCTAAAAAAATCTCCACGGTATAGAATTTATTTTCAATAGTTTTTGTGATCCTTATGATAAAATACATCTTTCCACCAAAGCATTTTTGATATTCCTAGTAATTCCTTTTTTATCTTAAAAAATGTGCCTGTTTCCATAGACCTTCATGCAATCTTAATTAATTAATTACTGCTTAGTTAATAACATTTTTGAAAATTTTTCTCGGTGAATCTTTTTCTACTCTTAAATGCTTTAAATATATATCAAAGTATTAAATATATGATGGATATTCAAGGTTGAAAACATTTGGTCCTAATATGGATCGGATACCTTAAATGGACACTTACAGAAAACTCAATATCAAAATACATTAGCTTTCATATCAAATTTGTACTTAAAATCTGTTAATTTACAAAAGACCTTGTCTGATATTTATGTATCTTCTCATGAAAATGTTGCTTTTACAAGTATGTGAAAAATTCAAAAATAATCCTTGTATTTATAAACATACATATATATAATTGTCTTACAAATTGGTAGTAAACCCTCTAACCCACTGTGCTACGCTGTTAGGTGAAAATATTGGGAAAGAAACTACTTACATAATTACACTTTATTTTATTGTTTATTTCGTATATTACAATTTATTTGATTGTTTATTTCGATAAACAATACGTTACCATATGGAAGTGTCCCATACCACCCAAACATAGCAAAGCTGAAAAATTCAAAAAGCATCAAGCCCTACACAATGCCCTTGAAAGCAAGAGTTAGTGGAGTGAGTGGAACAATTAAGTATCAGGTAGATGGAGGGAAAAAGGAGTACAGAATCATAAGAGTTGCTGATAGCACAGTGGCCATCAAATGCATCCTGTATGACAGGACAAAAGAAAACACAATGCAGATAGGAATGTCGGTGATTCTCATGAATTACATCTACAAAAGAGAGACATCGGAGTCCATAATCTTAACCAAAACATCCAAAGTTATGGAGAATTCCAGCTTCGAAGTAAGTTTAGAACTGCTGAATATGGCTAAATTAATCACCAATCCACCATCAGCAGAGACAATTCCGATCAAAAAGGCAAAGAACATTCAGGGTCTTATTTCAGCATTTAGCATTCAGGTAGTTTTTCCTTGATAGTCTCTAAAATACGTGTACCCCCATAATGTAAATGTAAACATTTAACAAGATTTTTTTTGCAAACTTTGAAACAATTGAAGACACAATCTAACAGTCACTAAATTTGACATATTCAATGAAACTGTATTATACATATAAAATCAAGGTCAAGACTGCCAAAAACATATAAAATTGAGTGCGGTAGTTGCCCCCTCCCCCTTTCTGTCAAATACTTTCTATCCCAGTTTTTAATAATATTTATCTGTAGATTAAATATCAATCAGTAATATAGTTTTAAATAATGTTCAAGCCACACAAATACTACTTATCCTTTCCTTGTCCCGGACGATGCATGAGGCCGTCAAGCTTGCTTTCTCCAATCCATCTAAACGATGGAGATGCGATATTTTAACCAATTTTCTACTTTTTATCGAACCATTACTATTTTAAAACACTGCACCAAAGCTATAACCAGAAATTTAGCACGCCGTGTAAAAAGAACTGGGTGTGAAAGAGGAATTACCTTAAACTAATAGTTGAATGTTTGAGGAGAAGTAAATGTAATATTTGAAAACATAAATACTTTTTTATTATGAAGGTTTATTACTGTATTCACTGGTTAATGAATGCACCTGTTTGCATGCTTGCGTCATTTCATTTTTTTTTGCTTTGTGTGTTGGAACTCTTGACATTATTTGTATTCTTGTAGATATATGTACCATTTTTTATGGTTACTTTTAGTTTAATTTTACTTTGTTGTTTAAACTGATGATTGAATACATGTATGGGCAAAAGTAAATGCAATATTTAAAAGCATATATACTATTTCATTATTGTTGTTATTATACATGCCAGTGGGTAACTGAATTGCGTTTAATATGTAATTTGTACATCCTTTGTAAGTTTCAAAGTGCACAAGCACATACTGTGTGATACTTTCCAAAGTCAATTATTGCATGTTTATGATAATCACTTATATTTTATTTTTAAAAAAAGAAAGTGGTTTTTGACCTTGTTTACTTTTGAAAATTTTTACCAGTTTTATACCCTATTGTATTCAAGCCTGCCTGATAGAATTTTGGGATCATTATTGGATTTGAATATATGCACTTGTATACTTGCATGCATGAAGATAATTTAAAAAAAATTTTTTTTTTTACGTAAACTGGTGGTAAAATGCATTACTAATTTGACCAGAAGTGCATGTGATAAGTATTCAGTAGTTTTAATACAATATAAATATACTTTATACTTTGAAAAGTGTTTAATTGAAAATGTTTATGCCTATATGATGGAATAAAACTGTTAGTGATTGTATACGAGTGATCTTTATTTTTAATTTCTTTTTTTGCTTTTGTATCGAATATTTGTGCTAAACTAGAACCATTAACCATATTTTAATTGTTTTTTAAATGTGGGTATTTTATTTTAATGTCTAATCTTATGAAATTTGTATTTTTTATAATTAAATTGTCTATTCATTTTGAAACCGCTTTAATAAAAATTGATAATGAGACACTGGAATTTTATGTCCACTGATATCAATTTTGGTGCTACGTTATCTTATTGTTAATAAACCTGTTACTTTGAATCTACATGTAAACCAATTTGGTTTTTTATCCTTTAACTTAACATTGGTATCGACTGTTGACACAATTGTGATATAAGAGTTTAGAAATGAATTCATTATTTGGTGTGTTATGCACTATGTACTTTTACATATCAAACGTTAATTTCATACGATATTGTTAGATAAATTTTTAATAAATGCAGTTATTAAAAGTTTAATATGGCAGCCTATGATACCATTCAATATTGTGTCATATAATATATCATATAATACAGTATAAAACTATAATATATAATGAAAAAATATGATATTGTATCAAAATATTATATTGTAACATAAAATAGAATATTGTAATGTATATATCGTATTATAAATAAATGTATTTCATCATATAATACAATATCATCACATAATGGTATGTAGTAGGATACAATATTACATTACAAAATATAACACAATATTGTATCATATGATATCATATTGTGTGATATAATATAATATCAAGTTAAAAATTATGATACGGTATTATATGATATAATGTGATATGATTTGATATTTAAATGATATCATATCTTGTATTATATATTTTAAATATATTATATTAATACAAGATAGGATATCATTTATATATCAAATGATACAATATCATATATTTTTTTAAACAACATCATATTATATCAAGTTGTATCATATGATACAATTTTACATATAATACAAAATTTTATATAATACAATATTATATTTTACAATATCATGTGATAGAAAGAAATATATCATAGAGTACTATATTATAATGAACAATATCGTATCATAATATACACAATATCATGCACAACAATATCGTATGATTCAATATAAATTATGCACAAAAAGTTTCATTCAATTACACATTGAAACTTTTAAAAAATATATATAACATTATATGATTTAATATTGTATCATATAATACTATAGTGTATTATATTATACAATACTCTATCATTAAACAAATTTATATCACATCTAGGAAGCAAGTTTAAGAAAGGTAGGAGTTTTTTTTAAGCATCCTTGATAGTGGAGATCAGGCTCTGTATCTGAAGCTGCCTCTGAGATTCATTTATATTATGATTAAATCAACCATGCAAGTTTGAAATAATACTACTTTCTATTTTACATGTGACCTAATCCAAAAAACTAAACATCCCCCATCATCTGAAACCAATGGGTCTGATTCAACAGTCTGTGAAGTGCATCAGAACCAATAACAACTAAGAATTGTCTATCAGAGGGCACCTGCCCCAAAAACTTTAACCAGCTCAGAAAACCTGACCTCATTCAGCATCCGAAGCCGAAGTGCATTAGTATCCTAAGACGCACCCATCAATGCAAGTTTGGTGAAGTTAGGACCAGCAATAACTAAGATATAATCATCAGAGGGCACCTGCTCCAAAAAGTTTAATCAGCTTTAAAAAACCCTAACCTCATTCAGCATCCGAAACCTTTGGACCAAATTCAGCATTCATGCCTGTCAAGTGCATCAGTATCGGAAGACGCACCATCTATGCAAGTTTGGTGAAGTTATAACCAGTAATAACTAAGATATAATCATCAGAGGGCACCTGCAACAAAAACTTTGATCTGTTCCTAAAACCTTAAGCTCCTTCAGCATCTGAAATTCATAGCCCATATTCACCATCCAAGTCTTTCAAGTCCATTAGTATGTCCAAATGCATCATCTATGCAAGTTTGTCGAATTATTTATAATTCTATTGTACAATTTATTCCTTAAAGACCCTATTTTTTAAGCATGTAAAATTTTTCATAATATTTCATATGACTCCAAATTTGGATTTGAGACCTTAGTTTTTTTGACACAATGGAATTGTTAAATTTCATCAACTCGTATCAGTACTTTCAGCACTTTGATAGTTCTGTTTTGACGGTCATCATTTATTGATTTTGATACAGAAATCTAGACCTAGTCTTTTTTCTCACAAACATGTAATAAATAGAATCAATTTTGTTCATCCAAATTAGTGGGAAAATTATTGGTATTCAAAATAGGCGTAGACATTGATATGAGCTTTTAACAAATCACTTATTTGGGCTTCAATGTGTGCGACGCAATAATTAAAATGTAAAACTATTTGTCCATTATAATAAGTTTCTTCAAAACACTCTACAGATATTTACATCAATATTTAAAAAAGACTAAGGGCCAATTCATTCTTGTGGTACATTTTTTTGGCCAAATAAAAACAATGATATTCTTATCATTATTATATGGAACAAATCCATATTAATTTGTTAACTGATAAATTGTGAAAATGTTAGTATATGTCACATAGTTACGAAAATTTATTTATTACCACTTTCTTAAAATTATACCTCAATTTGCCAATGAATTTTGCAAAAACTAGGCTATCTATATTAATGAGTAGCTCGTGTGATCTTTTAAATGTCAATTGGAGACATTTCATTGAAAATATGAAAGTAATCATTGAAACTAATCTTCTCCATTATCTTTTAATATATAATAACTTTCATAGGAAAACTGTAATTTTTCAAAATTTTCTAATCGAATGTGTTTCTATTCAATGAACACCGTTTTTCTAATATGGACTATGTCTCACCTGCTGAATACGGATTTGATAGTCAAAGATGAAAGGCTTGAAACACTACACATAGGTGATGAAAATATAATCGACAGTGTACATAATAAATTGAAAAGCATATTTTTTGCGGGCTGACGCATAAAGTGCAAGGCGACACATGGATACAAATCCAATAAAGTAAGAGTTCATATTTACCAGAATTCATACTTATGAATCTAAGCATGAGTAATTCAAGCCAAAACACCAACGTGAATGCTAGCTTCTAAGGACTTTCATTGACATGAAATTGTTTTTTAAACAACATTAAAAGCTTGAATGTTTTACATGACAAGCAAGCATGAAAGAGTAGTCCTCACCTCCTGGTCTCAACAGTTTTTGGCAACGTGTTGTATCATCTTCAGTAGTCCTGTCATCTAAAATGTTTGAAATGAACCAATAAACATACATATGTTGAGACGTACATGTAAAAGAAACTTTAAGAGTGGTTGCATTTAGTTTAGATACATATTACGCTGATATTGTACGGTGGCGCATGATAATATTCAGAGCAAATGATTTGAGTGTCTTTTTGGTGCTAGATCAGTAATGACGATTTGACTGATATGTCTTCTCTTTTTTCCTTTTAGTAAATGCATAGAAATTATGAATAATTTCCTTTAAATACTATTTGAAATAACGATACGATTATCATAATTCCTTTCTGAAATGTAATGTTTTTTAAATCAAAGGTCAAAAATTTTGATTTGGAAAAATCTTCTTGATTGTGACTGGATTTCTTTTTTTTTTTTTTATATAGGATGAGGACATTAAAGGTATAGTATGCATACTTTTTTTTCTTGGGAGATATTTTAAAAATCAAATAACAGGTCTAGGGGTCATCAGGCATTTTTTTTGTTGACGTAAGGCTAAATTCTAATCAGTCCTAAAATCATGCTATTTCAATGAACATTAAAAAGCAATTCATTATTTTATGTTTTAATCGCAAGACAGTGAGACAGTCTACAAATTTTGACTTAAATCAAAAATTGCTTGATGATCCTAGCATCTCATGTGTTTACCGTCAATTTTCTTTAGTGAAAAAGTGTGTGTGTTTTTTTAAATATTGTTTGTCTTACACTATACGCGATCCAACCAATCAAATTTTCATACTAAATTGAAAACGAAAGTGTTTTTGTGCTTACATAAGACTAAGCTTGAAACAAAGCTATTGCTATGAACTATCAAAACCCTGATAGCATCCTTTAAAAACTGTATAAACATTTAAAGTCTTGTTCTCAAGTCATGAAATCAACATGAACGCACGCGATCTCTCTCTCTCTCTCTCTCTCTCTCTCTCTCTCTCTCTCTCTTTCTCTCTTTCTTTCTCTCTCTCATTATCTATATAAACTCCTTAGACTCCATGTATAGAAAACACCAGGTATACATTTACATTGTATGCCTTTAAATAGATATTTGAAATTTACATGAACACATACGATGTAAGTCTCCTTTTTTAGGATCCTAGCTTCAACAGTGTATGAAATAAAATTTTCACAACCTCGCCTCGCTTGCACGCTTCATTTGTATATATAAATTGTTGCAATTATGAGATAACATCTTTCAAAAAATAATGTACTCGCTTTTAATTGTGTTGTTCTATATAAAAAAGAAATATGTTTTTAATAAATTTAAAAGGCAGTATAATAATTATATATATATAAATATATATATATATATATATATATATATATATATATATATATATATATATATATATATATATATATAAACACAATAAAATCCACAGTGGTCGGCGAGTTATAGATAAAAATTAAATAAGAAAACACGAAAAACGTTCAATAAAGCTTAGGCGCCTTCATTTTGAAAGCGCTTAAGCTATATTGAAAGCGCTTAAGCTACATGTATATTGAAAGCGCTTAAGCTATATTAAACGTTTTTCGTGTTTTCTTATTTAATTTATATATATATATATATATATATATATATATATATATATATATATATATATATATATATAAATATATATATATATATATATATATATATATATATATATATATATATATATATATATATATATATATATATAAAACACATGACAGTACTCTTATGATGATGATAGATACAACATATTCATTTGATTTTGAATTTTGAAGGAGTACCTAACTGATACAATTAGGTTAATTTTCATAATCATTTAAGTATTGGAAACAAAATCATTATGAAATAGTTTTGTTGCATACATTAAAATTTATCAGTTAGAAAATTAATCGGATAATGTTACAGTCATTTGAAATGAGTAAAATGCAAACTAAAACCAGAAATGTACTGTTGAATCATTAGATTTCGTGGTGGCTCAATTTTTTTGAAATTCATGAGTACCGAAGGTCAACGAATTAACATCCTTCACGAATTGATAAATAAGGGTATTAGAGTCATAGTTACTTAGTAGGTTAAAAAGAATACACGAAATTACTTCCCCACGAGCCTGGAAAATTTAAGCAATCTACGAAAATTGGCCACCACGAAATTTAATGATTCCACAGTATTTTACCTGGTCTTCCACTGGCAGGAGTCGATGGACCTGCATCATTCCCCGGTTGTTGGTCTGTATCAAAAGTATACAGTTTACAAAAAGCTGCATTATTGATGATTTAATTCAGACAATTATTTTTAGCAATCAAAATAAAAAAAAATATGTCTTTATGTAATACTTAAAAATTAAAGAACAAATTATAGTATCTTTCAATATTTCTCCTAAAAATTGAGAAGATGTTAAAATCTCATCAAAATACAAATATTACGTCTTAAACACGTATGTTTATTAAGGTCCAAGTTTTACACTTTTATCATTTTTTCAAAAAAAAAAGAACTATGACTCCAACATTAATTCATAATTCTACGATGTAGTCAAAATTGATAAATCATGGCACTTTTCCCGCAAATTTTGTTTAAAGAGGGAATGTTTCTGTAGCCGTCGCTTACAACGAAATTATATATTTTCTGTGATATCACATGATGAAATAATAATGTGAATTTTATCGTTGGCAATGGTAATGACTAATAAAAAACTACTGAAGTAAATGTTTTCTGCTTAATCTCAATCAAAATAGACTTAAAACAGGAAGTGTGATATGGAAGAATATATGTTTTAATCTTTAGTCTAAATCAAAGATTAAAAAAGAATCAATTTACTAATATTCAGTTCGAAATAAATTTTTTTTTTTCCAAAATACAAAACCTTTATTCTGTATGTACATTTGTAGCACTGTTAATAGAGCAAAATGAATCAAACATTGCAATAAATTGACATATATCTGCCAATTGTGAAGGAGCTGGATATACATAGAGCATAGAGAGTTTCTCTAACACATGACAGTACTCTTATGATGATGATAGATACAACATATTCATTTGATTTGGAATTTTGAAGGTGTACCTAACTGATACAATAAGGTTAATTTTCATAATCATTTAAGTATTGGAAACAAATAAGGTAAAGGCGATATTCAAACAGACTGAACAGTTTCGTTTAAACTACTAATCTAAGCATTCTAATTTGCTTTCGAAATAAAATCATTAGGAAATAGTTTTCTTGCATACATTAAAATTTATCAGTTAGAAAATTAATCGGATAATGTTACAGTCATTTGAAATGAGTAAAATGCAAACTAAAACCAGAAATGTACTGTTGAATCATTAGATTTTGTGGTGGCTCAATTTTTTTTGGAATCATGGGTACCTCTCATCAACGAATTAACATCCTCCACGAATTGATAAATAAGGGGAATAGAGTCATAGTTACTAAGTAGGTTAAAAAGAATACACGAAATTACTTCCCCATGAGCCTGGAAAATTTAAGCAATCTACGAAAATTGGCCACCACGAAATTTAATGATTCCACAGTATTTTACCTGGTCTTCCACTGGCAGGAGTCGATGGACCTGCATCATTCCCCGGTTGTTGGTCTGTATCAAAAGTATACAGTTTACAAAAAGCTGCATTATTGATGATTTAATTCGAATTTAATGATTCCACAGTATTTTACCTGGTCTTCCACTGGCAGGAGTCGATGGACCTGCATCATTCCCCGGTTGTTGGTCTGTATCAAAAGTATACAGTTTACAAAAAGCTGCATTATTGATGATTTAATTCAGACAATTATTTTTAGCAATCAAAATAAAAAAAAATATGTCTTTATGTAATACTTAAAAATTAAAGAACAAATTATAGTATCTTTCAATATTTCTCCTAAAAATTGAGAAGGTGTTAAAATTTCATCAAAATACAAATATTACGTCTTAAACACGTATGTTTATTAAGGTCCAAGTTTTACACTTTTATCATATTTTCAAAAAGAAAAAAAGAACTATGACTCCAACATTAATTCATAATTCTATGATGTAGTAAAAATTGATAAATTATGGTACTTTTCCCGCAAATTTTGTTTAAAGAGGGAATGTTTCTGTAGCCGTCGCTTACAACGAAACTATATATTTTCTGTGATATCACATGATGAAATAATAATGTGAATTTTATCGTTGGCAATGGTTATGACTAATAAAAAACTACTGAAGTAAATGTTTTCTGCTTAATCTTAATCAAAATAGACTAAAACACGGTATGTGATATGGAAGAATATAATTATGTTTTAATCTTTAGTCTAAATCAAAGATTAAAAATGAATCAATATACTAATATTCAGTTCGAAATAAAAATTTTTTTTTTCCAAAATACAAAACCTTAATTCTGTATGTACATTTGTAGCACTGTTAATAGAGCAAAATGAATCAAACATTGCAATAAATTGACATATATCTGCCAATTGTGAAGGAGCTGGATATACATAGAGCATAGAGAGTTTCTCTAACACATGACAGTACTCTTATGATGATGATAGATACAACATATTCATTTGATTTGGAATTTTGAAGGTGTACCTAACTGATACAATAAGGTTAATTTTCATAATCATTTAAGTATTGGAAACAAATAAGGTAAAGGCGATATTCAAACAGACTGAACAGTTTCGTTTAAACTACTAATCTAAGCATTCTAATTTTGCTTTCGAAATAAAATCATTAGGAAATAGTTTTCTTGCATACATTAAAATTTATCAGTTAGAAAATTATTCGAAAAAATGTTACAGTCATTTGAAATGAGTAAAATGCAAACTAAAACCAAAAATTTACTGTTGAATCATTAGATTTTGTGGTGGCTCAATTTTTTTTGGAATCATGGGTACCTCTCATCAACGAATTAACATCCTCCACGAATTGATAAATAAGGGGAATAGAGCCATAGTTACTTAGTAGGTTAAAAAGAATACACGAAATTACTTCCCCATGAGCCTGGAAAATTTAAGCAATCCACGAAAATTGCCCCCTAAAAAATTTATTGATTCCACAGTATTTTACCTGGTCTTCCACTGGCAGGAAACACTGGAGCTGCCTCAGGTCCCGGTTGTTGGTCTGTATCAAACGTATACAGTTTACAAAAAGCTGCATTATTGATGATTTAATTCGGACAATTATTTTTAGCAATCAAATATAAAATGATATGTCCTGATGTAATACTTAAAAAAAGAACAAATTATAGTATCTTTCAATATTTCTCCTAAAAATTGAGAAGATGTTAAAATCTCATCAAAATACAAATATTACGTCTTAAACACGTATGTTTATTAAGGTCCAAGTTTTACACTTTTATCATATTTTCAAAAAAGAAAAAGAACTATGACTCCAACATTAATTCATAATGCTATGATGTAGTCAAAATTAATAAAATATGGCACTTTTTCCGCAAATTTTGTTTAAAGAGGGAATGTTTCTGTAGCCGTCGCTTACAACGAAATTATATATTTTCTGTGATATCACATGATGAAATAATAATGTGAATTTTATTGTTGGCAATGGTTATGACTAATAAAAAACTACTGAAGTAAATGTTTTCTGCTTAATCTCAATCAAAATAGACTTAAAACAGGAAGTGTGATATGGAAGAATATATGTTTTAATCTTTAGTCTAAATCAAAGATTAAAAAAGAATTAATATACTAATATTCAGTTCGAAATAAAAAAAAAATTTTCCAAAATACAAAACCTTAATTCTGTATGTTTCATATTTCTTCAAATTTTTGAAATGATAGGAATTTTTATGTACATGTATCACTGAAAACCAGGCTTGTGGAAGCTTTGTTTATTTATCGATCGTTTGTGAATGGTACTGAACTGTCCCTGTTCAGTTTCGAAGGTGTTTAAGCTACGGTAACCCACAGACATGAACCTCACACATGTCTTCCAGTGAACTGGTCTTCATAATTATTATATGGGTGCTGGTTTTGCATGAGAACTGTAATTATACAGCGTTTCATATATAACTGATGTGCGGACCTCGAAGTATGGGTTGATCCAGTCACTCCACCACCCTTGGAAATTCTTTTTTTTTAAATTCTCATTGTATATTTACTGAAACTAGCCTCGGGCTCCCCTCCCCCTGACAAACAAAATGATAAGTTATCCCTGAGTACAATACCTCCCCCCCTCCTCCCTCCCTGTCTTGAAAAAAAATTCTTGATCTGAACATATGATATTGAAACGATATTTGAGCGATATGTCCTGGTGCGAAACATCCCGCACTTTTATGAAGCTATCTGCATTTTTTTTTCGTATAGGGTAGCAGGAATTATAGCGCACACACTGCCGGCTGATGTCATAATGCGACATTATATAAACAGTGCCTGTTTGGGAAGGTAACTGTTGAAATTGACACCCCGCAACAACCATTGTCAACTAACACGAATCGGAGGTTGACAGTGGTTTTTAAGGGGTGTCAATTTCAACAGTTATCCTCCCAAACAGACACTATTTATTTTATTATACTAAATGTCTTAATTTTAAAGAAAATTTTATTGCTTTTATATAAAAATGAAGTAAATTCTACGGCAAACACTACGCACACAATTTATGCGCATGTAACAATTTGTTATGGTACCCGTTGCCAAGTGTGTTGCTAACGCTGAGGGTTATAGAACGGATTATCAACTGCGTCTAAACCAAACCAATCATATTTTAGTTTTTAACATGAAAGTATAATATTAAATTAATTGTTCAACCGGTATTCGTTGTATTTATTAGAGTACATTATGGTTTGCGTGATTGAATTTACGTTTGTAATAGAGATAGAAGAAAGATTTTACACGAATAAGAAAATAATTTTTCAACATATCATGACGCAAACCATGTACAACATATTCATTTGATTTGGAATTTTGAAGGAGTACCTAACTGATACAATAAGGTTATTTTCATATTTTTTTAAGTATTGGAAACAAATAAGGTAAAGGCGATATTCAAACAGACTGAACATTTTCGTTTAAACTACTAATCTAAGCATTGCAATTTATTTTGGAAATAAAATCATTATAAAATACTTTTGTTGCATACATTAAAATTTATCAGTTAGAAAATTAATCGGATAATGTTACAGTCATTTGAAATGAGTAAAATGCAAACAAAAACCAAAAATGTACTGTTGAATCATTAGATTTCGTGGTGGCTCAATTTTTTTGGAATTCATGGGTACCTCTCATCAACGAATTAACATCCTTCACGAATTGATAAATAAGGGTATTAGAGTCATAGTTACTTAGTAGGTTAAAAAGAATACACAAAATTACTTCCCAACGAGCTTGGAAAATTTTAAGCAATCCACGAAAATTGGCCACCACGAAATTTAATGATTCCACAGTATTTTACCTGGTCTTCCACTGGCAGGAGGTGCTGGAGCTGCCTCAGGTCCCGGTTGTTGGTCTGTATCAAAAGTATACAGTTTACAAAAAGCTGCATTATTGATGATTTAATTCGAATTTAATGATTCCACAGTATTTTACCTGGTCTTCCACTGGCAGGAGTCGATGGACCTGCATCATTCCCCGGTTGTTGGTCTGTATCAAAAGTATACAGTTTACAAAAAGCTGCATTATTGATGATTTAATTCAGACAATTATTTTTAGCAATCAAAATAAAAAAAAATATGTCTTTATGTAATACTTAAAAATTAAAGAACAAATTATAGTATCTTTCAATATTTCTCCTAAAAATTGAGAAGATGTTAAAATCTCATCAAAATACAAATATTACGTCTTAAACACGTATGTTTATTAAGGTCCAAGTTTTACACTTTTATCATATTTTCAAAAAAAAAAGAACTATGACTCCAACATTAATTCATAATTCTATGATGTAGTCAAAATTGATAAATCATGGCACTTTTCCCGCAAATTTTGTTTAAAGAGGGAATGTTTCTGTAGCCGTCGCTTACAACGAAATTATATATTTTCTGTGATATCACATGATGAAATAATAATGTGAATTTTATTGTTGGCAATGGTAATGACTAATAAAAAACTACTGAAGTAAATGTTTTCTGCTTAATCTCAATCAAAATAGACTTAAAACAGGAAGTGTGATATGGAAGAATATATGTTTTAATCTTTAGTCTAAATCAAAGATTAAAAAAGAATTAATATACTAATATTCAGTTGGAAATAAAAAAAAACTTTCAAAATACAAGACCTTAATTCTGTATGTTTCATATTTCTTCAAATTTTTGAAATGATAGGAATTTATATGTATCACTGAAAACCAGGCTTGTGGTAGCTTTGTTTATTTATCGATCGTTTGTGAATGGTACTGAACTGTCCCTGTTCAGTTTTGAAGGTGTTTAAGCTAAAAGTGTACACTTTACAAAAAGCTGCATTTTTGATGATTTAATTCGTACAAACATTTTGAGATATCAGAAATAAAATGATGTGCCATTATGTAATACTTAAAATTTAAAGAACAAATTATAGTACCTTTCAATATTTCTCCTAAAAATGAGAAGGTGTTAAAATCTCATCAAAATACAAATATTACGTCTTAAACACGTATGTTTATTAAGGTCGCAGTTTTACATTTTTATCATATTTTCGAAAAAACAAAAACAAACTATGACTCCAACATTAATTCATAATTCTATGATGTAGTCAAAATTGATAAAATATGGCACTTTTTCTGCATATTTTGTTAAAGAGGGAATTTTTCTGTAGCCGTCGCTTACAACGAAATTATATATTTTCTGTGATATCACATGATGAAATAATAATGTGAATTTTATCGTTAGCAATGGCTATGACTAATAAAAAAACTATTGAAGTAAATGTTTTCTGGTTGATCTTAATCAAAATACGCGAAAATGCACTTTACATGTAGACGTTCTTAAAACGGCTGAGCTGTGTTAATCTTCAATCAGGCATAAGCTAAGATAAAAAAAAAATATACATTGTTTTTCAAGACCCAATCACTACTACATTTGTAGAAATAACGTTCATGAATCCCGTTGCATAAAGTTGACGGTCTAGAACTAATTATGTAATCTTAAATGAGATTTTTACATTTCTATCACAATAACCATTTGCTACTTGAAAGGTGTGGTGATTTATTCTTTTAAATAATTAGGACAGGGAAATAAACTGTCACATATAAATGCTACGAGCGGTGTTCCAGTAACTACAAAAGCTCTAAATCTATCAATACATATCAATATATCCTATGGTTGTTACATTTAGTGACATTAGAAATGATATATGTATAGCAATTCTTTTGCCGAGGTCGCCGAACGAACATCTCGGTATTCCTGATTTGGTTAATAAAAATAAGGTGAGAAAGTCCACCTTTCGCGTGATATATTATCAACTTTATATTAAACTCACATGATAGTTCTTGACGAATAGTCCACCGTCTAGGGTTTTCGGTTTTGTTGCCTTTTACGATACCTGCTCGGCAACAATTTTTGAGCACATGTCCTTACCTACTCGTTCTATAGGAGGATAAGGTGTTCAACCGTTTTTACTGGTTTACTATGATTTATGTTTGATATCTTTGTACCTTAAGGTTTATTATTTTTTTGTGGGGGGGGGGGGGGGGCAACACCTTGCATTATGTTCACCGTTTGCTTTTAACATATTCATTACTGCTAGTACTTGAATTACTGATTCAGATTTTCTTGGGTTTGTGCAGAAAATCTTTTCACTCTGCAAAAGTCGACTGTTTAACCATCACAAAGATGTTCACATTTATGTATTATTCTACTTCTTTAACCCATTGTTAAAATTTAAGGGACCATCCTCAAAGGAAGTTATCGCTGATGGTAAGGGGTATTGAAAGAGCAGATGTCTTAGTCTAAACATGTCCTTTTCGAAATCTAACGAATAAAACAGATATATAAAGGATTACAAACCTGAGAGAAACTAAAATTGGAAATTTGAAAAAAAAACCCAACAACAACAATAAATGTCTTTGTCTGATCCTGAGCGGCCTCTGTAGAAAACGAAATAGCATACAATAATAGCATGCAATCTATCACAGCAGATCGTATTTCTTACTGATGAACTCTTTAATCAAAAATATGTTTGAAAAAAAAACCTGCAACTCTGATGAAAACTGATTCTACTTTTGTAGCGTAGATCATGGTCTATCATTCCTGAAAATTTTGTGCAAATCAGTTGGATAGTTTTAGAGAAATAGTGCTCCAAAAAAGTCAGAAAAAGAAACAAAAGAATACCTAGAGCAAAGCTCGTTGCAAAGCAACGAGTGGGTCTTCCGTTAATGTCGAAAGTAAAGCTTGAAGTTGCTGTAAGAAGCAGAGTACTAAGACTAATAAACATAAGTAACTAAGACATACAAACAAAAAATCGAATAATATTTTTGATACGAGGTAACAAAATCCGAATGATTCTAAGTACAATGAACAAAACCCTTATCGATTTCAAGAACGACTTAGCAAATACACATCCGAATGTGTAAAAGTACGATTTAACAAATATCGAATAATTTTAGGTACGAGTTAATTTAACTCTGAACGAAAATATTTTCTTAACCAAGAATGTGGAATGAAAATTTCCGGAAAAATCAATTTTTAAACCCCTATATCCTTGTAATGCATCGTCCGATTTTAAAACGGGTTTCAGATTTAAATTATGATTAATAAGCTCTTATTTTTTGCTTTATGATCAATAACAAATTAACGCTAAAAATTAAGTTATTATGAAAAAACTTTGTAGACCTTCCGGTCCCTAATTTGAGGGATCAGCTCCTTTTTCTTGATACCAAATGAAAGGTCTTGATAAAATAAACATATTTTGTTTAATAAGTATTGTTAACCATTCTGAAGATATCGGAAAAACTGTGTTTTAGGGGCCGACCCTTAAACTCCTTACCGGGGCCACGAACCAAAAATATTTAGGCTCCATATTGTTAAAAACATTATTTTGAGAACTTTTCTTCTACAATGCTTTTCAAAATATTTCTCATTTTCTAGATATTAATGATCAGAGTTTTGGACCTCTGGCCCCTTGAAACCCCTAATAACGTAACATATCACTGAGGTATGGTACCGTGTAGATAAACAACTGTATAGTGAACATTTTTGCTTTTATAATTAATAACAAATTATTTTTCAGTAAAGAGTTATTATAAAAAGACTTTAGAGCCCTCTTGGTCCCTAGTTTGAGGGGTCAGCCCATCTTTCTTGATATCAAATGAAAACCCGTTCAAATTGAAACAACTTTTGCTTTACATGTGTTAACAAAAAAATTATACATCAAAAGATAATATATTTTACGGTTCTACCGTTATGGCGAGCGCAGCAAGAATTACACATACCTTGCATCATTGTCAACTTATAGTTTTATTCAGGTATCAACGAACGTCAAAGAAGTTTTGAGAGAGTTTTGCTCTACTCTACAAAAAGTTTGCCAAATGTACTAATTTTAATGGTTATGATACATACAGCGCAACCCCCTTCTCAGAGAGAGAGAGAGAGAGAGAGAGAGCGAGAGCCAGAGAGAGAGAGAGAGCGAGAGCCAGAGAGAGAAAGAGAGAGAGAGAGAAAGAGAGAGAAGAGAGAGCCCGGTACCTGTTTGTAGGTGTGTAATTTCCCACTTTCAAATTTAATGGTCTGACTATATGCAATATCAACAAAATTTTTAAACTGTTTAATATTCTTTCATTTTATTCCTTTTTATTTATTTCAAAATGTCCTATTGTTTATTTCCTCCCTACTCATGCATGCACAATTAGCTTAAAAATGGATCGTTATGACAGTAAAGTATGGCACTTGCTAATATATATATATATATATATATATATATATATATATATATATATATATATATATATATATATATATATATATATATATATATATATATATATATATATATATATATACACATACATAAAATCTCTATATTAAAAAAAAGTTAAAAACAAATCATCCGTCAATGAGGCAGGTATCGCAGTCTATTCTTGAATATCTAGTACACGCATTACAGATGTTTGATACACCTCTAAATTCATCGCGGGAAATATAGCGCAAGTGCACTGTGACGTCATCCATGACTTTGTTCGTCTTTGTTTACGTTTCTCGACTCAATTCGGAGGTATGGAAGCATGTAACAAATCTTTTGAGTCTCGCCATAGTATATGCGGTACTCAAAACGTGCCTTCAAACTTTAAGTCACCGTAAATTACGAGTTAAAAGTCGGCAATTTCTTGGCATAGCACCACGGGTGAAAACAGTAGAGAGCATTATGGGACATAGACAAACAATTTTGTTTGATGAACTGTAGGTTTAGCTCGTTCTCTTTCCCGCGCACACTGGTTCTTAGAGCTCGCTTCATGCTCCCTATTAAAGAAAATGTGCGATAATTTCGTGAATAAAATTGGTGCCAATTTTCAGAATCAGGCAAGCTTCAAGGCTTTGGGCAATTTTCATAATTAGAAGTATGGAGGGACATCTACAGACATTCATCTACAATTCCTATAATTTTCAAGCTTCTATCTTGATTACTTACGGAGGAGATGTGTGGACAAAATAACCCTTAGAAATCGTCAATATCTGAAACCGGAAGTGACGTTATCATTTATAATTTTAATAAAATGTAGTAACCATAATGCTCTATAAATCCCCAAAAAAGTCAGAAAAAAAATAATAATAAAGAAAAAGAAACAGTAGAATAACAGAAGGATCTTCCGTTGGAAACGGAAGACCCTAATAAGAATCCGAAGGAAAACAAGAGGGTCTTCCGCTGGAAACGAAAGACCCTAATAATAATAGAAAAAAACAGTAGAAAAACTAGGGCAAAGCTCGTTGCAAAGCAACGAGTGGGTCTTCCGTTAGAGTCGAAGTAAAGCTAGAAGTTCCTGTAAGAAGCAGATTTCTAAATCCAACTAGTAGAATAATTGTTCTCGAACAATTAGAGGTCTTTCCACCTCATTGTGTTTTATGTTTAAAACCGGATTGCTTTAATAAAAAAAAAGTATTTTTTAATCTGCAGAAAATCTTTCAGAAAAAAGTTGTCAAATGATTAAGTATGCAAGTTTTTATTGCTTTACCCTGACTTTTGACCTTTATGTCATTTTGATCGGACAAGGTAGACGCTTCAGTACCAAGTGATCCGATGTATCTATGGTTATTGATTCAAAAGTTATTTGTGTTTTTTTAATGTTCGAAACTTTCAGGGGCAATAACTGCTAGAAAGGAACTTTGGACCCTTTCGGTATCATAGATTTAAGAAGCGTCTAAGTGTAATGAATACCTTAGTAAAAGTTTCAAGTCTCTATCTCTAACGGTTCATGAGGAGTAGCGATAACAAGCTTTTTGTACAATAGGGGCAATAACTCAATAATTGTTTAATGATAAGAGTCAAAGGGTTATATTTTGAAATGTCTTATAATCTCCTGCTACATCCATGAAAAAGTTTTTCTCTATCATCCTAAACAAAAGAGATTCAAAAACTCATTAATCAAGAGATTTCCAAATGACCTTGACCTTTGACCTTTATGTCATTTTGTTTGGCAAAGATGGACGCTTCCATCCCAAGTGGTCCGAAGTCTCTATGACAAATAATAAAAAAGTGGAAGTGATTTTATAGATATGCAAAATACTTTCAAGGGCAATAACTACTACAAGGGGGGCTCAGATCCTTTTGGTATGATAGATTGAAGAACCCTCTAAGTGTACTGAAGACATTGGTAAAAGTTCCAAGTTTCTATCTCTTATGGTATCAGAGGAGAGCGATAACAAGCTTTTTGTATACAAGGGCAATAACTTTGTAAGTTCTAGGAATTATTGAGCAAAGGGTCATTTGGTACCATAACTTTTAATGGCCAATAACATAGAGAAAAAAATGTTTCAATATCTCTTGAAATAAAAAAGCTGTCCCTGGAAAAAAAGAGAAAAAAAATAATAATAACTTGAGCAAAACTCGTTGCAAAGCAACGAGTGGGTCTTCCGTTAATGTCGGAAGTAAAGCTAGAAGTTCCTGTAAGACGCAGAGCTCTTAAACCAACAACAAGAGTAACTAAAATAAAAAGATGAAAAAAATTATTCCTGGTACGACTTAACAAAATCCGAATGATTTTAAGTACGACTTAACAAAAACCTTTCTGATTTCAAGAACGACTTAACAAAAAAAATCTGAATGTGTTCAAGTACAACTTAACAATCATTTTTGGTACGAGTTAATTTTACTTTGAACATTACGCTATTTCAAGGACGCGGAATCGAAATTTTCGGAAAAATCAATTTTCAAGCCCCGATATCTCTGTAATGCATCATCCGATTTAAAAACGGCTTTCAGTGTTAGATTCAGCTTAAATAGGTCTACAAAACACATTTTCATTTTTGATTCGATCAGAAAATTCATTTTTTCAAAAAATTTGTTTCACTTCCGGTTTCAACCGGAAGTGACAAAATACATTTTTTTGGTCAAATGCCATAAGTAAATCCGCAGATTTACAATCACAGAAAATTTCAAGCCAATATAAACAACCGTTCACGAGAAAAGTCATGGACAAAATCACTTTTTGATAATGTTTAAAATGACGTTACTAGAAAACGGAAGTGATTTAATGACTGAAACTTTACAAGCTTCAAGGGACAAGACTTTAACATAATCCCTGAAAATTTCTTGCAAATCGGTTAAATAGTTTTTAAGATATAAAGCAAAAAAGAAGACGGAAAACGGAAGACCCTAATAATAATAAAAATACATAAGAAATACAAAAGGTCTTTCACCTGAAAGGTGGAAAGACCTAACTACAAGAGAAAATTAAAAAAAATGTTTTTTTAAAAAATCGAATAATTCTTAGTACGACTTAACAATATCTGAATGAATTCAAGAACGAATTAACAGAAACCTTTCAATTTCTAGAACGACTTATCAAAAAAAATCCCGAATGTGTTCAAGTATGAATTAGCAATTTCCGAATTACGTTAGGTACGAGTTAATTTAACTTTGAACATAACACTATTTTCTTAACCAAAAACGTGGAATCAAAATTTCCGGAAAACTCAATTTTTAAATCCCAATATCTCTGTAATGCATCGTCCGATTTTAAAACGGATTTCAGTTTTAAATCAAGCTTAATAAAAGCTTTGTTGTTGCTTTATGAATAATTCAAATTATCAGTCAGAAAAGAGTTATTATAAAAATACTTAGTAGCCCTTAAGGCCCCTAATTTAAGGGGTCAGCCCCTATTTCTTGATATCAAATAAAAGGCCTCGCTTATATAAACATATTTTGTTCTACATGTACAAGTGTTCATGAATTGTAACCCAATCTCGAGATATTTAAACAACTGTGTTTTAGGGGCGACCCTTTTAACTTCTTACCGGGGCTGCTAACAACAAAATTAAAGGACTCATATTGTTAAGAACATTATTTTAAACAACTTTTGTTCTACATTGATTTTCAAAATGTTCTCCTTTTGCAGATATTAATGATCAAAATATTGAATTCTGGCCCCTTGAAATCCCTAATTACTAAATATATGACTTAGGTATTGTACTGTATAGATGAACAGCTGTACAATGAACATTTTTGCTTCTATAATTAATAACAAATTATTGTTCAGGAAAGAGTTATTGTAAAAAGACATTAGAGCCCTTTTAGCCCCTAATTTTAGGGACCAGCCCCTTTTTCTTGATATCAAATGAAAGGTCTTGCAAATATAAACATATTTTGATCTACAAGTGTTCACGAAATGTTAACCGTTCTTGAGATATATTTACAAGTGTGTTTTAGGGGCCGACCCTTTAACTCCTAAATGGGGTCAAAAACAAAAACATTTAAGGTAGCATACTGTACAAAACATTATTTTGAGCAACTTTTGTTCTACATTGCTTTTAAAAATATTTCTTCTTTTTCAGATATTAAAGATCAAAGTATTGAACTTCTGGCACCTTTAAACCCCTAATTACGTAACATATGACTTAAGCATGGTACTGTATAGATGACCAACTGTACAATGAACATTTTTAAGGTCTTCCATTTCCAACGGAAGACCTTATAGTTTTCGTACAGTTTCTTCTTATTAAGGTCTTCCGTTTCCAACGGAAGACCCTCTTGTTATTCTACGGTATCTTTTTATTATAATTAGGGTCTTCCGTTTCCGACGGAAGACCCTCTTGTTATTCTATTGTTTCTTTTCCTTATTATTATTTTATTTTTTTTTTTTTTCTGACTTTTTTCGAACGCTATTTCTCGTGAACTACTTGACCGATTTGCATGAAATTTACAGGACATGTGGTGCATCAAAAGTTCTTATTATTATAAAATTTCTGGCTAATGACGTCACTTCCGGTTCGAGATTTTGAGGATTAAGTGAATTTTTAAGGACCATTTTGTCCACGTAGCTTCTAAAAAACTAATTGCGATAGAAACGTGAAAATTTCAGGGATAGTAGATGAATGTCTGTAGATGATCCTATTTATTTGATATTTTGAAAAATGCGCAAGGCGGCGAAGCTCGCCCGAGGTCAAAAATTGGCACCAATTTTTTAAACGAAATTTTCGCACATTTTCGGCCCTAGCTTTTAATGTGTAAATATTTTGTTAAGACATGTAATGCAAAAGTTGTTTAGATTAACTAGGACTTTTGTTTGATTTCAAGAAAAAGGGGCTGGCCCCTCAAATTAGGGGCCAAAAGGGCTCAAAAGTATTTTTGCAATAACTGTTTACTGAAAAATAATTTGTAATCGATCATAGAACCAAAAGTGTTCATTGTACATCTGTTTATCTACAAAGTACCATACCTAAGTCATATGTTACGTAATTATGGGTTTCAAGGGGCCAGAAGTCCAAAATTTTGATCTTTAATATCTAGAAAAGGAGAAATATTTTGATTAGCATTGTAGAACTAAAAATGCTTAGAATAATGTTTTTAACAATATGCTACATAAATAATTTTTGTTGGTGGCCCTAGTAAGGATTTTAAGGGTCGGCCCCTAAAACACATTTGTTCAGATATCTTTAGAACGGTCAACAATTTCCGAACACTTGTTTAACAAAATGTGTTTATATTTACAAGACCTTTTATTTGATATCAAGAAATAAGGGTTGGCCCCTCAAATTAGGGGCCAAGAGGGCTCTAAACTCTTTTTAAAATAACTCTTTACTGAAAAATAATTTATTATCAATTATAGAAGCAAAAATGTTTATTGTACAGCTGTTTATCTATACACTACCATACCTAAGTCATATGTTACGTAATTAGGGTTTTCAAGGGGCCAGAAGTAAAAAACTTTGATCATTAATATCTAGAAAAAGAGAAATATTTTGAAAAGTATTGTAGAACAAAAGTTGCTCAAAATAATGTTATTAATGATATGAAATCATTAAAAATGTTGTTGTTAGTGGCCCCAGTAAAGAGTTTAAGGGTGGGCCCCTAAAACAGAGTTGTTCGGATATCTCTAGAACGGTTAGCAATTCGTGAATACTTGTTGAAAAAAAAATATGTTTGTTTTTCGAGACCTTTCATTTGATATCAAGAAAAAGGGGCCAGCCCCTCAAATAAAGAGCCAAAAGGGCTACAAAGTCTTTTCATAATAACTTATTTTTAAGCGATAATTAGTTATTAATCATAAAGCAGAAAATACGAGCTTATTATTCATAATTCAAAACTGAAATCCGTTCTAAAATCGGACGATGCAATACAGAGATATAAGGGTTTAAAAATTGATTTTTCCGGAAATTTTGATTCCACATTCTTGGTTAAGTAAATAGTTTTATGTTCAGAGTTAGATTAACTCGTACCTAAAATTATTCGATAATTGTTAAATCGTACTTTTACAGATTCGGATTTGTATTTGCTCAGTCGTTCTTGAAATCGATAAGGTTTGTTAATTCGTACTTGGCATCATTCGGATTTTGTTAACTCGTACCAAGAATAATTCGATTTTTTTGGTCTTAGTTTCTTATGTTTTTTTGTTTAAGAACCCTGCTTCTTACAGGAACTTCTAGCTTTACTTTCGACATTACCGGAAGACCCACTCGTTGCTTTGCAACGAGCTTTGCTCTAGTTTTAAATTATTTTTCCTCTGACATTTTTGGAGCACTGTAACTCAAAAACTATTTTGTCGATTCTCACTAAATTTACAGAACTGATAGAGCATTAAACGTTCTGGCTAGTATTAAATTTGAGCTGATGACGTCACTTCCGGTTTGAGATTTTTAAGATTTTGTGAATTTTTAAGGGCTATTTTGTCCACGTAACTCCTCCGAAACTAATTGTAATAAAAACGTGAAACTTTCAGGAATATGTAGATTGATGTCTGTAGATGATCCTCTGTATTTGACTTTGTGGAAAATGCACAAGGCGCGGAAGGTCGCCCGAGGTCGAAAATTAGCACCAAAAGTTTTGGCAAAATTTTTAAACGTTTTGTAAAATATCTTTTAACCTGTTGATAATTTGTTAAAACTTGTATAGCAAAAGTTGTTAAGAATTTCTTGAAATTTCATTTTATATTTAAGAATAGGGGCTGGCCCCTCAAGTTAGGGACCAAGAGGGCTCTAATGTCTTTTTACAATAGGTCTTTACTGAACAATAATTTGTTATCAATTGTAGAAGCAAAAATGTTCATTGTAAAGCTGTTTATCTATACATTACCATATGTAAGTCATAGGTTATGTAATTAGGGGTATCAAGGGGCCAGAAGTTCAAAACTTTGATCTTTAATATCTAGAAAAGAAGAAATATTTTGATAAGCATTATAGAACAAAAATGCTTAGAACAATGTTCTTAACAACATGCTACCTAAATAATTTATGTTGGTTGCCCCAGTAAGGATTTTGAGGGTCAGCCCCTAAAACAAATATGTTCAGATATCTTGAGAACGGTCAACAATTTCTGATCCCTTTTATTTGATATCAAGAAATAAGCGCTAGCCCCTCAAATAAGGGGCCAAGAGGGCTCTAAAGTCTTTTTATAATAACTCTTTACTGAAAAATAATTTGTTATCATTGATGGAAGCAAAAATGTTCATTGTACAGTTGTTTATCTATACCATATCTAAGTCATATAATACGTAATTATGGGTTTCAAGGGGCCAGAAGTCCAAAATTCTGATCTTTAATATCTAGAAAAGGAGAAACATTTTGATAAGCATTGTAGAACTAAAAATGCTTAGAATAATGTTTTTAACAATATGCTACCTAAATAATTTTTGTTGGTGGCCCCAGTAAGGATTTTTAGGGTCGGCCCCTAAAAAACATTTGTTCAGATATCTTTAGAACGGTCAACAATTTCCGAACACTTGTTGAGCAAAATGTGTTTATATTTACAAGACCTTTTATTTGATATCAAGAAATAAGGGTTGGCCCCTCAAATTAGGGGCCAAGAGGGCTCTAAAGTCTTTTTAAAATAACTCTTTACTGAAAAATAATTTATTATCAATTATAGAAGCAAAAATGTTTATTGTACAGCTGTTTATCTATACAGTACCATACTTAAGTCATATGTTACGTAATTAGGGGTTTCAAGGGGCCAGATATCTAAAACTTTGATCATTTATATCTAGAAAAGGAGAAATGTTTTGAAAAGCATTAAAGAAGAAAAATTGCTCAAGATAATGTTCTTAACGATATGGGATCATAGTTTTGTTGGTGGCCCCGGTAGGAATTTTAAGGGTCGGCCCCTAAAACACAGTTCTTTGGATATCTCTAGAACAGCTAACAATTCGTGAATACTTGTTGAACAAAATATGTTTATAATTACAAGACCGTTCATTTGATATCAAGAAAAAGGGGCTGACCCATCAAATTAGGGGCCAAGAGGGCTACAAAGTTTTTTTACTTATTTTTAGCGATAATTTGTTATTTATCATAAAGCAAAAAATAAGAGCTTATTTTTCATAATTTAAAACTAAAATCCGTTTTAAAATCGGACGATGAATTACAGAGATATAGTGGTTCAAAAAAAAAAATTCCGGAAATTTTGATTCCACATTCTTGGTTAAGAAAGTAGTTTTATGTTCAGAGTTTAATGAACTCGTACCTAAAATTATTTCATAATTGTTAAATCGTACTTTTACAGATTTGAATTTGTTTTTGCTAAGTTGTTCTTGAAATCGATAAGGTTGTTTTATTTCGTACTTAGAATCATTCGGATTATGTTAACTTGTACCAAGAATAATTCGACTTTTTTCTGTTTTTCTTAGTTACTTATATTTATTGGTTTAAGAAGTCTTCTTCTTACAGGAACTTCTAGCTTTAGTTTCGACATTAACGGAAGACCCACTCGTTGCTTTGCAACGAGCTTTGCTCTAGTTATTTTTTTAATTTTTTTTATTTTTCCCCACAAATTTTGTGCACGCGATTTCTCGGAAACTATCCAACCGATTTCGATCGTTTTTTCACAGATGATAGGAAATGATCTGAATTTATTTTGTTTTTTAATATTTTTGCCGTCGTCACTTCTGGTACCGATTTATGGCTGATTTTGTAACTTTTTCGACCCATTTTGTGCACGCTTCATCTCGAAAATTATCAGAGATATTAATATGAAATTTTCAGGATTGTTAGGCCATAGCATGAAGTTGTGCCTATTGTTTTTGTTTTACGCCATTGGCGCCGTTCTTAAGAGCTTACCATGGCTCGAAAGTTGGGTACGAATTTTGTTCCCCTTTTTTCGATTTCTCGGAGATGGCTTGATAGATTTTCTTGAAATTTTTAGGAGTGATAGAAATGAATTATATCTCAAGTATTCAATTTTTAAGTTTTTCAAAGTCCATTTCCTGTCGTCCGTTTCCTGTCCCGCGACAAAAAGCTTGTGACATTGAGATCTCGAAATGATAAGGACTTGAGCATTCAGACTTTGTAGGATTATAGACCTATAGTTGTAGATGTCTTTCAACTATTTTGTTTTGTCCGTCATAACTTCCGATCGTCACCGGAAGCACTTCAATAATTATTTTTTCTTTTGCATTAAATTTGTTTAATATGAAATTGAAAAATTAGTAATAATCCTTACATATGTTATGAATCCAATGTTAAATAAAAAAAAAACTCAACTTCCGGTGAGATATCTCAAATATCTCAGAGAGCGTTTTTTGGTAAGTGTTTTACCCTCAAGATCTAAGAAAGTCAAGTGATCAATACACGAAACTTAAATAGATAATAGATATTTAATATAAAATGTTAATCGTTTTCATTATGTCAACCGACACTTCCGGTTCTCACCGGAAGGGTTCAAACAAATCAGGTTGTCTGAAAGTTTCACTGTTTTTCTTTGACAATTTTAGTAAAATTGATAAACAATAAAGTACAAGTGTCTAATGTTCATAAAATACTAACTTTTTATTTTCACTGAGCATTTCCATTTGTCCATTTCCTGTCAAGAGACACAACCCCCCCCCCCCCAAAAAAAAAACAAAAAACAAAAACAAAACAAAACAAAAACAAAAACAAACAATGACTCCACAATATCTAAAAAACGGTGATAACTTGAACAACCAAACTTTGTGTGATGATAGCCCTAAGTATGTATCCGTGTTTACATTTTTTGTTTGAATTGTCGTCACTTCCGGTCGTCACCGGAAGTACTTAAAATATTTTTTCTCTAATTTTTTGTTTACATGACTGAATACCGGTATAGTATTACACGATCTTGTATATGTTAAATAAGCAAAGATATTCTATTTCCAGTCAGTTATATCAAATATCTTAGATACCTAGAGTTTTTACAAAATTGATACCAGCGAGATTTTAGTCACTGTAAGTGATTGAGACACAAACTTTTATAAATGATAGACAATTGATTGAAGGTATGTTTAACGGGTTTTCTTTTGTCAACCGTCACTTCCGGTACTCACCAGAAGAGTTCAAACAATTCATTTTTTCCCAAGTTTAAATGATTAACATTGTGTGTTTCATCTTTCATGACTAACAGTGGTGTACACTAGACAAATGTATAAAAAAAACCCCAGCTTTTATTTTCATAAACCTCTTTTGTTCGTCCGTTTCCGGTCTGGAAACAAACAAGAGGCCCAGGGGCCACATCGCTCACCTGAGCAACAATTGCCTTAATTCTGATCAAATTAGCATTACAGTATCAAAATATCTTGACAACTGAGTACAGTAGATCTTGCTAAAAAAAATTGAAAATCTGCCAATTTTTATCAACCTCTTATTTTTTGGTAAATACCAAGCCCCTTTTGTTGTTGTACCTGTAAGAAGATTTGTCTCTATTCCTATATAACCCCCCCCCTCCCCCCATTTCATGGCCCCATTTTTCTCTTGGGAATCATGGTTTCATCAGACTTTAATCTGCATAACCTTTGCTTTCACACTAAGTACTGAGTTTTGAACCGAACACTTTCCCAGAATAGTTTTAAAGATTTTCTCTTCATATTCCTATGTAAAAATTCAAACCGCCATCACGGTCCCGCCCTACCACTAGGGACTGTGATTTTGCAAACTTGAATTTACACTACCCGAGGATGCCTCTACACAAGTTTAAA
Source organism: Magallana gigas (assembly GCF_902806645.1). Taxonomy (NCBI): domain Eukaryota; kingdom Metazoa; phylum Mollusca; class Bivalvia; order Ostreida; family Ostreidae; genus Magallana; species Magallana gigas. The sequence continues at coordinate 21,945,613 of NC_047567.1, read as the reverse complement.
CCCTTTCTGGCCAAAAATTCTTTAAAAAGAAGATTTTTAAAGATTTTCTCTATATATTCCTAAGTAAAAATTCATCCCCCATTGTGGCCTCACCCTACCCCTGGACTATTATTTAAACAAACTTGAATCTATACGATCTGGGGATGCTTCCACTCAAATTTGGGCTTTCCTGGCCTAATAATTTTGAGAAGAAGACTTTTAAAGATTTTCTCTATCTATAAAATTTCATCCCCCATTGTGACCCCGCCCTACCCCCAGGGACCATGATTTGAACAAACTTGAATCCACACTTCCTAAGGATGGTTACATGCGAACTTGAGATTTCTTGGCCAAATATTTTTGAGAAGAAGATTTTTAAAAGATTTTCTCAATATATTCCTTTGTAAAACTTGATCTCCCAATTGTGGCCCCACCCTACCCCCGGGGATCATGATTTGAACAAACTTGAATCTACACTACCTGAGGATGCTTTCATTTCAATTTGAACTTTTCTGGCCTAATAGTTTTTGAGAAGATTTTTAAAGATTTTCTCTATATATTCTTATGTAAAACATGATCCCCCTATTGTGGCCCCACCCTACCCCCGGGAACCATGATTTGAACAAACTTGAATCTACACTATCTGAGGATGCTTCCACTCAAATTTGAGCTTTCCTGGCCTAATAGTTTTTGAGAAGACTTTGGCTCAGGTGAGCTAAAAAAGGTTAAGTTTACAATGCAATAAGTTGTTAAAGTTGGTTTCTGGAAGAAGAGACTTTGAAAATGTTCTTAATAAATATTGAAATTTTTTTTAGTTTTTTAATCTTTAGTTTTTAAGATCTGTGTACAAACATAGAATTGTGAGCAAATCTCTGTATCTTGCTTATAATTCGAAGCTTAACACTCAAATATGGTTAGTAAATAGAAATTGTAAACAATTATATAAAACACAAGAAACATGCACTATAACAAATAAAGAACACAATTTATTTTTTCGAAATGAATCATATATATACATGTACATGTATATACCTACATATTTCCGACAGCGATATCAAACTCTATTTAAACTGAATAAACTCGAGAAAATGCCGAGCATCTCAACAAAACCTATTGCATTAATATAACATTACGCAAAATATAATGCCGAATTACCGATAGAATGAATTGTATTTCAGTACTTTTTTGATACATCAGATTTTGCTTAATTTGCGCAGGTAAACAGTTAACTGTTTGATTTACCGAAGTCTCTGTTTGATTTGATACGTAAAAATCACGAAATACAGACGATAGTTCCCAGGTTACAAAGCATAAATAATGAAAACGAAACGAAAATCAGAACAAGCTAACACCAACTTCATGTGTGAAAACTGTCAACGCATTGAAATATTTAGCCTCAATTTACTTCACAAAATCGGCACAAATACATTTTGCATGTTTCAAAACTCTCCCTTCATTCGCGAACTGTTGCACAACAAGCAAATTCATCATAGTCAGATCGACCCTTTTTCGTATAATGTCATGGCTGCTTTAAACAAAGAACCTCGTTTTAGATGTATGGAATACGAGTCTTGGTAAAATGGGTACGCAAACCTGGGCCGTGGCAAAATAAAAGCCGGGGCAGATCGGCAATCGTCAATTCCAAATACGCATTATTTTGCAGCAATATTTACAGCAAATACAAATATACTGGTCCATCAAATATCCTGAAATTTTAATGAGATTGGCAGATTAATAACTGCCAATCTTTTGTTTTGCCCAGGCCAAGTCTTGTCTACCCATTTTACCGAATGCCGAATCCGAAGCTATTAAACTGATTGAAACACGCCCTTCCTTTATTATTATTTTTGTAATAACTCAGATTTGAAACATAATTAGACCTTAATTTTTGCAATTTATATTTTCCTTCCCATAAGGATAATTTATGCTAAACAACGTTGAATTGGAATCAGTAGTTCTTGAGAAGAAGATTTTTTAAAATGCACCCCCCCTTTTTTTACAGTTTCAAGGTTTTCTCCGCTTTGAATACAGATCTGACTTTTATTTCTACAATTTATATTCGCCCTCCCATAAGGATGCTTTGTGCCAAATTTGGTTGAAATTGGATAAGCGGTTTTAGAGAAGAAGTTCAAAATGTAAAAAGTTTACAGACGGACAGACAGACGGACGGACAGACGGACGGACGGACGGACGGACGGACGACGGACAAAAAGTGATCAGAATAGCTCACTTGAGCTTTCAGCTCAGGTGAGCTAAAAACCTAGATTCACCAAGATCGCAGATTTGGCAGAGAATATCGATATTTCATCGTGTCATATAAAAACAAAATCGGACGGAAGACCTATTCGTTACTCGTAACGAGATCTAGTTGCTTCTATAATTAATAACAAATTATTGTTCAGTAAAGAGTTATTGTAAGAAGACTTTAGAGACCCCTTGGCCCCTAATTTGAGGGGTCAGCCCCTTTTTCTTGATATGAAATGAAAGCCCGTGCAAAGTGAAACAACTTTTGCATTACATGTTTTAACAAAATATGTACACATCGATAGGTATTACAGAAAATGTGCAAAGATTTCGTCAAAAAATTGGAGCTAATTTTCAGGTTCAGGTGAGCTTCGAGGCCTTAAGAAATTTTCATAATTGCAAGAATGGGGGTACATCTACAGACATTCATCTAGAATCCCTGCGCTGTATATTTGCGCTGAAAATTTCAAGCTTCTATCTTGATTAGTTTCGGATGCGTGGACAAAATGACCCTTAAAAAATTACAAAATCGTCTATATTTCTGAAGTGACGTCATTATCTGAAAATTTAATAATATGTAGTGACGATGATGTTCTTTCACTCCTGAAAATTTCGTGCAAATCGGTTGGGTAGTTTTTGAGAAATAATGCTCCAAAAAAGTCAGAAAAAAAAGAATAATAGGAATAAAGAAAAAGAAACCGTAGAATAACAAGAGGGTCTTCCGTCGGAAACGGAAGAACGGAAGACCCTAATAGAGAAAAAGAAACCGTAGAATAATAAGAGGGTGTTTCGTTGGAAAACCTATCTAAACACGATCTCGTTGCGATCAACGAGGAGGTCTTCCGTCCATTTTTGGAAGTTGGGGTACATGTATGACCTTTATTTTGCTATTTACCAGCTAAACATAATTTGGAAATAGCAGAAAAAATCCTTGTTTTGTTTCTATAATACAAGCATAAGAGCTTTGATTTGAAACATTTAGATCCCTCTTGTCCCCTAATTACGGGACGAACCCTTTTTTGATATCAAATGGGTTTTTTTATTCTAACTTCATTTTGTACGAAAAGTATTACTATTCTTGCGATATTTGGGAAATATTGTTTAAGGGTCGAACCTTTATTTCCTTATAGGGGCCATCATACGAGCGTCTTCTCTTCTATAATGCTTTTCAAAATAATTCTCCTTTTTAAGATATAAATGATCAAAATATTGGACTTAAAGCCCCATAAAACTCTTAATTATGTAACATATCAGAAAGATTTTAACATATGGATTAATGAAAAAAAGATAAACATTTTTGCATTCTATATAACATTACAAATTATTTATGATGAAAGAGATATAGATTAAAGACTTTAGACCCCGTTGGAAACGGAAGACCCTAGTAAAAAAAAATTGAATAACAAGAGGTTCTTCCGTTTTCATCGGAAGACCCTAATAAACCTGAAAAAGAAACAATAGAATAATAGAAGGGGCTTCCGCTGAAAACGGAAGACCCTAATACAGTACCCGCAACGTTATTTTTTGTGATCGGCTTCAGCCGATCACTATTGTGTCCATATGAGGCACCCGGCAAATGCTTCGATGTGCACACACATTCCGCTTGCATAAGTAGTTCTTACATGTATAAAAACTTGAAGTTTGGTTTAGTAGTTATGTAACATTTTACTCAGTTTTATTTAAATCCATTTACCATAAGAGATGCAAACATACGTAAGATACAGTTCGACCTTTTAATTCAAGAATGCACATTTTGTCTCACGCGTAAGAATTTCGATCGAAAGATTCATTCAGTAATGCAGTTGACCTTGATGAACTTGACCTCAATCATAAGAAGATGCTCCATGAACTGACCTCGATCTATTGATGTTGCATAATAGAAGCTAGGAAGACGGCTTGATTTATATACAAGGTTACGTTATAATGCGACCTCAATAGCAAGTTATGATGGCATTCAATGTTTTTCAGTCGCATTAAATTATTTTAATACAACTCATTCTTTCTATACGTGTTAATGCTCTTTGAAGAGCCTACTCAGTATTCTAAAGAAGAAGAAGATACATTAACATTTAATGATTACGTTAAAAATATAAAGCTAGACAAGGAGTGTCCAAACGGCTTTCCCCAATTTTATTTCGAAATTGAATTTGTTGACGGTTTATAATGATGAAATTATGGTGTACAGATTCAAAATATTCTATATTTCGTAAAAAATACGGTACTGTTTAAATTATTTTACATTAAACTGATCATGTTGATTGCTTCTAGCTATCAATATATCATTACAGCCGATCATTCCTTTAAAAGGAATACTTGTTTACAATCCTATCGTATCGTATCGTTTATCAATCCTATCGTATTGTGCGGGTATACTGTTCTATCGTGCGTTAATTCTATCCTATCGTGCGTGTATACTGTTCTATCGTGCGTTAATCCTATCCTATCGTGCGTTAATCCTATCAGGTTTATCGTTTAATTTCAACAATTCTTCCGTTTATCCTATCGTGTTAATCGTTTCGTGCATTTTCATAAGCAGGTGTATTTATGTATAAATTGCAACTCGTTCGGTGCGCCGTATACGAATATTTAGAATTGTAAAATCCTATCCAACATTCCGTCAGGATACTAATTTTAAATTTTTTTTAGATCAAAATTAACCAATATTATAATTAAATCATATATGTTAACATTGAAAATGAAAAACAAAGTTCTTAGGAACAAGGTAACCTGTATATCGAATATATGAAATCGTACGCAGAGTGTATACCTGCATAAACATTAACTTTTATGCAATACAAGTTTAGCTTTTTAAAAAAAGCTTACCGTCTTTAGAACAAACCTTAAACAGCAATTAGTTGTCAAAGACAGTTTAATTCTTTTCATATAAATGTCACCTTCCTCTACATAGCATGGCGAATGAAACATTTTGTCATGTGTGTTCAAGCCTTCGTGTCTAAATTTGAGAACTGCGTACCCGAGCTTGTAAGTTGTGATCGACTATAGGGTGAAAAAGATCTTAGGTACATGTAGGGTCGTAGACTCGTATTATTGTTATTCCACTGCATTTAACTATCTAAGGTGCAAATAACTTTACCGATATTAGACAAACCGCATCCATTTTTTAAAATTTTGTATAAATATTTGAATAAACAATGCTAAAAGAAAAACAAATAATTTCAATAGATATTATAGAATATTACTTTCAACTAGTTGGACCTGAAAACCAAAGGCTGAATTTCATTCATAGCAATTTTGTATTGCTTTTTCGTTTTCTCACTTTTTAAGATCTGAAATCTACGAAATTTGTTAAGTCGTACATGAAAAAGATCATCAGAAAATTATCTCCCTTGCGCCGAACAGTATTTCAACCAATGAAACCAAGGAAGACGGTAATAATTTTGTTGCATCATATTTTACAGAAACAAAACTATTTATGATATAATTTATATTTAATGAAAACCCGAGTTGTATTTTGAACCCGTTATTTTCCGTATGATATTTGATTTCAGGCTGAACTGTTCTCGGCAATCAGCTAGGGTGTGTGGTAATGAAAACAATGTTAACAAATCGTACGCAGAATGTGTATCTGCATAAATATTTATTTAACTTTCTGTAATAATTCGTTTTTAATGCATCATTTTCTTATATAGAAAGAAATGTACTTATGATAGTTTTTATATTAACTTTATACAAGAATTGGATTTATATAATTAAACCCGCTACTTTCAAAGTGATTTAATCTAGGGCTGAAATATTCGCGGCGATCGGCTAGGGTGTTCGGTAATGAAAACAATTCTAACAATATAGAAAATGTATTGATCATTAAAGCTCACAATTTTAGTTGAAAAAAAATTAAATGGCCATTTTATACATTCTATAAATGATGCAGCGATGATTAACAACTCGGCAATTGTTACTAAAAAGAAATTCCACGTCAATCTTTATTTGTACGTGTTCTCTCTCAAATTCTGCCATTATCAGTTTGTTCGTAAATATCGTTTAAAGCGATGATACGTTTATCATGAACATCGTTTATCCTTTCCTATCGTGTATCAACCCTATCATATCGTGCGTGTACACTGTTCTATCGTGCGTTAATCCTATCCTTTCGTGCGTGTATGCTGTTCTATCGTGCGTTAATTCTATCCTATCGTGCGTGAATCCTATCCTATCGTTTATCTTGTAAAAAATAACGTTGCAGGTACTGTAAAAAACAGTAGGAAATCAAAAAAGGTCTTCCGCTGGAAACGAAAGACCTCAATAATAAGAAGCAGAAACAGTACGAAAACAATAAGGTCTTCCGTTGGCCGATGACGCCGTTTCCCTGCTGAAGGCGCACTATACGAGAAGTGCTAAACAGGAGGGATAACTCTCCGTATAATCAAGCCAGATGTAAAAATAAAATACTCTGCTTGGTTATAAGTCAATTAAGTTGCATTATAACATTTTACTAAACAGCTTTAATAAAAAAAAATTGTTATTATGAATGTGCATATAACAATAAATATAATCCTTTGAAGAACACATATTTATTTCACTAAAGTGTCACTTTAAGTAGTGCATATATTTTTAAGTGGCGAATACGTCGCTAGTCTGTAAGTCAAGTGAATCATGTTCCAATGTCTTTCAAACAAATTTATGAAAACTGTCGACATTTGCAGTACTCTAATTATTTATATGACGACCGTCTGCATTGCATAACGTATTTCATAGCTTCTAAACATGAGATCAAATAATTATTATTTAAGATCTTTGACTTAAAACTTATTGTTGTTACCCTGTTCCGTCTGTACGAAAGCCGAGAAGGATCATTCGAGATTCGAGATTCGAAATACGAGATTCGAAATACGAGATTCGAGATTCGAAATTCGAGATTCAATATCTAAATTAACCAATCAAATCAAGGATATGAAAATATGTATCCTAGCGACATCAAACTGTTCTAAAAAAAATCATACGTACATGCTCTTATATACAAATAAATGCTATGTTCACTTCTCCCTACCTAACTAAATAATTATTTGTATTTACTTTTACACAGAATATCTAAGTAGATTAGTAATAATGCAGTGTGCTTCGCGGATCTAAGTGATTTTGTTTGCCCTGGTGCATTTCCACCTGATGCATTTGAACCCTAAGGTATTTCACCACCAGTAATAGTTTAAAACCCGGGTTTATTCACCCCTTTTGTGTAAAAATGCGGTTATGGTAGAGAACTTCATAAGCGTAGCTAATTTTTTCTGTAGGGGGTCCTAGGCCAATTTTAAAAAAAATTACTATGTAAATTTAATAAGCTCCAATTTTCCCGAGGAGGGGGTCCATATCCCCTGACCCCCTCCTTTCTAGATCCCCGCATGAAGATTAGTACATGTATCTAAATAATCTAAATATAAATAATCTGTCCTGTTTCACTAATAAATATAAGCATTACTTATCGTTTTTATGTATGCATACAGTGATACACTAGTACTATGATTATAAACAAATCATTGAGATATTATCACATCATACGGAATTATTAACAAATACAATTTTTTTCCTTTTCTTCAGTAAACAACTTATTATGAGTCTTACTTTTGTTTTCAATATAGAAGGATACCTACTCTCTACAATTAAAGGTAGGGATGATAGGGTGCCAATTTGTTCACATTGCCGATTTCTTGTGCAGAGAACAGTAAAACCTTTTATTTGATTGTGCATGAATATTTCAAAATTAATTGTTGTACATATATTTTGTTATAATTCATTCATTGATATATCAACAAGAAAGAATAAAAGCATATGTTTCACAGCCAAGTTAAGTTTCTCTGTAGTTTCCTACCCCTACCCCCACCGCACTAAAATTGACAATAATTACATATAAGTCATACAAATGTTTACTTTTTTTGTAAGTAAATCTCTAAAGATGTAAATAAGCACTGCAAACAAAGATGTGTGTATTTAATATACTACTACATTACACTTAGCCAGATAAAATGTAATCAGGATAAAGCTACAAGGGGTGAGTGGTGCAAGTTTACCAATTTGTCGCAATACACACAAAACACCAAATAAAGAAAATGTGAGTGGTGTGTGGAATGCATAAAAGATGGCGGCAAATTATCTCAAATAATCAGTGCAAAAACCCACAAATAGGCTGTTATTTGTTACATATCCTGCAAAAACATTGATAAAAAATGTTATCGTCCCATAACATAGCCGATTAAGTTAATGTGTACATATGGTCAACGTACATGTAATTCTAATATACAAGAAGGCGACGTATCAGGCGGGGATCCAGAAAATTAAATTTCAAAAATGATCGGTTGAATTACATTAAATGCTTTGAAAATTGTTTTAAACTATCGCACAAGTCAAAATGCGTGATAGAAGCTATGTACAGTGTAATTGGAAACTTTCATTTTATATCAATATGTAGTATTACCTATTATAACAAATGAGAGTATAGCACAACTGCCACAAGCAATACATGTCCTTTACCGGCACCACCTCTCTCCCCTTAAAAAATGAAACAATTGCCGTTTTATTTGCTAAAATGTGTGTGGTTCAAGATTTTTCTAAAGGACATACCCGATTAGAATTGAAAAAGAGTCGTACATTTAAAACTAATTTTGTCAAAATTTTTAGATTCATTTGGTTATATTTTGGTCCATTTGGGTAAATATATGCACCAGCGCAGCTCTAATTTATATATAATCAGGCCATAAATTCAAAATATTTTCAAAAATTAATAGCTTTAAATCCAGTGGATGAAAGAAAAGGAAAGCAAGTCGAACTCGATGAGTGCTAATACCTGTGTTGAATGAATGGTACAGTAGGATATGCGCAAAAAAGTCCCGTCTACTCTTTCCTACCCTATAATTATTGGAATATTAAATCCGATTATAAGAGTCAATTTAAAAATCAAGTACAGATATGTACCTGTTTATCAAAAGTAAAACTACTCATAATTTATCTACAGTGCATCGTTATGGAGCTACACAGAAAGTTTTATATTAATTTGCCGAGCCAAATAAAAAAAAACCTGGAAAACGAAGAGAAATCAAAGTGGGGACAGAATAACTGACAAATTAATTAGGACTATATAGCCCCCCCCCCCCCCCCTCTTGAAATGTATATACTGAAAACAGATTATTGGCGTACAACATCCGCACACAATTTAAAGAAAATCTCATGTTTTTTTTATCATTTTCGCTAGCTAATGTAAGACATCACAAATACCCCAAACCCCCTCACGGAAAAGGAAATGCTAGGTGATGAGAGAGAGAGAGAGAGAGAGAGAGAGAGAGAGAGAGAGAGAGAGAGAGAGAGTCGATGTAAATCACAGGTGCGCTAACACCGTTAAAATTAAAGCTTGCTAGTTGGTCTGCCCTACCCAAGCTACCTCCTCTCTTTTCTCGTTTTAGAGGCTTGATTATTGTCTATATATGCTTGTAACAAATCAAATCAATTTCAAATTCTAAATCAAACTGAATTTGACACTACAAAACTCTCTCTGTGTCTGTCTGTGTGTGTGTGTGTGTGTCTCTCTCTCTCTCTCTCTCTCTCTCTCTCTCTCTCTCTCTCTCTCTCTCTCTCTCATATCGACAATGGCATTGCCATACCCTACAATACACTATTCTTATCTGGATTTTTGTCTTTGAGGTTGTAAATCATTATATCTTCTATGGTTTAAAACTTTATCATAACCTATATTTTGACATGTCGATTATTTCATTGAGTTTCGTTTCATAGCTAAAACATTTAGATTAAACAGATCTTTCTTCGCGAGCCGATTTTTACACAGTTGGGGCGAATACACTTCGGGTTAAAATTGTTCGGGGGGAAATACATACAGGGCAAACAAAACCACTTAGATTCGCAAAGCCAACAGTGTTATTTCTAATTTAATGGTTTATACTGTGTGGGGTTAATTCATCAATGTTAATTTAACCATTTTATAACCACTATATAAGAGCTATTAAGACATTTATTTGTAGGAAAGAGCATGTACGAATGATCTTTATTTAGAACAGTTTGATGTTGCTAGGATACAGATTTCAGATCCATGATTTGATTGGTTAATTTAGATATTGAATCTCGAATTTCGAATCTCGAATCCCGTATTTCGAATCTCGTATTTCGAATCTCGAATCTCGAATGATCCTTCTCGGCTTTCGTACGTCTGTCTGTCCGTCCGTCTAGCACGTTTTACTATCTCAAACTGCTCTTACATCTTATAAACCAGAAAACTGAACTCTCGGAGTTTGGTTAGGGGTGTCATGATGTTTTGTAAAAAAAAGGTTTCACAAATTTTCTGGTAGTCCTGGAGGTCAAATAATTGGTAAATAATGCGCGTTTGTCCTAAAAAAAATCCTCTTCCTCGAATTCCTCCAACATTTTCAACAATAAACAAATCGTCTCTTGGAATATGTTTCCGGGTGTCCTATAGATGCACAATAAGGTTTTGGAAATTTCCAATTTGTTTTGAGGGTCTTTTTGTGGCTGAAAAATGATGTTTGTTAACAAAATTTCTGGTTTCAAAAACGTCAACATTTTTGGCAGTAGCCAAATCATCTTTTAGAATATGTTTGGGGTTGTCATTTTGAAGTGTGATCAGATTTCAGAATATTTTTTATCAAGGGGATTAGTGGCCAACAAAAAATGACGTTTTTTGGCCAAAAAAGTAAGGTTCACAGAACTCCTCTTACACCTTTTGAAGTAGCTACGTCATCTCTTGGGATAATTTCATCCAGGGAGTAAAATAATACCAAATAATTGACGTTTATCGCTCCAAAAAACCCCTATATCCCTGAACTCCTCTTATGATTTAATGAATAGTCACATCATATCTTGTACATGATAGGGGCTGTCCTATAGATGTGCAAAGGGGTTTTAAAGATTTAGATTTCATCCAGGGAGTCAAATAGTAGCAGAAAATTGACGTTTATTACTAAAAAAAATATACATCCCAGAACTAGCCAAATTACAACCTTCTCGTATTATTATTTTTTTTAATGAAGAGTTACTCTACATCAGATGTTTTCCTTTGCACCAATTGTCATTAATCTTTCTATTACAAACACATTATTCTCCCAAATATTAGACCCATAGTGATTTTTGGTTAATCTTCTATGTGCAAAGATTATATCTAAATCATATTTTTTGATCACCCGTATATGCATCTTGGATTCACGACTTATTTTTTAATCTTCTTTCTCTTTCGACACAATGTGGGGGTAAAGTATTATTTTCCACTTTTTTAAATCATGGTGGAACAAATAAACAAACAACAAGACAATCTCCTTAAAATTTTAACAGTGAACAGCCAGGGCCTAGCTTTGCGATGGAAACAAGAGGTAAGACGTTTTTCAAACTCTTAGAAACAACAATTATCATATTCACTTTTTACAGGACACCCATTTTGCAGAAAAAGAAGATATTATGATTAAGTCACAATGGGGTTATAAAGCTTTTTTTAGTTTTTTAAGTCAAATTCAAGGAGTTAGTTATTAGTCCCCTGCCGGTTTTCACCGGAGGGGACTATAGCTTTCCTCTGCGTCCGTCAGTTCGTCTGTTCGTCTGTTTGTCTGTCCGTTCGTCCGTCCGTCTGTCTGTCTGTCCGTCCGTCCGTCTGTCTGTCCCGCTTCAGTTTTCCACACTTTTTTTCTATATGCGTTTGAGGAATAATATGAAATTTGCTGAACAGCTGCAAAATGTCAAATTACAGATCAAGTTTACATTTTCGTAGCGTCTGGTTGACATAGTTTCGAGAAAATTAATTGTTTATATTTTAATTTTTTGATGTTCGGGTTCGATATTCTGCCTATCAGTGCATTGTTTTCACAATTTCCACAAACCGGTAGGAGATGTGTATTGCTTATGCAATACTATCAGAATGCTTGTTCTTTTTAACAAGAATTGTGAATTCTATGTTCATAAAACATTTAAAGATGATAGTGGCAACTTTCTTATTTTTAATGTTTCAGTTGATGATCTACATGTTCTATTTGTAAACATTTATGGACCAAATTTAGATACACCTTGCTCATAGAAAAACTATCTCATTCTAAACTTATATTGAAAAAAACTCTTGAAAGAGAGGAGAAGCTTGAAAAGGAAATTTTAAATCTAGAACAGAATTTGACCCAGGATTCTGGTCAACAACTTGAGGATAAACATAATGAATTGGAAGAAATGAGAAATATTAGATTAATTAGAAATATTAGATTAAAAGGTCAATGACTACGATTAAACGCAATTTGGATAGACCAGGGAGAAAAACCAACAAAATATTTTGCTAATTAAGACTCAAGAAACTATATTAATAAACAAAAATTGGTAATAAATTGAGAAGGAGAATGGAGCAATAATTAGAAATCAACGAGAATTTCTAAGTGAAACAAAGAAATTCTATGAAAATCTTTATACAGGATAGGACATAATAGAAACAGAAAATATATATGAAAAACTGAAAGACTTTAATATATTACCTAAACTAAATAAAGAAGAATCAGAAAATTTTGAAGGCCCTATTACAAACACAAACATTTTAAATTTTTTAAAAAACATGAAAAGTGATAAAAGTCCAGGACCTGACGGATACACGAGTCAATTTTTCAATTTTTTTTTTTGGAACAACATTAGATCTTTTATCACAAGAGCAATTAATAACTCAAATGAACTACTGCATTTTACAGAACCAAATAAGTTAGGAATTATAAATTGCTTGCCGAAAGCTGGCAAACAAAAACAGTTCCTAAAAAATTGGCGTCGAATAGGTCTCATAAATGTTGTTTACAAAATAGCATCAAGGTGCATTGCTAATAGAATTAAGTCATTATTAGACAAATTAATAAATAAAGACCAAACTTGGTTTATCAAAGGAAGGTTTATTGGAGAAAATATAAGACTCATATATGATTAATGAATTTACTGAACTACATAGAATACCTGGTTTATTAATGGTTATTAACTTCCAAATAGCATTTGATTCTTTATCTTATAAAATTATTTTTGAAACACTAGATTTTTTAAAATTCGGATCTTCTATAAAAAAAAAATTGCATAAAAACCTTTTACAATGGTACCAAATAATGTGTTTTCCAAAATGGATTCACTTCTGACTATATTTATCTTCAAAAGGGCTGTAGACAAGGTGACCCCATTTCTCCATATCTTTTCTTATTATGTGCGGAGATTTTAGGAATATAAATCAGAAATAAAGTGGGATATCAGAGGAATTGTTATACATGGAATAGAATATCAGCTTTCTCTTATTTCTGATGGTTCACCTAAGTCTGTGGATGTTTTTTTATGAGTTTTAGATTATTTTGCAGACCTATCAGGACTTAAAATTAATAACACATAAACTAAAATGGTTAGATTGGGAGTAAGAAATTTTCAAGAGATGTATTTCACCATACAAGATGGAAACTAAATTGAAATAATGCAACCTTTGATTTATTAGGAATTAAATTTTCTGTAACTCTAGACGGGATGTCTAGCCTTAACTATAAACCTAAACTGTTAGAAATAAAACAAAATGAGACCAATAGAAATTAAGAAAACTCACCCCAATTGGTAAGATCTCAGTTATGAAAACATTGATTCTGCCAAGATTAAACCATCTGGTACTCTCTTTTCCTATCCCAGACTGATTTTAAAAAAAATTAAATAAGGAAATTTACCAATTTTCATGGGGAAGTAATATTCACATAGTAAAAAGAAATAATATCATACATGAATACGGATATGGTGGTTTAAAAATTATTGATTTTACAGATTTTAGCTCTGCTCTAAAATCTAGTTGGATTAGAAGATTGATTTTCTCAGACACAAAATTGATAAATCTTTTAGAGGCAGAATTCACAGGATAAATGACCATCTTTAAGTTCTCCTTAAAGATAGCTTAAAGGTGCTTAAAGGTAGCTTAAAGACAATCTTTAAGCCACCTGAGTAGATATACGTTCATCTAATTCATAGCTAAATGAAATGCAAGGAAGAAAATGAAATCATTTCATTTATCAAAACCATTGAAACTATTAGTATTAGTTCTACGCGATTTCCCGGTTTTCATGATCACGGCGCCGTTCCTAGCTATTTAATTGTATACATGATTTTTAGACTATCAATTCTATAACAAACAATATTACCAATTACCGGTGACGTATTTACTGCATGTGGCAATTGCAAATGATGTATATATATATACTTGTACATACAATTGTATGATGTAGCTGGCCGGGTATGTGACATATTTACCCTTCTACATATATTTAAATAATTAATTCCTATTTATGATCACCGGTACACTAACAAACTAGCCTCTAGATTTTACTCTTACATACACGTGTCTTCAATTTGTACACGTAACATTTTAAAAACCAAGCTCAACCTAAAAATTAAAGTAAAAACCAACTCTTTGTTTCTAATACACTATTTTAAAGCTGGTTTTATAAATGTACAAGATCTTTTTGATAATGAGACAAAAAACAAGTCTGGCCCCAATATACATAGTCACATAAATATCTTCTTCACCGATAAAAAAGGTTCTAAAGACATATAATAATGAAATTATTAAAGGGAGCCAATTACATGTACATCTGTATATAAATGGCTAGAAAGAGGCTTAATTTTTAACAACACAGGCTGAAACAAAATATTTGAATTTCCATTTTAAACTACTAAAGAGTCAAAACTCCAATGGCTACAATTTCAAATTTTACATCAAATTATACCAACTAATGATTTTCTTCACAAGATTAAGGTTAAAGAATCCCCAGTCTGCTCCTTTTGTAAAAGAATTAATGACACTATTGAGCACTTATTTGTAGATTGCTATTGTATAAAAGAACTTTGGAAACTATGCGAGGAGTGGTTGCTTAGGAAATTTGAAATGCATGTAACATTTGACAAAAACAAAAGAAGTTCCAAAACTGAAATTCAGTGCACTTGAAAATATAATGAAGAACAGAATATCTGTAGAAAAATATATTTTGCTTAAAAACTGTATATTCTCAAAGTTTGAATTCACTGGCAAAGAATTTGTGACTTATTATTATGACTTACTAGTTATATTGATCAGATTCAATAGGTAATGAAAATAACTAACCACCCCCCCCCTCTCCCACACACGCCACAGACATACCCAAACAAACACTTCTCTCTCAATAGTTTCTCATTTAAGCAGGTAAATTTGTAAACAGGTTATACGTGTAATATGTAGTATATGTGATTTAAGCTTACATTATATTCTTATACTTTAAGAGATAATCTGTTACATTGTGAGGTGTGTGTATACGTGTATCCTTTGTATCCTTCTCTACTCTCTTTGTCAATAAAATTAAAAAAAAAATATCTTGGGATATGATAGAGGCTGTCCTATAGATGTGAAATTAGGTTTTAAAGATTTAGCTATAGTCTGTCCCAAATTATTGCTTCCATCAGTGTTTGATGATTTTTAATAAAAATAACATACTTGTGAAAGAAATACAGTTGAAATCGCTGAAAGAGAATATATCCAAGATATCTTCATTGAACAATTATCATTTTTAACTCATAAAAGTTCACAGGAACGAAAACAAATTTCTTACGAAGATTTATAATGGGAAATGTTTACATCTTTTCTCCATTCGGAAGTACTCGGGATACCTCGCGCAATTTTTTAACGTTATCATCCGGGCTTATTAATGGCTGATGCAATGCAAAATTCCCGGAAACTTTGTATTTTGGATGTGTATTGGAACCTGCAGCGGTAGAGGTTTTTATGATTATTGAAATATCAAGCAAAAAGTGGTGGAAGCAAAAACTCGGGACAGAGTATAGATTTCCAGGGAGTCAAATAGTAGCAGAAAACTTACGTTTATCGCTTAAAAACACCTACATCCCAGAGCTCCTCTTATGATCTAATGAATCGACACATCCTATCATTGGATATGATAGGGATTTTCCAATTACATTATAATAGATGTGCAAGAAGGTTTAAAAAAAATGATTTTATCCAGGGAGTCCAATAGTAGCAGAAAATTGACGCTTATCACTCCAAAATAACCCTTACATTTACACTTTTGAAAATTGTCTAATGATCAATTAAACACCAAATATAATGGGGTCTAAAACGTTTTAGAAACTGCATGGTAAAAATGTTTTTTCTTAAAAGAAATCACATTACACTTTGCATAATTGACAAATGTTCTATTGAGATATGATTAAAAGTCATATTTCTACCAGGGGCTCAATAACTAATATTCAAGTTAAAATTATTAACAATAATTGATTCAAATTAAATGTTTATAATCCACATCAACCCTCACAAATCAAACGTGGTCATAAAGATTCCGTCTTCTAACATTCTTACATGTGTACAGGTGCATATTTTAAATCATTTCTTGATTGCAACTTTTCTCCCGATGCACATTAACATTTTGGAAATTGCTAAATTTGATTTTTAAGATAAACAAAATGTTATAGGCAGTCTCCTACATCATTAAGCTAAGAATTACCCACATGGGTCAAGCACTACTGGCATGCGACCAGTTCTCGCCAAGTACCATGCATTTCTCGCCAGTGCATTGTAACGTCATTTTTCGTATACAATTTTATGTATAGATAAAATGACGTAACAATGCACTTGTGAAAAATGGTACCTGACAAGAACTGGTCGCTAATCAGTACATATGAATAAGATAAAATACATTATTATTTCTAATTTTAGAATATCAGAAAGTCTCCAAGGGGGCCTAACCTATATACCATTTGATGCGCAATTGTGCAATTCAAAGAGCAAGAATAAATACGGTATAGGGATGGGGATCTCAAAAGTTATCAAAATATATAGTGTATCACAGGCTTGGGGTAATGCTAAATGTAATGGTAATGCATTGCAATGCATTACATGTTTTCAAAGTAATGCTAGTAATGTGTAATGCCTCAAAATTAGCATTACAAGTAATGCTAATGTAATGCATTACTTTCCAAAATCTAGTGTAATGCTGGCATTACATGGCATTACTTTGCATTACTATGCATATTTATGCATGTTCACTTTTAAAAATGTGATGAATAAATGAATAGTTGAAATTGAGTTTGATTAAATTTATTTTTAAAGAAGAAAGAAATAATTCTAATTGAGAAAAAAATGTTTTAACTGTACATGTTTTATTAAAAAACGGTTTTTTAAAATTCATTTTTGAATTGTTTATATTACTAAAGATAACAGCACAATTTAATAACATTTTTAAGAGTGTTGTTATTAAGAGTTTTTAATCATCTAAACAATTTACTCCAATTAGTTTGCACTTCAATAAGATATGTGTCAACAACACACTATGCCCCCTGGATAATCTAAGTATCAAAACAATCTATTGTTATAGGAAGTGCTAAACACCCCAATCCCCTGCCCTTCGCTATGTCACAATAGAATAGGAGACAGACATGCACCTTTAAAAGCAAAATGAATGACTGTCCATCCATGATGAAAATCAATATCACTTGCAATATTATAACCCATTTGAAAATAATTTTACTTATTTTCTCTCTCTTTCTCTCTGTGTCTGTCTCTCTTGTATATTAATTACACTGTACATTAGTTTGGACTGATAGAAAATACAAAATTTATGTATTTAATCTATAATTGCACAAGCTTAATATACATGTATCCTAAGATAAAGATCGTCATACAGTATTTTCCAAGCTTTGACTGCTCCTGCGAAACATTTAGCCCGGAAGATGGATGCATTTAAAAGATGAACCCTTTGAAATTTCGATCATAAAGTGCAACAGCAATCTCTTGTCTTAAAGTGTCCTCCATAAAAAGAAATACGATTAAAATAAATTAAGAAATATAACTGGGAAAAATCATCTGTTTATAAATTAATAAAATTAAGTGTCCAAAATTATAAAGATTTGTGTAATCTGGGGATATATCTATATTTAGCTTTTAAAATCAGCAACATTATTTCATAAATTGTTTTTTGTTACGCATGTTATCCTGTGTCTCTATTTGAAATAGTATTTCATATCTGATATTGTATCATGCTAAATGTCTATAAATATCATTTTACTTATGTATAAATATGTTGTTCATATTGCCACAATATGATTATATATTGACCAAATAAAGAATGACTCTTGTTTATTCATTGAATTTGAACCTGATACTGAGCATAAAGCTGTAGGTATGTTAAAGAGTGTTGTATATTTGAAACATTTGCAAAAACTCTTTATTAGCTTTACTTTAAAAAAAAAAAAAGTAATGGTAATGGTAATGCATTACTTTACTCATGTAATGGTAATGTAATGCATTACTTCAAGAAAATCAAGTAATGGTAATGGTAATTTAATGCCCAAATTCATGAAGTAATGGTAATGTAATGCATTACTTTACAATGTAATTCGCACCAAGCCTGGTGTATCATAATTTTCTATTTCAGAAAGGGGGGGGGGGGTGATTTGAAGACAACACATGGGAGTCATGTACTTTACACATTTTGATGCATCATAATGACATTAGAAGATATTTTGCATTTTCCTGTTTCACGGGGTCAGAACAATCCCACGGGTAGGCACATTGCATCAGGATGGCCAGAAGGGGGGGGGAGGGTGCTGGACCCCACTTTTTTGCTTAGCAAGATTAGGATTTTCAGAACTTGTAAAAAGTATTTATTTTCCTTTTTTTTTTTTGCATGTAAAGAATTTTTTTTTGGATGAGTCTGCCCCCCCCCTACACTTTAAAATACGATGCTACGTGCCTGATAGGGTCATGACTTACATTGTATTTGATGCATTATAATACATTGAGATGGAAAGTGCCCTTCCTTCCTATTATATCTCATGTAACATGATAAGTCTCTACACTTAATTACATGTAATACATAAATTTAATACAAAATTGTCTCAGGTTCAATTTGGGGTCAACTCAATAGTGTAAGTATGACAAATGAAAAAAATAACTTTTGCAATTAAAATGACAGAAACTGTACATATGCGATAGGATAGGTAACGATAATAAGCTTATTTAAATATTAAAAGATGATGCTACAGTATGCTGGCAAAGGAAGATCACTTATTTAGAAAGTGAAAGTAATTTAATTTCTTTTCGTTAGCATATGAAACTATATTGTAAGTGTGTTCAATGTGTTTTCTAGTGTTAGGCGTAGGATTTAAATAATGCGGATGGGTATGCGTGTTATATGTCACAGGTATTTAAACAGGCGTATCTTACATGTGGTCATTCGAGTTCGTATTCAGCTTTCAATATGTCCGATATTGAAGAACATAACTCAGAACAGCGTAAACGAAGAAGTGAAATAGAGGAAACAGACAGCGCAATTTCTATTGAGGAGGCATTGTCGTTATTCACAAGTAGATTGACGGAAGGCAGAGTCTCGAGCCATCAAGAAGAGGAAAGAAAAGTACGATAAAAAGCCGTATGACAAGAGCGGTTCATCCATCGTATCAACAATGGAGAGGCTGGCCGACAACATTTCACGCAAGCAGGGAATTTTTCCCGCGCCTGGACAGCAACGCCACAGATTAACATGCTTTGATTCCCCCTCGCCAAGTCTACAGTCTGTTTCTACTGCTTTGAAGAGGGACTCGTGGCACCACAATGCCCACTCAAAATCCAAGGAAGGACATCTATGCCCACAGTCACCATTTCAAAACAAATCACTGACAAAAAGTCTGCATAAAGATTCTACAGAAAACGGTTAGCAATATTTGTGGATATGAAAATTGTAAAGACGAAGTAAAAGACAAATTATTGAATGTTAAAGGTAGATTAAGAAAACACATTGATTTTTGGAGAAATGTATTGAAAGCTAGAGAAAATGTTAGCAATATTATTTTTTCTGGTTATATAGTGCCTTTTTCCCTTTTTTCGAATTGCCTGAAAGTAAATATTGTAAAAATAATAAGTCTGCAATTGCACATTCAGATTTTGTAAGCAAAAGTATTCAAGAATTATTGTAAAGTGGTATTGTTGTTAAGGTAGATCAAATTCCGCACATGGTGAATCCTCAGACAGTGTCTCTTAATGCAAAGGGTAAAGAAAGGCTCATATTAGATTTGAGGCATGTAAATCAATATGTTGTAAAATACAAATTCAAACTTGACGGTATTGAAGAAGCTTTAGATTTGTACATAAAAATGGTTTTATGTTTAAATTTGAACTTTCATCAGGATATCACCATATTGATCTGCACGCTTCAATGTATAAATATTTTGGATTTTCATGGGATAATTGTTTTTATGTATTTTCTTCTTTACCTTTTGGTTTCTCATGAGCACCATTTATTTTTACAAAGATCCTAAGGAATTTAGTAAGATTTTGGAGAGAACAATGTATTTATACCATTGTTTATTTAGATGATGGATTTGGTTTTTCAGATTCTTTTGCCAATTGTGAATTTTCATCTCTCAAGGTATACAATACATTGATTAAAGCAGGTTTTGTTGTAAATACAAAGAAGTCTGTGTGGGTGCCTCAAAATGTTTAGAATGGTTTGGATTTACTTGGAACATGGAAGAAGGTTGTTTAGAGTAACCAAGTGTTAAAGTAGAAAAACTTTTATTCATGATCAATAATATTGTAGATAATGATTTTTTGGGTAACTGCTAGGTATTTAGCAAACATTACAGGAAAAATGTATCATTTTCAGAGAGTTTGGGTTCATTTTGAAGGTTGATGACAGGGCAATTCTATCTGACCATCTGTTTTAAAATATCATGGGATACAGTTTTGAAATTGAACAAAGAATCTATTGTAGAATTGAATTTTTAGAGATTGAATAGTATGAATTCACCATTTAAGAAAATTTTTCCACAACTATGTTTTACCAGAAAGACTGATTTAAACAGATGCTAGCGATCGTTCGGGAGCAGGATTCTGCCCGGAAATTCTTTGGAAAATTGTGAGAAGGACCTGGACAAAATCAGAAGCTGAGCGGAGTTCAACATGGAGGTAATTAAAGGCAATTGAAGTGACTCTAGATACATGTATGTTTAAGGTCGACTTGCAAGGTAAAAATGATCAAGATCATACGGACAATCAGAACGCTGTAAGGATAATAGAAGTTTGTAGAATGAAATCAGATTTACACAATGATGGGTTCGCTATTTTTAAGATTTTTATGTATCAAGAATATCTTTGGAAGTTTGTTGGATTCCGAGAAATGAAAATGTTATTCCTGACTTTTTCAGTTAAAAGTATGATGCAGATGACTTGGGCATTGATGATAGAATTTTCAAGTTATTTAACAGAAAGTGGTGTCCATTTAGTTGTGACTTATTTGCAAATTCTTCCAATTTCAAGGTAAAGAAATTTTATTCAAAGTTTGCAATTGTAGATGGTTTGTCAACTGAGATTGATGCTTTTCGTTTGATTGGAAGTTTGATAATAATTGGATTGTTCCACCGGTAAGATTAATAAGTAGAGTAATTTCTAATTTGATTGCGTGTAAAGCTACTGGGGTACTTGTCGCACCGAAATGGACCTCGTATCCATTTTTGTAATGTATAGTGAACAATGACGGTACTTTTAAAGATGTTGTTAAAGAGTTTGTAGAATTCAAAGAGCCATCTAGATTTTTTGTCAGAGGTCCCATCTGATTAAGTTTTTCCATGAGAAAAAATGTTATGTTTAATGTTGTTTTGTGCGCATTTATTATGTCATTATTCTATGTATGTTGATGCGTTACGTCATGCATATATATATATATATATATATATATATATATATATATATATATATATATATATATATATATATACCTACGTCATTCTATGTTTTCGGTGCGCTATGTCATACATCTATAGAGCTTCGTGTATTTTGTGCATTCTTGCTATGTGCAAGTGGACGCTTTGTTTAAAGAATAGTTTGTTTTATATAAAATTTAAAGTAATATTATTAATTGCATATTGTTTTGTGTAAGGTTTATTATTTTGTTGTTTCATTACTAGTTCATGTTTGCATTTTACAGGAGTTGTCTCCTTCCACTTCTCAATGCGCGGATTTACAAAAGATCAGGTTGACAATCCTGTTTTAGCACCATTAGTAGAAGATGTTAAAGCCATAGTCAGGGCAGGTAAATCGGAGAATACAAATAAACAGTATGATTTATGCTTCAAGAAGTTTACAGAATGGTATTGTCATTACAAATGTTCAGCACTTCCAGCAAACGTTTGTACTGTGGTTTTATATATTTCATATTTGGTTCAGAAAAACGTTTCGATTTCTGTTTTGAATTCAATTTTTTTCAGCATTTCTTGAAAACATAACTATCATTTGTTAAAAAAATCCTTGTGAGGAAAAGTTTGCTATTCTAATGGTGGATGGCGCTTGAAATTTTTTATCTAAACCTATTACAAAGAAAGAACCCATCACTGTTGATATTATGAAGAAGTTGTACGATCATTATGGTTTATCATCCGATTTATCTGATCTTAAAATTTATTGCATGTTTAGTTTAGTATTTGCAGGTTTCTTGAGGTTCAATGAACTTGTAAACATTCGTTTTGCAGATTTAACTTTCTTTGATTCACATGTTTAAATTTTTATTCCCAAGAGCAAAGCGGATATTTTAAGGCGAGGAAATAAATTGCTTATTGCAAGAACAGGCAAAGAAAAAGGTCCTGTTGTGTGTCTTTTTTATATAATATTAGAATGTCCATGTTTGCGAACAAGGAAGAATTTTTATTTAGAGCATTGCCGTATAAAAAGGGTAAACATTTGCTAAGTACATGTAATAAACCTATTTCCTGGAATATGTCCATGTTTGCGAACAAGGAAGAATTTTTATTTAGAGCATTGCCGTATAAAAAGGGTAAACATTTGCTAAGTACATGTAATAAACCTATTTCCTATTCCAGGGTTAGAGAATTGTTCCGAACAAGTTTAGATAAGATTGGTTTAGACAAAAGCAAGTTTGGTTTACATTCTTTGAAAAGTGGAGGCGCAACTTCTGCAGCTAATAATTACGTTTCAGATCGTTTATTTAAAACTCACGGAAGGTGGCGATCTGAAAACGGCAAAGATGGTTATGTTCAGGATGATGTTAGAACAAATCTATCTGTTTCTTTAAATTTAGAAATTTAGTTAAACAAAGTTGATAACATTTATGTAATAATTACATGCACTTAACGCTTTGTGTTTTCGAGATGAGTACATAGCTCATGTCTATAATAAATTTTTGCATTTGTAATGAGTTTTTGTTATTAGTTGCTATAAAAAAGAAATGTTGTATTTGCGGAGGAACAAAGTTAAGGAGAAAATAATTTAATTTCTTTTTGTTATCATGGAAAACTATATTGTAAGTGTGTTCGATATGTTTTCTAGCGTAGGATTTAAATAATACGGATGGATATGCGTGTTATATGCCACAGGTATTTAAACAGGTGTACGCAGCATAGTTAAGGCTGTCAATAAACTCCGTTCATACAAAAAGTACGGGAAATGTGCATTATGACATCACAGCATATTACAAACCTCGAAAGTACTTATTAATCTATTTATTAGCAAAATTAACTTATACTAATCGTTTAATTGAAAACAAGAAATGCTATTACGTACAATTTTGATGTACGTTATACCGTACCACTGAAAAATAAGCGAGATGTCGTTCTCGCTGTACTACAAAATATGACGTCGATTGCTTCAAAATGACACATTAAGTGAAGTCATTGAAGGCTATCTGCATTTTGATAACGAAAAAAAAAATAAATGTCATAGATTAACGGAAAATTATAAATGAATATTTTGTTTAACATTATAATTAGTAGAATGCTACCTATATAGTCTCATTTTCATTTTGTTAAAAATATGCATCGTATAAAGAAACAACCTCGGTTTTGATAAAATATCGTATATCTTTAAGCTGAGTACCTAAAGCCCCTTTCACAATTTGCGCACGAGCTGAAGCGACCAAATATCGTGCCACCGAAAAAATAAGATAAGGTTCGCAAACTGTTGCCAAAATAATCGCACATGCAAAAAATACTCGTACGAAACTCGCACAATATAAGCGAGCGTTGTGCGATGTAAACGCATTAAATCTTGCGATATATCTTGCGTCTATATGCGACTGCTGTACAATGAAAGCGAGTGTTGTAAGATAATGCGATAGGATCGCACGAGAGACGAAGTGATCGGACGATTGAACGTGCGCCAATGCGATTGGACGGACGCCGCTCGTCCGATCATCCGTTCCATTGTATTAATGCTCGTACGAGTCAAAGCGGGTATATATATTAGACATTGTTGAATGCGAGGGAAGATGCCGCCGAAGAAAATGACAAAAACAGCAGCTAAAAGCAAAATGGCGAACCGTCGAAAGAAGGCCAAGGAAGAGGCCCAAGATCTGCCGCAGCAGCCGAGCCCTAAGCCTGTTGGTGATCCGCTGGAGCCTGCCGACGAACTGCTAGATCAGCCTGCTGAGCATTCAGAGCCTTATGGGTCCAGTGAGGAGGAGGAAATGGAGGATTCCATCATCAAACAGAAATCCATTGGAATTGACTCCCGAGCAGGAACAAGAGCTGTCAGAGTTTTATGAGAAAAATCCATGCTTTTATGATAAAAGTCGCAGTGACTTTAAAAACTCCAAGAAGAAGGATTGCCTACTTCAGGAAAAGGCAGGAACCATGAACTTGACTGGTGTGTAAATGAAAATAAATTAATAAAAATTCGACGACGAATAAGTAACGCCAGCACGGCCATATGTCTTTGCTGGAGTTCTTTGAGTTGAACTCGGATATTCAGCAAACGGCGGGGAGGTATTGGTGAAGCAGCATTCATGGTCAAGAAAGGTCTAAAGCAAACATGACTATACGGAGTATATGTACAAGTGGCAAAGCATGGCCAACTGAAACTTATAAATCGTGTAATGATAGTAAAACGTTGCAAGATTACATGAGACACGTTGAGCAACAGTCTCACGGTCGCAAAACAGACGCATAAACACCAGCAATTTATATCACGATGTTTATAAATCGTGCATCACTCTTGCGAGTACACAAAACGTTGTAAAACGTTCGTACTAATGATCGTGCGTTGCACTGCGAAATTTTGGATCGCGTTGGGTCGCGTCTGAATAGTGGGCATGTCCACTATTCAGAGGAGACTTGATGCGACCAGTAAAACGTATGCATCGAATGCGAGAGCTCGTGCAACGTAAGCGAGGGCTCGTGCAACGTATGCGATAGCTCGTGCGAAGCTCAAAAATTTCGATCGCAAAGTGGCGTAAAGTGGTCGTGTGCCAATTGTGAAAGGGGCTTAAATAAATCACTTAATTGCAAAGGCATACACTTACCTGATCCTGACAAACTTTTACATGTGAATTTGAAATATGCTCCGTAACTTATAAACTTCTACGATCCTTGTAAAATCTTACAAATTAATTATTTTATAATTAAATTAACTCTGTGACCTTCAAAATTATTCAACATATGCATTATAAATTACGGTTTCTACTAATAAATATTCCTATCTTAAAAAGTTCGCACCGTTTTTCAAAATCTACGATATGACATCAAGTTATTTTATAATTCAGTTGGACATGATTATGCCCTTACAATATTGAATTTTTTAAATGACTTCAAAACCACATATACATCTGCTTGTACCATGCGACTGCCATATTACTTGACCACGATAAAAATAAAATATTGTATTGTTATATATATATTTTAGAAATATATTGCATTTGAGTGACTGTTATTGATTTTAAAAAGGACATGCCAGTTGAACTAAAGTATACGTGTTTTCATCACAAAAATTTGCCGATATTTTTATTGACCGCCTTATCTGGACTGCGTATTTTACATGTGGTTATTCGAGTTCGTATTCAGCTTTCAATATGTCCGATATAGAAGAACATAACTCAGGGTAAATCGAAATAAATATTGCTTCAGATTCTTTATTTTGTAGAAAACTTCAATAGACAGACGTCATCAAGTTGTTGAGAATCCTTAATTAAATAAATATTTGATTTGTTTTTTTGTCTTACAGAAGACCAGGAGGATGATAAACGCGTTTATATGTATTTATAATTAAAGCTCAGAACATAACTCATGTCTATAATAAATTGTTGCATTTGTAATGAGTTTTTGTTATTAATTGCTATAGAAAAGAAATCTTTTATTTGCGGATGAACAAAGTGAAGGAGAAAATAATACTCATGTACGTACTGTTGACTCATAATATTGTGCTACTATACATGTATTATGCTTACCTATATAGTAGGTCAACATCATAATGATAATCCAGTTAGAGCACAAAATGAATCCCTTTAGCTGATCATCACAAAAGAAACGTTTATGCATGTTAACTAATCCTTAGTTTCTGCATATGGAAAACACAGACAGGCATGTACACCGCGTGAAACGCATCTAGCCAAAGAGCTGGGTAAAACTAGTACCCGATAATGCTGACCTGTGTTGTGTACGTTACTTCAGACAATTATCAGTTATTTGTAACATGCATGTATTTTTATGACCTATTCTTCAAAACCAATTGCACTATTTTATTAGGTAAATAACTATGTAAAGCACACATTTAAGCTTTAAGGTGATACAGGACATTTGCATATCGTGATGTATACCCCCTATTGAAATAAACATTAAAGTATAAATATAATATTTCCCCAAAATAATGTTACCTAACAGTAAAGCGCAATGGGTTAGAGTGTTTACATGCCTGTGAGGGCATTGGGATCCGAGAGGTATTTTTGGTAATTTTACTATTGATATAAATGAATTTTCATATGGGGGGGGGGGGGGTGGGGTCTGGACCCCTTCACTACCACCCCTTCTCTAAATCTGTGCGCACTATGATGAACATATAGGCACTCGGAAGCAAATCTAAAGCTGACAACCACCGAGGGGAACGGGCATAATTTTAGTTTGTTTGTAATAATCATACAGACCATTATACTTTCTATGACACGAAATGTTAAGATTATTGATTAACTTAAAATTCACATGCAAACAAACAACTTCAAATTATACATAAAGTGCCATATGGTAAGGATCTCATCCTTTCTAAAAATTATGATTTTTAGGTATATATCAGGAACTTGCATTTGGCCTTCATTATTACATAAACTGGTACAAAACAGTGTTATTTAGGGGCAAACGCTTGGTGCGGGTATCACTGTTTAATGACAGCATCAAGTTATAAAATAACATTTAGGTGAATCCGGACTGATATTTAATACTTAGATTAAAACATATTTTAGACACCAATCTTAATGCGGTTATCTTGAAGGGAAGGAATTAGGGGGTCTGTATCCCCCTTCTCCTCGGGAAATTTGAAGCTTATTAAATTTACATGTACATATTAAAATTAATGACAATAAGCCTAGGACTCCCTCCTCTCCCGAAAGCTTATGAAGCTCTTTACAATAACCGCATTTTTACACAACAGGGATGGATAAACCTCGGGTTTAAAGTATTGTTGGTGAAAAGTACGAAAGCCGAGAAGGTTCATTCGAGATTCGAGATTCCATAAACGAGATTTGAAATACGAGATTCAAGATTCGAAATTCGAGATTCAATATCTAAATTAACCAATCAAATCAAGGATCTGAAAACATATATCTTAGCGACACCAAACTGTTCTAAATAAAGATCATCCGTACATGATCTTATATACAAATAAATGCTATGTTCACTTATTCCTATCTAACTAAATAAATATTTGTATTTATTTTTACGCAGAATATAAAAGTAGACTAGTAATAATGCAGTGTGTTTCGCGGATAAAAGTGATTTTGTTTGCCCTGGTGCATTTCCACCTGATGAGTTTGAACCCTTGGGTATTTCACCATCAATAGTTTAAACCCCGGTTTTATTCACCCCTGTTGTGTACAAATGCGGTTATGGTAGAGAGCTTCATAAGCGGGGCCAATTTTTTTTCGGTATGTAGGTCCTAGGCCAATATTCAATAATGTTACTATGTAAATGTAATAAGCTTCAATTTTCCCAAAAAGGGGGTCCAGACCCCCAGACCCCCTCCTTCCTAGATCTGCGCATGAAGATTAGTATCTAAAATATGTTTAACTCTAAATATAACTAATTAGTCCGGTTTCACCTATAAATATGAGAATTACTTATCGTTTTTATGTTTACAGGCATACACTAGTACTATGATTGTAAACTAATCATTGAGATATAATCACATCATACGGAGTTATTAATACACAATTTTGTTTTTCCTTTTCTTGAGTAAACAATTTATTAATGAATCTTACTTTTGGCATTGTTTTCAATATAGAAGGATACATATTCTGTTCAATTAAAGGAAGGGATAATAGGTTGCAGACTTGTTCACATTGAGTTATTGTTGTAATTTGTTATAATTCATTCATCGACATATCAACAAGAAAAAATTGACAATAATTGCATATAAATCATGCGAATGTTTACTTTGTATGTAAGCAACTCTCTAAAGATGTAAATAAGCACTGAAAAGATGTGTGTACTTAATATACTACTACATTACACTTAGCCAGATAAAATGTACTCAGAGTGAAGCTACAAGGGGCGAGTGGTGCAAATTTACCAAATGTTGCCATGCACACAGAACATCAAAAAAAGAAACTGTGTGTGGTGTGGGGAATGCATAGAAGATGGCGGCAAATTATCTCAAATAAACAGTATAAATACCAACAAATAGGCTGTTATTTGTTACCTATCCTGCAAATACATTGATAAAAAGTGTTATCGTCACATAACATAGCCGATTAAGTTAATGTGTACATATGATCAACGTACATGTAATTCTAATATACAAGGGGGCGGGCGTATCAGGCGGGGATCCAGAAAAATAAATTCCAAAAATGATCGGTTGAATTACATGCTTTGAAAATTGTTTTAAACTATCGCACGGGTCAAAATGCGTAATAGAAGCTCTGTACAGTGTAATTGGAAACTTTCATTTTATATCAATATGTATTATTATAAAAACTGAGAGTATAGCACGAGCAAAACATGTCCTTTACTGGCACCACCCCCCCCCCTCCCCATAAAATAAATGAAACAATTTTTGCTTTATCTGCTAAACGTGTGTGGAGAAAAACTGGTTCAATATTTTTCTAAAGGACATACCCGATTAGTAATGAAAAATGAGTCGCTTAAAACTATTTTTGTCATAATTTTAGGTACATTTGTGTATATCTTGGTCCATTTTGGTAAATAGATGCACCAGCGCAGCTCTAATCTACAGTGTACATGTATATATAATCAGATCATAAATTCGAAATATCTTTAAAAATTAATAGCTTTAAAACCAGTGGATAAAAAAGGAACGCAAGTCGAACTCGATGAATGCTAATAGCTGTGTTGAATGAATGGTACAGTAGGATATGCGTCTTCTCTTTCCTACCCTATATATTTATTGGAACACTTAATCCGATTATAAGATTCAAATTTAAAATTAAGTACGGATATATACCTGTTTATCAAAAGTAAAACAACTCATTATTTATCTGTAGTGCATCGTTATGAAGCTACACAGGAAGTTTGAAATTAATTTGCCGAACCAAAATGAAAAAAAGCAAGCCTGGAAAACGAAGAGAAAACGAAGTGGGGACAGAATAGCTGACAAATTAAATGAGGACTATACCCCCCCCCCCCCTTAAAATTTATATATTGAAAACGGATCATTGAGTACAAACCATCCGCACACGATTTAAGAAAATTTCAAGGTTTTTTTTCATAATCTTCGCTAGCTGATGTACATGTATGAGACATCACAAATACCCCAATCCCCCTCAGGGAAAAGGAAATGCTAAGTGACGAGAGAGAGAGAGAGAGAGAGAGAGAGAGAGAGAGAGAGAGAGAGAGAGAGAGAGAGAGAGAGAGAGAGAGAGAGAATAATCTCTGTAATCTCGACAATGGCATTGATACCCTACTTATACACAATTCCTATCTGGATTGTTGTCGTTGAGGTTGTAAATCATTATCTTCTATGGTATAAAACTTTTTGAACTTTATCACAACCTATATTTTGATATGCTGATTATTTCATTGAATTTCGTTTCATAGCTAAAACCACACTCAGTTTTAATTTTTTAGATTAAACAGATCTTTCTTCGCGGGCCGATTTTTACAGAGTTGGGGCGAATACACTATGGGTTAAATTTTTCGGGGAAAACTACATACAGGCAAACCAGATCACTTAGATTCGCAAAGTTAACAGTGTTAACACTGATTTAATTGTTTATACTGTGTGGGGTTAATTCATCAAAACTATTTAACTATTTTATAACCACTATATAAGAGCTTTTAAGACATTTACTTGTAGGAAAGAGCATAAACGAATGATCTTTATTAAGAACAGTTTGTTGTGGCTAGGATACAGATTTCAAATCCATGATTTGATGGTTAACTTAGATCTTGAATCTCGAATTTCGAATCTTGAATCTTTAATTTCGAATCTTGAATCTCGTATTTCGATTCTCGTATTTTGAATCTCGAAACTCGAATGAGCCTTCTCGGCTTTCGTAGAAATGTCCCGGGGTTCAAACGCGCCAGGTGAATATTCAGGTGAATATATCGCATTTATTTTTTATTTGTTAAGAGCTAGTACGGATTATCTTTATTAAAAAAGGTTTTAGATCTTTGATATGGTTGGTTAATTTAGATATTAAATCTCGAATTTCGAATCTTGCATCTCGTATTTCGAATCTCTATTTTTACTCTCGAATCTCAAATTAGCTTTAATACGATCGATGATAGATGTAATTCATTTCATTATGCAAAACATACAACGCATCGTCATTTTGTAGTGTCTTTTTTACATCTTCTAGAGTTTCAGAGAGATGGTGGATCCAAAATGGTTAAAACTTGCATATACATGTCAATAAAAAATTATATTCCCGAACTGTTCCTTTTTCTTTTCACAAACACTAGTACATGTAATCAAATAAGTCGCATAAAAACATCAACGGAAGATACACATCAGTTTTCCCTATCAATCATGCCTTTATTAATATTTAAACCCAAACGTTCAGACTTTCTTTCTTTGATTTGTTTTTTACATTTTCAACGATACATTTAACAATCTACGGTGTCTTTACTACCTGTAAAGTTCAAATAACTTGTATGGTGGTATCTAAGAGTGTATATGTCTTGATCTAACAACTTTAACCAGTGAAATAATGAAAATGTCTTCTTCTTTTTCTATTATGCCATTGATCAAGCGTCACATTGTATAGGGTTTATTTGTAATATACAAAAGTCACCCAGTTAAACTAAAATAGGAAGTAGTTGTCAGTTGACCGTGTTTCACTTTAAATCAATTAAATAATCAATGCATTCCCATTAGAATTGATTTCCATCATAAAATCGAACTTTGAGACAGGTTTCTTTTTTGAATGATTAGACTTGTAAAAGTATTCATATCGCAATGAATAATTAACATTTGATATATAGAGTAAGTAAATGTATTACTTAAGCAAGTTTTTTCATTGTTTCTCTAAAATCATGAACATATTTAAGATGTCCCTGCACAGAGTTTTGGTTGGTTTTAAGAGTCATAAGTGATACTGTATTCAACAATTGCATTGGTCACTTTTCAAATAAAAAAAAATCTTCGAAGCACTTTTGTCAAAAGATTTAAAATGTTTTGTTTTTCATCTAATTGATAATTTGTTTGCTTATATCACTCAATAACAGACGATGTCTGTAAAAGATGGTTTGGATCAATATAATCATATCTATCATTGAGGTTTTTTTTCACCACTAGGCAAATTATATTTACAACTGTTTAAAAATATCTAAAAGACAATATTATATTAAACTTGGTGCTTTTACCTGATAGTGAACTTGAATGCCCTTCAACAGTTTTCTGATCCGATGTGTATGTATTATATGTTGGGTTTTGCCTTCCTTGTTGCTCATCCATTTCATCATCCTTCGCTTTTTCACACTTTGCGCCTTTTTTCCAATAGAAATAAAATGATTTATTTAATGTAAAATGACAAATATTACAAATCAATTGAAAATTCGTACTCCTGATGAAAAAGATCATTAAATCATGGTAATATAATAACTGAAAATGAATCAGGACCATAATATAGCAAGTCAGTGTGTAATTGCTTGCCATTGACACAAGGACGTTTAAGTAATACATATATTTTACATCTCGATCCTGATAACTTTAAAAAATGCAAATCGAAGAAATTTGGAGAATATACCATTATACTTAACTCCAGTTTGCTTATGATTTCATTGAATACGCTAAAGCGTACATGTAAACTTTTTGATTTTTAAAACATTGCAGCTTAATATCACTGGATTTCGTTTATTTTGAATTACAAATATTTTGAAATAATGTGCATGGTCTCCTGAATTTTAATATATATACATGGAGTAAACTTTTACGCTCTAAATATTTTATACTTTGGCTATTTTACTGTTCTTTTTAAGAGAACGACATGTGGATGTTGGTAATTTTTCTTTTTTGATTTAAATTCGGTTAAATATTTACAGAAGTCAATCTCTTATAAAGAATTGTCAAGAAATATCAATAAGAATTTTTAGTAAAAGCTGTTGAAAGACAAACTCTCAAAGCTATTTAATTTTATTACATAGACTCATAGTTATTCTTATTTTGCTTCTTACCTATTAGGAGTGGTGCACTTTCGTCTGTCGACATCTACATTGGAAATAAGCGAATTAGTATTGGTATAATTATTTCCTTTTAAAATCGTTAGAGAACTTCTCTTTTAATGAGGTACATACTGCCGTAAGATATTACAAAACACAAGTGAAATTGATTGAAATATTTTCTCAAATGAACAATATATTGGCCGGATATTTTGTAAAAGTTAATTTGAATCCATAATTCTAAGAAATAAAAATATAGTCATATACATCATATCCATCGAAGCAAAGAAGTAATTGAGGTACAATGTTTCTTGTGGAAACTTACATTTGAATGGTATTCATTTGATATTTGTACAATTCAGCCTTATATCATTTTGATATGCAATTTTTGTTACTTTGACTACACATGAGATTTGGATATGATCATCGCAACTGATTAGACTTTTATATACCCATCAAATGTTAAGGTCATATCAAAAGTTTTAAAGATTATGATGTCATGGAATATTTTTTTTTCAGTTTTCACTTCTGTCAAATATCTCAATATTGTAATAACTGATCTGAAATCCACAGCCAAATTTTCACTATTTTGGTATATGTTAATAAACCGGGTCATGACAATCGAAATTTTAAATTTTATTGAATGTACATCATACAATTTATATTTAGAGACCTTTAAGTGTTGCAAATTTTCGTCTTAAAAGATCATTTATAAACGCTATTCTTACAATATATTACATGAAAATTTACTTTAGAGTAACGTTTAGAATACATTCCAGTGTATTTGATAAACAGAGAAATCTCCTGTATAAATAGCAGCACAGACAAAGACACTTACTGGCATTGCAAATTCTAATAAGAACTATTCCATTTTTTCATTCCACTGAAATAAGGTCGAAATGGTAGGTTTGAGGCAATGTGGAGAAAATTGTGAGCTAATATTTTTTTCAATTTTAAAAATTTACAAATTTTGCACCAAACAACAAAATATTGAATTTTTAGAAAAGATTAATAGAATCATTCATTATTACGAGTGTGGGATAGTGACATTCCACCGAGGGGACAAGATTCACTGTCTAGGACGAGGCTTTGCCGAGTCCTAGACCGTGAATCTTGGCCCCGAGATGGAATGTCACTATCCCACACGAGTTTATAATGAATGATTATTTTTCTCGCATTATATTAGCTTAAAAAATGATGTTTGACAACTTTCTGTTATGACGTTCAAAAGATTACTTTCGGATTATCCCTCCGCGTACTTCAAATAGTGCAAGTTAAATGAAAGCATACGACAGTTGTTTCAATCAAAATATGAAAAATTGTAATTAATTATGCAACACAATTACTTAATGGATAATCTCAATGCACTATTTTGCATTTCCCTACAGCAGACAACGTTTGTTTACGTTTTAAAACGGCGTAGTAATACACAGTGTAAGACAGAAAAATCTCACACTGCTGTCTCACACCGGACAAACCGATCTCACACCGGTGATAATGCGAGAAATAGGAAAGTTTTGGCTTTTTTTTGTATTACCTTAAGTCGCAAGTCCTTAGTATTTTAAAAAAGATATTCAATCATACTTTAACATAAATAGGTATATGGTTTATATCTCGTTACATTTTAAACCAATTGAATTGTAAATCAGATTTATGTTTACATCAGTATATTCTACAAAATATAATATTATTGTAAGATAATAAGCTTAAAGAATACGATACGGTTATACTTTTTTTAAACAAAAAATTATCGTTGTAACGAAGTATATATATTGAGGTTGGTTTAGAATTGACTCGGAGCTCATTTTTAACACAGCATATTGCAATGGATGTGCTTTTGGTTCGTTAAAAAATGAGACTTAAAATTTGTGAAGTTTATATTTTCGAAATGAAGCGGTTACAAAATAGTAAACGATCCTAAGTGATGTCATAGCGTTTAACATATGTAGAAGTTAAATTCTTTCCTGATAATTTATCTTTTAAGAATAAGAATTTAAAAAAAAAACCATTGTTCTTTCCACTGACGTTCGTTAATCTGTACAATATTTGAATGAAACGCCGTACAAATAGTATGTTTTCGACACGTGTAGTATTGTGGCGTGGACATTTTGTGTTATACGATGGAGATGACTTTATTTTGCCAATCAAACGAGGTGTTCTAACAAGAAATAAAGTAAGTGTGTATATTACAGGAAAAAGGATTACTATTTAAATAATATTCATAATAGCTTTTTAAAATTCCATAGAATTTTCTAGTATTGATCTGCATATCAGACGGAAATGTAAGAATTCCATCTGATACAAACAACGAGATACCCATGGAAACACTGCTCACCTGAACAACACAAACAATAACTGTGATCAAAACAAAATTACAAAATCAAATTCAAACTGATCTTGGCAATAAAGTATAGTTACTGTGGATCTTGCTCAAAAAAGTAAAACAACAAAAATCTTGAATTCAGAAGTTGGAGTCCTATTTGCTATTCACTATTCATTATTCGAATAGCGAATTATAGTATTGTGGTCGGTTCACTATTCAAATTACTGTACAAATATAATGCTAATAAAAGTACTTTTAAAATCCACATCAACTTACTATTTTATTTGAAACAAACAGTGATCATATATAAAGAATTGTCACTTACTGCAATTACCTAACAACTGCCATAATAAGCTACCTTGGCGAAAAGGCCAGAAATACAAAGTATACTGTTGCAATGGGAATATCACTCTAGGGGCTGGCTAAACTCTGTATCCCAGATTTAGGGCTTCATATTACGTGAGAATGGGGCCTTGGGAGGGATCAGTCGAACCTCAAAAGGAATTTGGTTAACACGACCAGTAACAGGCATATAGTTAGTCTGGTGAAAATGTAAAATTTCCTATAATACATTTGTAATTTAAAAAATCATTCAAGGGTCTGGCTAACACCCTCTATCCAATATCAGGGGTTTCATATTCAGTGAGAATGGGCCCCGGGAGAGATCAGTCGACCCTTAAAAAGAATTGGGTTTACATGACCAATTACAGGCTTAGCTAGCCTAGTGAAAAAAGGATATTTTGTATAATACACTACTAATGGGAATATTTTTCAAAGGGCTGGCTGACACTCGGTCACATAATAGGGGATTTATATACAGTAAGAATTGGACCTCAGGATGACAAGTCGACCCTCAAAAGTAATTGGGTTTACACAACCAGTAACAGACATAGTAAAAATAAAAATATTCCTACAAAACAGTTGTAATGGGAAAATCATTCCACGGGCTTGCTTACACCTTGTATCCCATATCTGGGGCTTCACATTCAGTGAGGATGGGGCCCTGGGAGGGACCAGTCGACCCTTAAAAGAAATTGGGTTTAGAGAATTGAGATAACATGCCAGCAGCATATTATTTAATATATTGTATAAATATCAGTGACTAGTACATTTGTGCATTTATGTTTATATAAATATATAAAAATTTATCGATTAAAAGGAAAAAAACAATCTTGAAAAGGAGTGGCTTGATCACAGCCCCCTGCAAAATCTACATTATTGTCGGATCAGATTGTCTTTAAAAACTGTTTTTATCAGATTGTCTAAAGTCTTTAAAAACTGTTTTTATAAACAAATAATTTATTTCTTTGATCAAATAGCAAATTCGTCAGTACTTAGAAAATTAAATTTTTAATATACATGTATAAAGTTCTAGGCTCTTTCACGCCGCCTAACACACCAAAGCCTATTGTATGTAAAAAACAAAATTGATGTGTAAATATTTATTTCTTGATTTTAATTGATATTACACTATTTTTAAAATCACTTTTATCCGTATAAATAAATCAAAATCCCTCTACAACCACTACCACCACCTCGCTTGTGAATCCAAAGCATTTGTGTGCATTTTAGTCACCACCAGTGCGCTATCATAGCTATAATCCTAGTCTGCAAGTGTTCTAAACTCGCAAATTAACTTCCAGCTTGAGCCTGTGTGGGCTAAAAGAAATGTAGATAAAGTGCCTGGTCAAAGACACAACACAGTATTATTGATTCAATTACTCCTTTAATTTCGTTCCCGTGATTAAAGAACATTGTAAGTAAATTCTTGTTTCGTTATCGATTTTATCACTATAAAAAATCATAAAAATACAACATACATATTAATGTTATTTCTTGTAATACTCACAATTGTTTTCCTCTGCTCACTTTCAGAACGATAGTGTTGACTTACAATTTTGTCTTTAAAAAGGGTTAAGATTAGTGTTGTGATAATTGTATTATATGAATGTCTTTATATATTCACAATAATAACTCTCTCTTAATTATAAATGTCACCGATTTGACCACGAACCACATTTTGACAGACGAAAATATGAATATCTAAGTCATCGCCTATTATACTATTCTAGTTATAACCATTTATATGAAATTTGCTATTTCAAATTGATATCTACATCTAGTATGTTTCTGGTCGTGAAAACAAAATTCCATTTGAGGGTCTATTGGTCTTTCCCGGGGCCCCATTTTCACCAAATATATATATGAAACCCCAAATATGTGACAGAGTGTTTGCCAAATATTTGAATACATGTAATATTCCCATTACAACTGAATTATACGAAATTTCCAATTTACATCAAGCTAGCTATGCCTGTTACTGGTCGTGTAATCCCAATTTATTTTGAGGGTCCATTGATATATCCCGGGTTCCCAATATCACAATATTAAGCCCCAAAATGAGATATAGGGTGTTAGTCAGCCCCTAGAAATATATTCCCATTATACCATCATATAATATATTTCAAACTTTTTTCGCCAGGCTAGCTAATTATGGCAGTTGATGGGTCATTTCAGGAAGTGACAATTTTTAATATATCGCTGTTTCTTCAACGCCTGAACGCCCCTAAATCTTCTGACTGTTAACCATATACTTTTATGTTTAATAGCAAGCTCCTTTTATTGTTCAAGCATTTATTCCTATTTAAAAAGTCCCACTCCTTGTGTTTCCACCCTTTTTCTTGGAATCATCATTTGAACATACTTTAATCTGCACAACTTGTGTTTTCACACAAGTTTCAGCTTTTTTGGCTAAATGGTTTTCTTGAAGATTGTTGAGGATTCCCTCTGTACATTCAAATGTAAAAATTCACCACTTCCTCCCTATTATTATGGCCTTAAACCTAAAAACCAGATGCCTTTTTAAATTTTCAATGATTAATAAACAAGTTCTACAACATATTTCACTATCTTTCGTTGGCAAGGATATTAGCGCGAAGGGGTCATTGATGTGGGAGGAAGTGTTTAAAAGGGCAACCTCCATACCCTTTCACAACAACCACTGTCGATTCAGGGGGTCCGAACTCGGGTCGCAACTGTGATTAGCTAGTGCATTGTCCACCAAGCTACTTGAACACCCATTATGGCCCTTCCCCTACCCCATGGATCATAATTTGAACAAACTTGTATCAACATTACCAGATCATGCTTCCATACAAGATACAGCATTTCTTGGCTGAATGGTTTTTCAGAAGAAAGAAATTTAAAGAGTTTTTAATGAATAATTTGATGTAAATATTTGATTCCATATTGTGCCCCTCCCCCCAGATCATAATTTGTCAAGAGCAAACTTGATTCAACGCCATCGGAGGATGCTTCCACACAAATAACAGCCTTGCTGAATAGTTTTTAAAAGATTTTTAAAGAGTTTTCACTTGATATTCCAATGTAAATATTTGACTCTTTATTGTGGCCCCACTCTACCCCCGGAGATCATGATTTAAACAAATGTGAATCAACAATTCCTGAGGATGCTTTAACACAAGTTACAGCTTTCGGGTCTGGTTAAAAAAAAGAAAGATTTTTTAAATATTTTTTCTATTAATATATTCCTATCTGAAAATTCAACCACTCATTGTGGCCCTAACCTACCCCAGGGATCATTATTTTTACTAAAATTTACTATACACTTTGTAAGGTCTCAGCTTGTTTGGCCAAATGATGGTTTGAGTTGTAGATTTTTGAAAAATACCAACAAATCTTAATAATTAAAAATTATCTTCCATTTAAAGAAGGCCTGATTCTTTAATTTAACAAACGGGAATTCCCGTCACCCAATAATGTTTTGTGTCAAGTTTGGTTGAATTTGGCCAAGTAGTTCTGGGGAAGAAAGTGAAAATGTGAAAAGTTTACGACGACAACGACGACGACAGACAGACTGACAACGGACGGACAAATTCTGATTAGAAAAGATCACTTAAGCCTTTGGTTCAGGTGAGCTCAAAAGTATTGGCATTGTCATCTTATATAAAAAATAAGCTAATAGAATTCAAGAAAACAAAACGCCTCCTTTCTATTTGTGAATTTCCAGAATAAGCTGTTTTTGTATTTAAACCCACTGCATGCTTTTCTAAGGTTTCAATAGTAAATCTAAACGCCTGTCTGAATCATCGTATTTTTTTTTTAATATAGAAGCATTATAGAGACACAGTTTATATGAAACAGTTAAATAACTTAGTCACACATTATTGCTAAATATATAATATATTCATTTCTTTGTAAGTTGTTATCTGATTTTCATTTATTCGAAAGGCAAAATTTCGTGGGATCTCTAGAAATGTTTTAAAGATTGTATGTTTATAATATAAAGGCACGCCTTTGACAAAAAATGTAAAGAACATTTCTTACTTAAATCTGATTTGAAAATATTGATATTTTTTTAATTAGGAGCGCAAAGGATAAACCAGCGATATCAAAACTCTTTATAATTAAGGGATACAGTGTACTAAGTATGTAAATAATCAGTAGCATTGTGTTTCTTAGAGTATATCTATTACCAAAATCAACTCACTCTTTAAATTTTTTTGGCATTTCTCATTGCTTCTTAAATTTACATTCTTCACATTTCTATCTAGGGCTTTGACTGCCCATTGTTTAGCCAAAATTAGTCATTGTGACAAATTTGAATGTTTTATTACATACGCTCATACAGTCTAAAAGTGCAATTTATAAGTTACACATAGGATTATTTTAGTATGTATTCTAATAGAGCAATGTTCAAATTTTGAACAATAACGTGCAAAACATGCATACACGTTTTCACTTGATATTCCAATGTAAATATTTGACTCTTTATTGTGGCCCCACTCTACCCCCGGAGATCATGATTTAAACAAATGTGAATCAACAATTCCTGAGGATGCTTTAACACAAGTTACAGCTTTCGGGTCTGGTTAAAAAAAAAAAAGATTTTTTAAATATTTTTTCTATTAATATATTCCTATCTGAAAATTCAACCACTCATTGTGGCCCTAACCTACCCCAGGGATCATTATTTTTACTAAAATTTACTATACACTTTCTAAGGTCTCAGCTTGTTTGGCCAAATGATGGTTTGAGTTGTAGATTTTTGAAAAATACCAACAAATCTTAATAATTAAAAATTATCTTCCATTTAAAGAAGGCCTGATTCTTTAATTTAACAAACGGGAATTCCCGTCACCCAATAATGTTTTGTGTCAAGTTTGGTTGAATTTGGCCAAGTAGTTCTGGGGAAGAAAGTGAAAATGTGAAAAGTTTACGACGACAACGACGACGACAGACAGACTGACAACGGACGGACAAATTCTGATTAGAAAAGATCACTTAAGCCTTTGGTTCAGGTGAGCTCAAAAGTATTGGCATTGTCATCTTATATAAAAAATAAGCTAATAGAATTCAAGAAAACAAAACGCCTCCTTTCTATTTGTGAATTTCCAGAATAAGCTGTTTTTGTATTTAAACCCACTGCATGCTTTTCTAAGGTTTCAATAGTAAATCTAAACGCCTGTCTGAATCATCGTATTTTTTTTTTAATATAGAAGCATTATAGAGACACAGTTTATATGAAACAGTTAAATAACTTAGTCACACATTATTGCTAAATATATAATATATTCATTTCTTTGTAAGTTGTTATCTGATTTTCATTTATTCGAAAGGCAAAATTTCGTGGGATCTCTAGAAATGTTTTAAAGATTGTATGTTTATAATATAAAGGCACGCCTTTGACAAAAAATGTAAAGAACATTTCTTACTTAAATCTGATTTGAAAATATTGATATTTTTTTAATTAGGAGCGCAAAGGATAAACCAGCGATATCAAAACTCTTTATAATTAAGGGATACAGTGTACTAAGTATGTAAATAATCAGTAGCATTGTGTTTCTTAGAGTATATCTATTACCAAAATCAACTCACTCTTTAAATTTTTTTGGCATTTCTCATTGCCTCTTAAATTTACATTCTTCACATTTCTATCTAGGGCTTTGACTGCCCATTGTTTAGCCAAAATTAGTCATTGTGACAAATTTGAATGTTTTATTACATACGCTCATACAGTCTAAAAGTGCAATTTATAAGTTACACATAGGATTATTTTAGTATGTATTCTAATAGAGCAATGTTCAAATTTTGAACAATAACGTGCAAAACATGCATACACGTTTTCACTTGATATTCCAATGTAAATATTTGACTCTTTATTGTGGCCCCACTCTACCCCCGGAGATCATGATTTAAACAAATGTGAATCAACAATTCCTGAGGATGCTTTAACACAAGTTACAGCTTTCGGGTCTGGTTAAAAAAAAAAAAGATTTTTTAAATATTTTTTCTATTAATATATTCCTATCTGAAAATTCAACCACTCATTGTGGCCCTAACCTACCCCAGGGATCATTATTTTTACTAAAATTTACTATACACTTTCTAAGGTCTCAGCTTGTTTGGCCAAATGATGGTTTGAGTTGTAGATTTTTGAAAAATACCAACAAATCTTAATAATTAAAAATTATCTTCCATTTAAAGAAGGCCTGATTCTTTAATTTAACAAACGGGAATTCCCGTCACCCAATAATGTTTTGTGTCAAGTTTGGTTGAATTTGGCCAAGTAGTTCTGGGGAAGAAAGTGAAAATGTGAAAAGTTTACGACGACAACGACGACGACAGACAGACTGACAACGGACGGACAAATTCTGATTAGAAAAGATCACTTAAGCCTTTGGTTCAGGTGAGCTCAAAAGTATTGGCATTGTCATCTTATATAAAAAATAAGCTAATAGAATTCAAGAAAACAAAACGCCTCCTTTCTATTTGTGAATTTCCAGAATAAGCTGTTTTTGTATTTAAACCCACTGCATGCTTTTCTAAGGTTTCAATAGTAAATCTAAACGCCTGTCTGAATCATCGTATTTTTTTTTTAATATAGAAGCATTATAGAGACACAGTTTATATGAAACAGTTAAATAACTTAGTCACACATTATTGCTAAATATATAATATATTCATTTCTTTGTAAGTTGTTATCTGATTTTCATTTATTCGAAAGGCAAAATTTCGTGGGATCTCTAGAAATGTTTTAAAGATTGTATGTTTATAATATAAAGGCTCGCCTTTGACAAAAAATGTAAAGAACATTTCTTACTTAAATCTGATTTGAAAATATTGATATTTTTTTAATTAGGAGCGCAAAGGATAAACCAGCGATATCAAAACTCTTTATAATTAAGGGATACAGTGTACTAAGTATGTAAATAATCAGTAGCATTGTGTTTCTTAGAGTATATCTATTACCAAAATCAACTCACTCTTTAAATTTTTTTGGCATTTCTCATTGCCTCTTAAATTTACATTCTTCACATTTCTATCTAGGGCTTTGACTGCCCATTGTTTAGCCAAAATTAGTCATTGTGACAAATTTGAATGTTTTATTACATACGCTCATACAGTCTAAAAGTGCAATTTATAAGTTACACATAGGATTATTTTAGTATGTATTCTAATAGAGCAATGTTCAAATTTTGAACAATAACGTGCAAAACATGCATACACGTTTTCACTTGATATTCCAATGTAAATATTTGACTCTTTATTGTGGCCCCACTCTACCCCCGGAGATCATGATTTAAACAAATGTGAATCAACAATTCCTGAGGATGCTTTAACACAAGTTACAGCTTTCGGGTCTGGTTAAAAAAAAAAAGATTTTTTAAATATTTTTTCTATTAATATATTCCTATCTGAAAATTCAACCACTCATTGTGGCCCTAACCTACCCCAGGGATCATTATTTTTACTAAAATTTACTATACACTTTGTAAGGTCTCAGCTTGTTTAGCCAAATGATGGTTTGAGTTGTAGATTTTTGAAAAATACCAACAAATCTTAATAATTAAAAATTATCTTCCATTTAAAGAAGGCCTGATTCTTTAATTTAACAAACGGGAATTCCCGTCACCCAATAATGTTTTGTGTCAAGTTTGGTTGAATTTGGCCAAGTAGTTCTGGGGAAGAAAGTGAAAATGTGAAAAGTTTACGACGACAACGACGACGACAGACAGACTGACAACGGACGGACAAATTCTGATTAGAAAAGATCACTTAAGCCTTTGGTTCAGGTGAGCTCAAAAGTATTGGCATTGTCATCTTATATAAAAAATAAGCTAATAGAATTCAAGAAAACAAAACGCCTCCTTTCTATTTGTGAATTTCCAGAATAAGCTGTTTTTGTATTTAAACCCACTGCATGCTTTTCTAAGGTTTCAATAGTAAATCTAAACGCCTGTCTGAATCATCGTATTTTTTTTTTAATATAGAAGCATTATAGAGACACAGTTTATATGAAACAGTTAAATAACTTAGTCACACATTATTGCTAAATATATAATATATTCATTTCTTTGTAAGTTGTTATCTGATTTTCATTTATTCGAAAGGCAAAATTTCGTGGGATCTCTAGAAATGTTTTAAAGATTGTATGTTTATAATATAAAGGCACGCCTTTGACAAAAAATGTAAAGAACATTTCTTACTTAAATCTGATTTGAAAATATTGATATTTTTTTAATTAGGAGCGCAAAGGATAAACCAGCGATATCAAAACTCTTTATAATTAAGGGATACAGTGTACTAAGTATGTAAATAATCAGTAGCATTGTGTTTCTTAGAGTATATCTATTACCAAAATCAACTCACTCTTTAAATTTTTTTGGCATTTCTCATTGCTTCTTAAATTTACATTCTTCACATTTCTATCTAGGGCTTTGACTGCCCATTGTTTAGCCAAAATTAGTCATTGTGACAAATTTGAATGTTTTATTACATACGCTCATACAGTCTAAAAGTGCAATTTATAAGTTACACATAGGATTATTTTAGTATGTATTCTAATAGAGCAATGTTCAAATTTTGAACAA
This sequence comes from Magallana gigas, assembly GCF_902806645.1. Taxonomy (NCBI): domain Eukaryota; kingdom Metazoa; phylum Mollusca; class Bivalvia; order Ostreida; family Ostreidae; genus Magallana; species Magallana gigas. The sequence continues at coordinate 21,901,588 of NC_047567.1, read as the reverse complement.
TAACGTGCAAAACATGCATACACTTTTTTACGAAAGCCGAGAAGGATCATTCGAGATTCGAGATTCAAAATACGAGATTCGATATACGAGATTCAAAATTCGAAATTCGAGATTCTATATCTAAATTAACCAATCAAATCATGGTTATCCTTGCAACATCAAACTGTTCTAAATAAAGATCATTCGTACATGCTCTTTCCTACAAATAAATGTCTTAATAGCTCTTATATAGTGGTTATAAAATGGTTCAATTAGCACTGATGAATTAACCCCACACAATGTAAACAATTAAATTAGTGATAACACTGTTGGCTTTGCGAATCTAAGTGGTTTTGTTTGCCGTGTATGTGTTTCCCCCCGAACAATATTAACCCGAAGTGTATTCGCCCCAACTGTGTAAAAATCGGCTCGCGAAGAAAGATCTGTTTAATCTAAATAATTAAAACCGAGTGTGGTTTTAGCTATGAAACGAAATTCAATGAAATAATCGACATGTCAAAATATAGGTTATGATAAAGTTTTAAACCATAGAAGATATAATGATTTACAACCTCAACGACAACAATCCAGATAGGGATAGTGTATTGTAGAGTATGACAATGCCATTGTCGATATGAGAGAGAGAGAGAGAGAGAGAGAGAGAGAGAGAGAGAGAGTTTTGTAGTGTCAAATTCAATTTTGATTTAAAATTTGAAATTGATTTGATTTGATACAAGAATATATAGACAATAATTAGGCCTCTAAATGGAGAAAAGAGAGGAGGTAGCTAGGGTAGGGCAGACCAACTAGCAAGGTTTATTTTTACGGTGTTAGCGCACTGTGATTTACATCGACTCACTCTCTCCTCTCTCTCTCTCTCTCTCTCTCTCTCTCTCTCTCTCTCTCATCACCTAGCATTTCCTTTTCCCTGAGGGGGTTTGGGGTATTTGTGATGTCTTACATTAGCTAGCGAAAATGATAAAACTAACATGAACTTTTCTTTAAATTGTGTGCGGATGTTGTACTCAATAATCTGTTTTCAGTAAATACATTTCAAGGGGGGGGGGGGTTGGTTATTTAGTCCTAATTAATTTGTCAGTTATTCTGTCCCCACTTTGTTTTCTCTTCGTTTTCCAGGCTTTTTTTTTTATTTGGCTCGGCAAATTAATATAAAACTTTTTGTGTAGCTCCATAACGATGCACTGTAGATAAATTATGAGTAGTTTTACTTTTGATAAACAGGTACATATCCGTTCTTGATTTTTAATTTGACTCTTATAATCGGATTTAATATTCCAATTAATATAGGGTAGGAAAGAGAAGACGCTTGACTTTTTTGCGCATATCCTACTGTACCATTCATTCATTACAGGTATTAGCGCTCATCGAGTTTGACTTGCTTTCCTTTTTTTATCCACTGGATTTAAAGCTATTAATTTTTCAAAATATTTTGAATTTATGGCCTGATTATATATAAATTAGAGCTGCGCTGGTGCATCTATTTACCCAAATGGACCAAAATATAACCAAATAAATCTAAAAACTTTGACAAAATTAGTTTTAAACGTACGACTCATTTTTCAATTTGAATCGGGTATGTCCTTAGAAAAATCTTGAACAACACACATTTTTGCAAATAAAACGACAATTGTTTCATTTTTTTATGGGGAGGGAGGTGGTGCCGGTAAAGGACATGTATTGCTTGTGGCAGTTGTACTATACTCTCATTTGTTATAATAGGTAATACTACATATTGATATAAAATGAAAGTTTCCAATTACACTGTACATAGCCTCTACCATTTATTTGACCCGTGCGATAGTTTAAAACAACTTTCAAAGAATTTACTGTAATTCAACCGATCATTTTTTAAATCTATTTTTTCTGGCTCTCCGCCTGATATGTCCGCCTTCTTGTATATTAGAATTACATGTACGTTGACCTTATATACACATTAACTTAATCGGCTATATTATGTGACGATAACATTTTTTATCAATGTTTTTGCAGGATAGGTAATAAATAGCAGCATATTTGTTGTTTTCTTCACTGATTTTTTGAGATAATTTTATGCATTCCACTCACAGCTTCTTTATTTGGTGTTCTGTGTGCATGGCGACAAATTGGTAAATTTGCACCACTCGTCCCTTGTAGCTTCACCCTGATTACATTTTATCTGGCTAATTGTAATGTTGTAGTATATTAAATACACACATCTTTGTTTGCAGTGCTTATTTACATCTTTAGAGATTTACTTACATACAAAGTAAACATTTGTATGATTTATATGTAATTATTGTCAATTTTGGTGCGGGGGGGGGGGGGGGGGGTTGAAACTACAGAGAAACTTAACTTGGCTGTGATACATATGCTTGTCTATACCTTTTATTCTTTCTTGTTGATATATCAATAAATGAATTATAACAAAATACAACAATTAATTTTGAAATATTCATGCACAATCAAATTTTTAAAAAGCTTTACTGTTCTCTGCACAAGAAATCGGCAATGTGAACAAATTGGCACCCTATCATTCCTACCTTTAATTGTAGAGAGTAGGTATCCTTCTATATTGAAAACAATTCCAAAAGTAAGACTCATACTAAGTTGTTTACTGAGGAAAAGGGAAAAAATTGTATTAATAAATAATTCCGTATGATGTGATAATATCTCAATGATTTGTTTATAACCATAGTACTAGTGTATGACTGTATGCATACATAAAAACGATAAGTAATGCTTCTATTAATTGGTGAAACCGGACTGATTATTCATATTTAGATTATTTAGATACATATACTAATCTTCATACGCGGATCTAGAAAGGAGGGGGTCGGGGGATTTGGTCCCCTCCTCGTAAAATTGGAGCTTATTAAATTTACATAGTAAAATTATTTAGAATTGGCCTAGGAGCCCCCTACAGAAAAAATTAGCTACGCTTATGAAGTTCTGCACCATAACCGCGTTCTTACACAAAAGGGGTGAATAAACCCAAACTATTACTGGTGGTAAAATACCCCAGGGTTCAAACGCATCAGGTGGAAATGCACCAGGGCAAACAAAATCACTTAATTAGATCTGCGAAGCACACTGCATTATTTCTAGTCTACTTAGATATTCTGTGTAAAAGTAAATACAAATAATTATTTAGTTAGGTAGGGAGTAGTGAACATAGCATTTATTTGTATATAAGAGCATGTACGGATGATCTTTATTTAGAACAGTTTGATGTCGCTAGGATACATATTTTCAGATCCTTGATTTGATTGGTTAATTTGGATATTGAATCTCGAATTTCGAATCTTGAATCTCGTATTTCGAATCTCGTATTTTGAATCTTGAATCTCGAATGATCCTTTTCGGCTTTCGTACTTTTTTGATCGTTTACAGTCATTTTTTATCATTATTAGAAGTGAAAATCAGACTGGAAAAACAAAAGATATGAAATAGCATTTAAAATAATTCCCTTTATCTACGGATGTACATGTACAGCTAGGTAGTTATTAAGAGAAGAAATTGCAAAAAGAAGCTCAATGCAACAAACAGTTTATATTTTATACTGTATGGTGTGATAGGGCTATTTGCAAATGATAAACAGCACGCTTTGAAAAACCTTCCTGCTGCACTGTCACAAAACACACTGTTGCGCGACAACGACTTCACAAACTACACTGTTGCATTACTACAACTTTGCATTACATGCCCTCGTGCAAACACAACTTTGCAAAATACACCGTTACGGTACTACCACTTTGCACAGCACGCCGTCACGCTAACACAACTTTGCACAGCACAACGTCGCGCTAACACAGCTTGGAACAATAGATGTATGCCATCGCGCTAATACAACTTTGCACAATACGCTGTAGCGCTAATAAAATTTGCAAAACACTCCGTCGCTCTAGCACAACGTTTTTGATTATACATTGAGTACCCTTTATGTTACAATCCCTTGATTTTTTGGTTTTAAACTTTATACAAAGCGACTACATAGTACATGCTCCATTTCCATATACATTAATAAAAAACTTATTTTTTACAAAAGACACAAACTATTATATGTTTACACAATTACCTTTGCATATGAAATTTTCCTCTCTGAGCAGCTGTTTAACGATATAGATCCTGAGTGCGGTAACTTTATATTCAATGTTACCTCATTTGAATAGGATAGGCGGGCCGATTCGTAGGTCTATTAACTCTGAATGTCTAAGTGGACGATAACATTTATCTGCCGTCGATTTTTTTCTTTATTGCCTAGCATTGTTTATTAACGACATCACGAGAAACGGGTACCTAGGTACTTCAAAACATTAAGAAATCTCAAAACCTAGTTTTCTCCAGCAGTAGCAAATTTAATATGTTATTTGTTAATGTTCGAAATATTATATCTTTTTGTTCCCAGTTATGTTAAACTACCGCCAATAGTGTTTTAAACATTATTTATTGAAATGGACGCTTGCAAGGTATAAGATACTAAAAATTACCTACTATACTCTGTCCCGAGTTTTTACTTCCATCACTTTTCGCTTGATATTTCGATTATCATAAATACTATGAGTTCAAACTATGTTCATCTACTAATATGAAAAATGTCCAGATTATCTGTTTTGGAACGCCCCCTCTACCGCTTTAGGTTTCAATACACATCCCAAAATAAAAAGTCTACAGACATTTTGCATAGCATCAGCCATTAATCGGATGAATGTTGAAAAATTGTGCGAGGTGTCCCTAGTACTTCCGAATGGAGAAAAAATGTAAACATTTCCCATTATAAATCTTCGTAAGAAATTTGTTTTCGTTCCTCTGAATTTTATAAGTGAAAAATGATACTTTGTCAATGAAGATATCTTGGATATTTTCGCTTTTATCGATTTCAACATCATTTCTTTCACAGGTATGAGTATTTTTATTAAAATAATCAAAAAGTCATGGATGCAATAACCTGGGACAGACTATAGGTTACTGTGGTCAGAGATATGTATTTCATGGTATTGTCAAGTGAACTGGTTTTTGAATATTCTTAACTTACGCAAGAACAAAATCACGATGCTTTGATAAATGTTTGGAAAATCCGAAAATATATGCCGTCAGGTGCTCACCTGACGGCAGTTTTTGACACGACGACATCAAAAATAAATCATTTAATGTTTATATTTACATTTCCTTACTGATGAAATCAATTATTCACTTAGATAAATCGATATAAATTGCAGATCACGGAGGGAGTGAATAAGTAACAGCAAGAACAGCTGTTTTGTAAAACCGGTTTAAACTGTTTTTTACATAGACTGTTGAGATGAGATCGACGAGCATGAAAATATAATCCATGATAAATAAGTCTTCAAATGTTGCTTTCAACTATAAAATCAACTTTTTTGTTGAATTATTGGAAAACATGGTGTTTTGACTACATTCATGAAATGAATTTTTTAACCGATAACATAGAAATCACTGTTTAAGAACTACTTTTGTAAATAACTTGTAAAGATATACGCAGTGATTAGGTGTTGCTTTTAGAGGCATTTAAATATCACAGATTTTAATGAAAAAACACAGTAGAATGTAAATATTACATAATACACGGGAAGATATGAAAATTATCATAGTTTCATTGTTAGTTTAAGGCTAGTCCGCGCATTATATTACAATCTTATCAAATGTGCTTGTATAATGTTTTAGGCTATTAAATATCTGTCTAAAATATATTTACTGTCGCCAATATACCTGATCTAGTTATCTATAACTTTAACAACTATGATAATTTCTGATATTTCAACATTAGCTCAACCTCTACTTCCGTCATTGTATTTTTTCTTAAAATCACTATTATTAGGAAAACTTTTTACCAAATGCAAATCATGGAATATTATTTCCATTAAAAGATGTCTTCCTTTCACGCAATATAAAGAAATCATATGTTTGATATAAGAAATTCATGTTGGATATTATTTTTTTATTTTAGAATTAATAATTACTGCCCCCCCCCCCCCCCCCCCCAAAAAAAAGATATTAATTTTTCTCATACATTTTTTGTTGGTTATCTAGGAATTGCATTCTAAACGAGTTATGATTCACAATATTATTTAATCATACATTGGATCAACGGAATTGCAAATCAATCAATTTTTGAAAAGTTGACAATCCAAAAAATATTTATTTTCCAACGAAATGAAATAATTAGGTATTTCGTTCCCGATATCCAAAATGTTAACATTTGATAGGATAAGGCAGGATGCATGGTGCACGATAAAATAAAAACATTATTAAAAAAAATCAAACTTATCTTATTATACAGAGTATTTAATATCCTGGAATGCACCAATTATGTAATTTTAATCTAGACTAAGCTTATTCCTTTTCGGATATTGATTACGCACAGCGTACTGTTTACAACTATAATACTTTATGTATAATGAACAGATGATAACACTTCTTCTAAAATCTATGTTAAGTCTTTCTACAACTTCTATTTTAAAGTGTGAAATGAAATATTTTACACCGAATCTCCATTAAGGGAGGTTTAAATAAGTTTCGGAAAAAGCGCTTTTGAAAATTTCTAATTCTCGTTTTGTTTCTTCATTTTGACCATTGCATATTTCAAAATGAACCATTAATATCTTTTGGTGGCGGGTAGGGGTGAAGGTGGGATGTTAATTGTTATTGTTACACCTCTTTCAATAACAAAACTAACACACGTCCTTTTAAAAACCCTTTATACTTGTAGTTGTTTAATACAAATTATGAAACCGTATTTTGACATTTTGTTTTATTTGCTGAGCAAAGACACAGGTGTTAATGTTGGATATCGTATGCTTAACAATGAAGAAGAAAAACCTGATCAAAAACTTACTGTTGGTCTCTCTTCTGCATACCTGTATGTTTTATTATGTTGTTAAAGCAAAATATTTTACACTGAAATACCAAAAATATTTTTAAAAGTTTCGGAAAATTTTTCCATTTTAAAAGTGTTCATTTCTCATTTTTATCACTTCAATTTGACCATTGCATGATTCAAAACATAACAAAATACGTCTTACATGTTATATTTTATCGTCTATATATACCCTGTATTAGATAATATAATCTTTATGGAACCTTTTTGGGGTTAACAATTATTCTCTTGTATACAAAGCAAGTATCATTGTTGGTGCAAGGAAGGCTTACAGGAAACAATGCACCTCAAGTTACAAAACTAACACATGTTGTCTCAAAAACCTTTACCCTTTATACTCAGTTTTATGTTCAATTTGGATTACGTACTATATATGTAATCGTATATTGACACAAAGACACAGATGTTCATCCTGAATATTGACTGTTTAACAGTAAAGGAAAAGAAAACATTTCCACGGTGGGCATCGACTTGGTTTTAAAATATCATGTCACTGTCCTTCAGTATAACAGTTTAGTTTATGTCACCTGCTCGATATATACTCAGTCGCCAGGCTCCTTCCAGGTCTGAAATGAATATTTCCCATACCGACACTTGCACATGACGTATATGAGTAGATCATAACATTGATCACCAACTTCAAAATAATACAAAAATATTTTTGCAGAATGATATTTTTGGTATGTTCTTTTTTAACTCGAAAGATCTAACTAACATGAGTTTAACTACTTTTTCAATCAAAAAGCTCACGTATGACTAAAAATTCATGCAATTTCAGATTATTCGTGTAGCAAGCGAAGATGAAAAACACCTCTTATTAGACTGTTAAATTTATGATAATATAAAGAGAATATATGCTGATAGATAAACGTATCAAGGGTAAGGAATTTCATAATTTATGAAGAAGGCTTAGGGATATCATAGCCATGCATTTTCTTTTTTAAAATTGAATACATTATCATTATATGGCCCCATCCTATGCCTGTTCCGTGACCCAGCGGCTATGAATTTCACAATTTTGGTAGAGGGCATGACGGTCATCATAATTGTGCATTTAGTTTTTAGACGGGGTCACGTGACCCCGTCTATTGGTTTACTGTCTGCCGAAGTCTAAAACCGGAAGGCACGCGTAGAACACATGAATTGAGTCTACGCGTAAGAAAATAGTGCAGAAAGTTTTGATGCATTTCAGTAAATATGTATTATAAAAACACGCATTAAATCTTTTTAAGTCCTCTGTGTATAAACAAAATTCTATTAAGAAAATAAACAAATAGTTTTATTGATCAAAATATTCTTGCTCGGGTTCAAATGTGGAATGAGTTACGTAACTGAATGCAAAGCACCGTTGACGATTCAGTTGGCGTACGAGCTCATTAATCAATAGAAGAGGTTGATGGTGGAGTCGAAATTAAAATTCCCAAACGCAATGTGCCATTTTTGAAAAGTTGTGAATTTTATTTTGACAATATTTCACCTTACTACTACCAAACTTCATGCGCAAGCCAAGTTAAAATCGGGACGGGTTATACACAGATGTTTTACAAATTAAATAGGGTTTCATTGGCTTCCAGTCTACTTGCGGTATGACTGCTGTTCGTCTCTAAAGGAATGTTGTACAAAGAAAATAAAAACAAGTCTGAATTTGCCTTCTCGTTTGTTGGCTCTTTAGTTGATTAAACTGAATTTAAATTTTTAAAAATGCATTGTAAGCAAAATCTATAACAGATTATACATTTTGGAAGACTTATACATCATATAATAAATACAATTTTATTGATTGAAAAATCAAGTTTAAATTAATGTTAATGTTCATGTTTTACGGCTTAGTTGGAATCAGGCTTGGGGTGAATTACATTGTAAAATTATGCATTACATTACCATTACTTCATGAATTAGGGCATTAAATTGCCATTACACTTACTTAATTTTTTTAATCTTATATGTTTCTGATTTTCGAAGAATGATTTTTAATGAAAGGAACGGTTGTATCGTAATTCGTGTAGCTGATGCACGAGTTTACACAAAAAAGTAGTAAGTGGCGAACGGATTTATTTTTACCTATTAATTTTGCATGAATCGCAAAGGAAGAAAATCGTGTCAGATAAGTCGGTCTTAAAAATCAAAATGGCGACCGTGACAAATCTTTATTGTCAAAGTTCTTGGAATCTTATCGTAAAAAAAAGTATTACGAACGTCAGGTGCCTTTTCTTACGGATACCGTCCGACTTGTGGATTTTCCCTTGGATCGCAAAATTGAATAAATCTAATGATTAAAATTATCTACTTTTAATATAGTTTTTTGATTTTCCCGGTTAGTGTAGTAATTTTCAAAATTTTTCCTTGGGGTCTTATTTTACATAATATACCGTTATGTCAATTTTCTACAATTATGAAGGCCGGGATTGAGTAAAATTTACACAAAGTATCAGACAATCGCAAAAAAGCCGAATTAACATAGATTGTAACAACTAATTCAAACTCATAAATTTTAAAAGCATATTCGAGGAAATCCATGACAATTACAAATTCAATCTTTCAAGACCCCGTCTTTCAGTACTCTCAGTACTTTGATTACTTATTGTGGGAGAAGAGAAGAAGAATTTTAATTTTAAATTATGGTCTTTTCTGCATATATGGTCTCACCCATAAAACCCCGGGGTTGGTAAAGTCTTCGATTTCACAAGTAAGATTCCTCTTTTGAATTTCACAGAGATGCTTCAAACCAAAAATTTAAACAATTAGCCTTGTGGTTTCAAGAAGTATAGAATGCAAAATGTTTAACGCACGACGCACAGGCGCACGACGGACGAAAACTGATAGTAATGGGTCCTCTGAGTTACTCAGATGACCTAACGATATCAAAAATATGTAAGTAAAAAGAGTGTTTATGTTTAAATTCAGGCCTTTTTTCCTTATTTCCATTTTATTCATAATTTTTGAAAGGTGGAATGGGTTCATGTGGTTTATGGGTTCAACTAAATGTAAATTCGATAGAAGGCTTTATAACACTTACTGTACATGTCCATCTGAATCAATTATTGAAATTTGTTATTGTTGGCAAGAAATGATTGTATCGCATGAAATGTAGTTATACATGTGTAATCTCACATGCGAATGATTTAAAAATTCATCAGTGATAAAAAATGTATCCAGTTCGTTAATAAAGCACATAGTGACATAAAAAGCACACGTTTCCTGACCAATGAGTTTCTTGCAGCAACACATACAGTGTTAGCTAGAATTAAAACTTATCAGCAACTTAAGGATGCACATGAATTCATAAATTCTGTAGTAGGGTACCATACGACACGAAAAACATTCTTTTAGCAAAGAAAGTATTCTAAAGCTGACTACATAACAGATACATAATAGTGTGTTAAATAGAACATGTGGTGACTCAGATTATTCACACGCTAATTTGACTTTATGAACCACTGATTTGAACATATTTTTATTGTACAAAATACAATTGGGATTGGGCACAAGTTTTATAACTTAGACCGCCCTCTCCCAACCAAATTTTAGTACAAAGTTTTTGGCTTTTGTTTTTAATTCTACTTTCAGCGTCATAGTCTCAAAGTTTCATCAACGACAGTTAAGAGAGAAGATCATGCGCGTGTCTTTTCACAATAGAAACAATTGCAGAATTTTGCAAAGAATACCACCTCCATGAGGCACTGTTATTTCAAAGTCCTTTGGGTCAAGGTAGTATTTTTTGTGCTTTTACTTGTTTTTGTGTATCCTGCCATATCGATTTAATTATCTGCATATAATTTGTATTTTGATGATTGTGAATCGTCCCAACAGCACCCCAACAATTAGTTAATAGTTATATTAGTATTTATGATTCCAAGGTCAAGGTTAGAAAGTGTCATTTGCATAATGCAGTCAGAAAAGTCTAATGCTTAAGGATGACGTTTACTCAGAATGAAAAACAAATCCACTGATGATAATGAAAAACCAACTATTGTGTGTTATAGACGTTATATGGTAGTGTTATTCCTCACTTTCAAAAAAGTAGGTAACCTACTTTTTAAGTTAATGGCCATTGAAGATTTTTTTCTTGAAAATTTCAGAAAAATCTATAAGAATTTTACAGTATGATTGAGATTTTCCTAATTGTGAAAATAATACAAATAGCATAACTCTTTAACAAACGAAACACAGCTTATGAATGTTAGTGACATTAAATAGATACAAAACATTAATTTTTTATTTACAACTTTTATAGATATTCTAGTCCGAATTTCCTCTATCAGTTTTCAAATTATTACCCATTTTTGATTCAATATAACAAAAAAACTGAATGATGATAATGCTAAAAGATTTATAGTATTAAACAAAGTATATTTACCTTTCTCTATTGGCATTACATTTATATGAGGTCAATGATCAAAATTTTGAGATATTGTATTTTTTATCATTTTTAAACATTTTTTAATATTTCTGTAGTGTGTGTCACACAATTATCTAAACGAAAAAGCAAGATAAAACTAACAGAAAATATGCAAAATTATGTTGACTAACAAATAAAATCTTAAAAGTATACATGATCAAAACCCTACTACTTTAATAAACGTCAGATATACCCCACAAAATAGAAGGTAATCTTCTAAATATGTGAAGTTTGAGGCTACGTTGGGCGAAAAATAACTTTTCATAGTTAATTTTAGTGTTAACATGTGCATTATACTACGATCTTATCAAAGGTGCGTGCATAATGTTTTAGGCTATTAAATATCTGTATAAAGCATATTTATTGTCGTCCACATTCCTGATCAAGTTATTTGGAATATAATGACAATACGGGCTACTCACTTGTATATTTCAACATTAGCTTAGTTTTTTTCTATTTTTGTCATTGAAATATTTCTTGAGATGGTATTAAGTTTATTGCTGTAATATGCAAGATTCTTTTCAAAATGCAAGTCGTGGAACATTCTTTTCATTAGAACATTTTTTTCTATCAGGCGATATAAAATAAGAAGATATACTATAATTCTGATACTAGTATTAACTTACATTTTACGTTGCACATTTTATTTCAGAGTTATAAATAACTGCCCCGAAACAAAATTAATTTAAATCGAGATTGAATCCATTCGTTTTTAGAAATTGTTGACAACGAAGTACTTTTTGCTTGTATGATAAAACGGATTTAATACTTAACCCTTTACTTATTCGGTCTTTCCTCAATTAATGATTTAACACATTACTGAGATAAATTACAAGTATTTTTGAGCAAATTCCCGAAACAGTTGTTTGTTTAAATTTTAGATAAACGTTATGTTTTCAAAATGTATATTTTATTTCTCAAATTTGTCCATTGACTGTATTAAATGGGAAGACAAAATGTCTCATACTTTTTATCTACAATTATACTATATCTTTCTTCCGTTTTTTCATGATCATGACAAGGGGCCTGCGACCGGTCGACAGTAGATTCTTACTCCTCCTAGGCATCTGATCCCGCCTCTTTCTTGTTTGATCTGCTTTGAATTTTTATTTCACTATGTTTTTTTTAGACATTTGGTGGTTTGTTATAGTCATTTTCATACATCATAAGTAAAATATAATTTTTCATTTTAAAAATTAAATTTTTAGCCTTTTTACAATTTGCTTATCAAGTAACAAAACAAACGCAATATAAGCTATAAATTTAAGTTGATTTTGTAGTTAAAAAAAGCAATTTTTTTTACAGTTTTGTTCAATGCAGATGATATAATTGTATTTCATTTGTTGACTAATTAAACAGGTGTTTATACTTGATATTGAATACTCAACATTAAAAAAACTGGGTTTAAAATGTTGCCATGTCAGGCATTGACTTGTTGTTCAACTACCATCCATTTCCTTCTCTTTAACATTCTTGTTTAAGTCACCTGCTCGATAAATCAAGGACCAGCCAGAATCACGTCAAACACATGCTGACCATCTAGTGCGAGTATTCAAGCGTTTATACACTAGTACTGCAACTCCGAAATATGTATTTTCCTTTCCAACATCTATATATGATAGGATAATGACATGACTTATCAACTTCGATTTACAACGATATATTTACAGTCACTGATCTTTTCCTTGTCCACTTTAACTTAAATTAAATTTTACCAGTATTTCAATCAAAATGTAAACGTAATTTTTGACACAATTCTAGTAATTTTAGCTAATTGTTTCAGGTACAATTTTCTGGAAAATTGTGTTCACTTGCATATTAAGATCACTAAAATGATACAAATGGCCAAGTTCAGAGCTTGATAATAAATCCTGTTGTGGGTTTCTTTTCCTTGTCTTTGCACAAAGATAAATAAGGAATGTAAAAAACAAACATATGTAAGCTGGGGATAATAAAATTCAAGTAATATTTTTTCGTGAAGGTAAGTATATGTTGGAAAACTTTTTCTGAGTACCATGAAATTTGGTGCCGAGCAAAGCGAGGCACCAGATCGAATGACGAGGAAAAACTTTAACAACATACTTAGTACATGTTTCACACGAGAAATTGTTTCTCTTTATTTCATACTATTTATTACTAATCAATTGACGTGTTATATTTTATCAAATCAAGGTAGGTATGATAAGTTAAATGTAATTAGTTTAGTTAACCCTGGCCTTTTAATAATTTGTGCCCTGGGGCAGGTTACTTGTATTACACAGGTAAAATTTAAGAGAGAGTTGAATTAAAACTACACAATAAAGAACACATCCTCCCGTCTATTCATGAATGAAGCAAGTGAAGACAAGATGTCTTTCCAACTGGATTTAATCCAGGAACTAAAACTCTTTTAGTGATGATTTATTTTCAGATGTGCCTGACACTAATTCCAAACGATTTTCTGAAACTTTATCGGAAGCTGACTTGGAAAAACAAAGAATCCAGAGAATTTCAAAAAAATAAATAAATAAACTATTTGCAGTAAATGTATGGCTGCCCTAGGCACAAAACAGAAAGGGGAGTGCTATTGTTCTTCTAGAAAGATACTGAACTGTCCCCTTAACTTTTGTGGCAGTAACCAAGGATGAACTGGACTTTTTGGTTGTGCAGATTTGTTAATGAGGCACGGGGGCAAGATGGTAAGTATATTTCCCTTTTTCTTAGCAATATTGGCCAATTTTGTAATGCAGCCGCAGTGACAGATGAGAGAGAGAGGGGGGGGGAGAAAATAAACTGAAAGAGAGTGAGAACATGTTTTTTAATTTAAGTTTAAAATTGATTTCAGGATCCAAATACCCCCCACCAACCATTTACAAAATTGGGGCAGGGATCCAAAGACATAGGGAGGAATGTAGACTTGACAAAATGAATTTGTTCAATGACATCGCATTTTTAAGTTTTAGGGAAACTTTTGATGCTGTAATGAAAAAGAGAGTGTTAGAAGGCATGTTTGTTATTAAACATACAGAGAACTTGACAAATAAAGATGAAAATGAACTTTGGGAAAAGATGTTATCAATAAGACAACTTTAAAGGGTTTAAGCATGGTGTGTTTTTTCAATAACTCAAAAGTATTTGGGTTGCACGGTTTAAGTGAGCACAAAGACCTTAAGGCCGAACAATTAACTGTTTTAAATTGTCAAATTGTTTTCCAGGAATTTGTTTCTAAAATTATTAAAGGTGGCCAGAAAGCTCGTATAATCGTGGGTTTGACGAGCAGGAGGTCGTGAAACGTAGTGGCCATAGAAGTTCTGCTGTCAGAACTTACAAAAGAGCATCTGAGGAGAAAGAAAGAGAAATTTCAAATGCTCTACAATCCCCTGCTCCTAAAATTCAGTGTGTAGAAAGTGAAAGAGCATTATCCATACCTACATCATAGCTACCTCATCAACATTGACTGCAGATTCTAATTTCTACAAAGGATTAGTCTACATGCAGCAATATATTAAGGCTGACCATTCCAACTTGTATAGATAAAATCATAACTAGCAAGGATGGAAAAGAAATACTATTGTCAATCTAATTATTGAAAAATGACTGTTCTCCGAAGAATTTAAATAAATATTATTTTTTTAGCTATTTTTTTTATTCTTACAAATGTTGGAGACTTGCTTTGCAGGTCTAACAATGATTAAAGCATTAGGAGCTGCAATTTCGAATAAATTTTTTTCAAGAAAATGTTATTTTCTACTAAAAATCATGGTTTTTAAATTTCTGTTAGTTCACTGTAATGGGGAAAAGCTGTTAAGAAGCTTTATTTGAAGCAAAACTGAATTATTGTTGTCCTGTACAAAAATTGATTTGCTATATATTCCTTGGAAAAGAAATCTTTCTTCTGACAATATAAATGATTTTTTTCAAATCTTTTTTACCATAAAACTCTAAGTTTCATGCATATTTATCATACAAGCAGGTTTTTCCAGCAAAATAAAATTTTAAAAAATACAGCTCATGTTGCTTTAAACTTATTATTGTCTGAGAATGGTTTAATAATAAACTCCATTAGAATGACAGAATACATTAGCAAGTCCAATGGAAATTGTTTGGTAGGGGTTTTAAGCGAGCAAATAAAATCAAAGATACCTGTAATTCCTTGAAAGAACACATCTTAGTTATGAAACACCTATACAAATATTAAAACATCAAAACGTAGACTAATATAAAATAAATAATACCAGGGACCCTTCTGTTTTCATTAATTGAATTGTGTTACGTATATTAACACATTGTTGACGTCATGACTGAAAGTTGAATTTCATGTAAATTTATTTGGAAAGCATTGTAAACAGTTTTAAATTATTTAAAAAAACAAACTACAAAATCATTTAATTATTTTGGTGTGATTTGTTGAAAATTGTAAAAAGGGAATACTAGAACATATGTTAACATTATCAAATATTTGCTTAAAGGGATGTGATTATGCTTTTATTTCTCGGTCCGTCTTTTCTCTGTCGTTGTTTACGATATTGACATGCGACTACAACAGCACTATTCCGTATAATTTGAAGTTTATCATTGTGTTGCGAAAAATTCTATTGTAAATTTAAGAATGCATGTATTCTTAATACTTGCTCAATGACCACCACGCACTTTTTGGAATGCTTAATATACATTTTCAACGTTGATTATATTTAAAATTCATCATCATTATGTGATGAAACTCGTTGTAAAACCCGAAATAAAAAGGTTGCATCTTTTTGTGACAAATTTTACTTTGTTCTGTTTGTCCAATATATATATATATATATATATATATATATATATATATATATATATATATATATATATATATATCGACGTTACACGCGATGCCGAAACATAAATACGAATACTTTATAACAATGTTATGCATACGATTTGTTGAATGAACTTTTTTGTAATTTGTTCTTGTTTATATTGTACGCGTATATGTATTTATACAATAAATGTAGACTTGACATATCTTTTTTATTTTTGTTCATAAAACGCAAGGGAAGCAGAAGTACTGCAAAGCATTTATCTAAAGAATAAGAAAAACAATTGTGCCCAATTAAAAACAAAATACACATTTTCATTAATCAAATATCAACGTCATCACTGAAACGTTTTACAAAACGGCAAAATCTTCAAATAACAATTGATTTTAATTTGTTTACATGCGTAGAATAATCGTGATGATGTATATGTATAAGCTATATATTATTATTATTGTGGAACGTTTTAATGGCCTTAACTTTTGCTACCATTCCCAGCAGAATGAACTGGTAAATAAATGTTTAGAAAAGGGTGTCATCTGATCAAAACCACTGTCTGAAGAGAGATAAATTACTTGACACCATAAATCTGTAATATATTGTAAGTTGGACAACAACCAAGGATTATCATACTTAACTAAGGTATATTCGAAATCCGTCAACAAACTTTTGAAAAAACATTCGCATATATAAAGATTTATCACTACTTTAACAATTTAATCCATTTTGATTTCTATTATATTCATACAGCACTGTAATAATACAAATAGCTTACCTTTATTTACTCCTTAAGCTTTCCTTTGTTGAATATTTGTCGCAGATCAGTGGACTCTGATTTTATGTGACATTACCATACAGTATGAGAACAATATCAGAAAATACTTTGCTGGAAACCTAACACGATAAGTTATCTCAATGTTCTCAAGATTTACTACTTAACCCAAAAAACATTCCAGATTAACAAAAGAATAGACCTCCACCAGAGATAAGACTTTTTTGGCATCATCAAAATTATATGCATGATAAAGTATTTCAAAAACCAAACTAATCTGGTTTTAAAAGATAGCAAATTACATCTTTATCAATAATTGTGAACACTGCATAAATATTTGATATAAATCTGCATATAAATCAAACTCATATTGAGGCATACTATTAAAAACCAAAAATATTTTCTCAGGGTGATAAGGACTGACACGGCGATATTTTATCTTAAAATTCTTGAATAAATGCGCGCATACTTAACAAAAAAATACGGTCAAGTTTTCCAGAAGTAAAGAGGTCGATATTAAAACGATTGCATGCATCCTTATCAACCAAGAAACCACTTAGTCAGAAAAAAAAAATTTGTCTCGCACTGACCTTATTTTTATTTGGAGTAGTGTACAGATACGTAAAATTGCTTTACATCAAAACATAGCAAATGGACCAGAATAATTCTTACACAGTTTAAATCAGTTTAAAAAATCTTCTCTCGCTAAATGACAAAAAAAACATATCTCTTGAAAGGAATTATTTTATTTTTATTTAAGCTTTTCAAAAATAAAAGAATAACAGTTATTGTTAACAGACAAGATAATAGATGAAATGATACACTTTACAACCAGACATGTGTATGTAAAACTAAAAATGACCAATATGTTGTAGAAGCGCATACTATACTGTGTGGTGATAACAACAAAGAACTTTTAACCGGAAGACGATACATGTAATTTATCATCATTCATTGGATAAGTGTTTGCTTGATTTTGCAATCAACTGAATCACAATAGAAATATATTTGCTTCTCTGTCATCCCATGGGTGTCATACGTCTTTCATAAACATTTATTTTTCATTTGTTAAAAAATTTAGAACTTTATATAACGATCCAACGGATTGAAAATCTTCATATTTTATTTAATGTTAAAACCCTCTTCATATGTTCCAATTCAATGCAAAGAAAATTTATTCTAGTGTACAGACTTAACATCATTCCTTTGACAAAAATCGTGAAATCATGGCCTCTTGATCAAGGGCTCTGAGCTTATCGCAAGAGTTGCAAGTGGTTCTCTAGAAAATCAGAAGAGAGTCTGGGCTCGGGAATCTTTAAAGATTAAGCGAGTTAAATAAAACAGTCAAAGATTAAAAGGGGTCAAGTATCAATTTTTAAACCCGTTTTCACAACACCGATTTTAAAGTTATCTAATATGTATTCATTTAATACATTAGAATTGATATTAATTTGAATAAATAAAAAACACAATGTTTCAAATAATTCTAAATTACTAAATAACATATTTTATATAGTCTTGCAACACGATCACTGAGATAAATCAAAGCTTTACATTTTTAATGGTGGTAAACTACAAATGATAAAATGAAGTATAAATAAGCATCGCAGTTGCTTCTTTAATAACTTTTTTGTAGACTTGTTTTCTTTATTCGAAAAACAAAATGCCCTCCTATTTCTTAATCTGATTAAGATTATACCAGTATATAAAAATAATCTAATATATATTCTATATAATCTATGTAATACTAATACCTTTTTACGTTTTTTTTCTTATATGTGCCACTTAAAAAATAAAGGATTCGATGTATGTTGTAGAATACTATCAAAGATCTTGAACCGTTATTTTAAATATAAACGCCTTGTCTAACAATAACCTGTCTCAACCTTGGATTTTAAATTTGCTTACATCTATGATAAACAGCTGATCTTTTTCTCTTGAGAAATAGGTTGATGCGAAGTTTGTTTTGCGTACCTATAAAGTTTTGTAGAATAATTTGGCTTTCCCTTTAATTAATAAGAAAACAGGATAAATTCTCGTTATTTTGATTGAAAAACAAAACTTTGGTTATTCATCTTTACTTATTGCCTTATAAAGGTCCAGAGATTTTCCCTATTTTATTTTAAAAGCAGACTGTTGCAACTTTTATATATACGTATAATTGAAGTTCAGTGCTTGCCTTTATTCTTTTTTTCCTCACTTTATAAATATATGTGGAGGATGGAAATTACATTATGGTGTTGACAGTTGCGATGTTATACTAAATAAAACGATGATTGTATAACGGGTCGACTTTTCCAAACAACCAACATTAGAAAAATTGCAGTTTCCCTTTTCATAATACTCACCAGTGTGTGTTCCGTCCATCCCTTGAATAAACGTATGCCTTGATTCATTTAATGCCTGGGTACAAAACATTATACTCTGAAACAAAATTATCACTCTTAATCATAGTTCCAAATTAAAAAAAAAAACTACTTTAATGAAAACAGCTTTTTAAAATATTGTGGATATGCTTTTGATTAAATTATAAATGAATCAAAATTATTTTTCTGCTGTCTTAAACATTAAGAAATTAACATTAAAAAAACAGTCAATTATAAGAATTATAATCCATATCAAATGTTCCCCGGCATTGTAGATTTTGTTCATGATGATTGTGTATTTAATCATTTCCTCTGTTTTATAAGTCTGCGTGGTACAACGACCAAGAAGTTTGCTAAAATAACAATGATATCCTTCACCAAACACAATGAACCTAGCAATTTCAGTTACACCAAGGGATTCATAATGTTGTTTGAACGTTTTGCATATTTAAATCATAAATTACATTTAAACATCAAATTTTACAAGTCTCATAGCTGAGAGCAAGAGAAAAATAGGCAAATATCAAACATACTAGTAATTTTTAGTCCAAAAAACATTTTATACGTTCTATCGCGGGTTGTAAATTCTTATAAAAAATTTAATTCGAGTTGCAACGAATGTAATGTCTCGGTGATATGTCATATTAACCTGTAAACGATTTAATTATCTGTTTTAGAAAATTCAAATTTCCTTAAAACGTGTATAAGCTTACTCGTATAGAGAGATATATGCATCAGACATTTTGTGCAGTAATTAAAATTGATATTGATGATCAGCTGTAAATTAAATCTACATATTCTATTAGACTTAAATGCTTTGCCAAACGTTTCCGCGGTATCTTTTTTCCTTTCACCTGCCAGTACTCTCTGTGTTCAATTGCACGGAACTTCAGAGCCGAAAACTTTTATTTCTGTATCTCAGCGCAAAAGCAAAACTGTAATTGCTGTAGGCTTCAGGCTAAATAATAAGACAATAATATTCATTCAAGACATTTTCTAATACATGACTACAATTTCAAACCTTCTCTCTGAGTGTTGAATAATCTTAGAAGGAATGAAGTACTTTGAATTTTAGACATTGCTTGCAGTTAAATATTACAGTTTATTTCTGTTTCTATGCTATTTTGGGACAGGATAGTCCTTATGTACATACTACCGTGTTTTTCAATTCTTGTGTTGAACTTAAAGGGGTGTAATAACACTATACCTGTTGACAAACACTTACGGTATATCGCCAATTAAAACACCATTGGACTTGGACAGCTTTTCAAAACATCCCATTTGAAAGCTGCAATTTTATTTTGAACAGTTATACTCCAATCTGCATTTCCATTCAAAACTTGGATAGACACATAACTTGTTGCAAATTGCGTCTGGGTATTCAATGTTACATTCTAAAATGAAACTGTTGCTTTTAATCATAATAATAAATAGGTTTAATGTTAATTTCACTTCACATATTTATTAAAAATTAAAAAAAAAACTAACTGGAGATGTTTTGCAAGGACACTAATTTACCTGTTGAATATTTTTCATATTAAAATGCTTTAGAACTTTATTTGATCATTCAGGCAATGAAGGTATATATCGACAATTGCAGAATAAATTACATATCAACCCGCGTCAATGTAGTGAATCTTTTCTTTAATTCTTGCAACCTTCATATTCGAGTACATCGATAAGAAAGTAACCTGGAAGTATTCAAACTTTTAGAGTGATACACAACAACACTGTATATGATATGTCCACATTGAATTTGCATTGATAATTTACTGCATACTTTTAGAAAAAGTATCTCAAGCCTAACGAGTTAGAAACATATATCAGTTTGTTTCAAATTAAAACGAATACAATGTCGCATTAATATCTCACTAAAATGATTAAATCAATTTATTTCATCGAATTAAAATTTCTTCAAAACGATTTTCTGCTTACTTGTTATAAAGAAACATTAGATTTTTCTGTGATTATTTTTCATTTACCTCCTTGTGCTGGCTGTTTTCAGTGGTTACTCCAATGGTTACCTCAGAATTTAAAGAGCTTCTATATATTCTAGCGTTGTTGTGTTCTTCTGAATTAATGTGATGTTTAGATCTTAACTTCAAATTACCAATATTACATGTAGTTTAGTATCAGTTTATGTGTTGGTGTATGTAAATGATGAAAATCATTGTACTGCTGACAAACAGTTAAAATGTACTGCTATTTCAAACATGGATGTACTAACAGGACGACGATTCCAAACACCCAGTAAAAATGCTGCAATTGTTTTTGAGCAGATACAATTCAACGTGCATTTCCATCAATAAGTTGGATTGTTTGATGCATTAAGAGCCTGCGTGTCCAACAACTACATTCTAAAATGAAACCGTTACTCCTATTCATAATTAAAAATTGATTTTAGTTTTAATACATAATGAACAATGGTATTTTTGACAACCAAATTTTCCCATATATATAATATATAAGCATTTCCAAGAGAAATATTTTATTAATTTTGCCTAACTTTGAGCTTTGTTACAAGTAATTTCCCCAATACAAGTGACTCTTCCAATGAGTCCAAGTTCATCTGCAATGAAATAGAACAACTGATAATGTTAAAGGTCGTTTATTCAATGAACCAAACTTGTACTATTTAAATTGAAAACAATAAATTAAACGAGAAAAGATTATTTAATAAATGACAAATTAATTTGTGAAGGTGGATTTACAAACCGCCAACTCACAATTATTCAAATACTCAGAAGAAAGTTAGAAAAATTTGACTATGATATAATGTGCGTACATATGTAAAGGGTGTAGGTGGGTGGGTAAAACAAAGTTAATGGAAAAATTTACGTCCAGCAGAAAAATCAGAGAAGATAAGTTTGAGAGATTTTACATCTGCCAGGTTCTGATAAGACATTAATTTATTATCAAAGATGATTGGATATTGGACATGTTAATTGATCTATTATGATTAACAATCTTGAAACCTACCCCCAGTGACCTTGCTGTGCACAAATGCAAATTACGATCTGTAACATGAGTAAGTATTTTGACAATGGTTGTTAATGAGTATCCCCCTTACATGCACACAAACATTATCTTACAAGCATGACTTACAAAGAGATATTAATAAAACACACACAAGTATATTATTACAAACCTTGTTGCTAAAAATGATTTATTTACAATAAAATTAGTTTCTATAATTATGTCGACTTGATATATCCCTGTGAACTTGAAATAAAAGAAACCACAGAGTCTGCGTCATCTGTTTCATATTTGGATTTTTTACTGGAAATGGACATTGATGGTAACCTAACAACAAAACTTTATGATACATTGTAAACGCGAAGACATCAATTTTTTATAGTCAAGTTTCCTTACTTATGTAGCAATATACCTTCATCACCTGCATATGGTGTTTTTGTCTCTCATTTGAACAGTTTCTAAGCTATTGACAAACCAGTTGCGCCATATGTGAATTTTCCTTAGAAGGTAATGTGGGTCATTTGGGTAACAGACGAATGTCGGGGACGCATGCTGCGCTGAACGAGACGTAATTATCCGTAGAGAACTGGTCGTAGGCCGTTAGCGAGAGACCTGTGAATCCGGGGCTTGCAGTCAGGATATCGATACACGAGGGACAGGCAGTTTGGCGAAAGCAGGAGCGTCTCAGGTGCATGGTGTCCTCGACGAAGTGAACCACATGACTTAGTTCCCTTTTAGACCGAGGTTTTAAGTGTGGTAAAGTGACTGTTGTTACAGGTTAATATCCATTTATACAGAGGTGAAATTTGAAGTAGTTTTAATTTTACGGGGTTTTTTTTTATTATTGAAATTAAACATTTTTTGAGTAATTTTTTGAACAAGAGTTTTATTGGTTGAAACAGTTTCTAAAACAACATTTTGTAGTTTATTACCATTTATATCTGATACTTTGTAATAAAAAGACTATATTTTTCATTTCAGTTGATAGTATCAGATATTCGACATGACTTGACTAGAGAGGTGTACATATAGGTTTCAGCACAATTTGTTACATTTAATATTTATACTATTAAAAATTATCTTGATAAAAAAAGAAAGATAACGAAAACCCGAAAGTCTCCTCTACAGTCAGAAGTGCTTATAATTAAGTTCATCTTACCATACCTCTTCATAACTCACAGCCGGATAAATATCAAATCCCAGCGAAAAGAACATGTTGATGATATATCTTTTTGTTGCCCTTAAGACACTAATATTATTAATTATAGCTGCAATCGTTAAAACTCATAGACATTTGTGGCACGGGCAAAGTTTAAACACACTTATAATGTATATTTTATTACAATAATCATAATTTAATTTCCATCTCCACGTTGAAATGTGCCCAGATTATGCATATTTACGTATTTTCAAAACTTACCCTTGCTTTTTAATTACTTGTTCTCTCTTTTATCAATCCCATATGCTTTATAGATTGTGATCAAGACCAAGTAAAAAAAATGAGCCTAGAAAATTGTGAAATTTGATATATTAGTTATCTAAATGATGCTAAATAACTAAAACAAATAAATGTGTTTTGAAGCGTAAATCTAAGATTACCAAAATTGTGTTTTAATTTGTCTTACTCAATGTAATATAAAGAAAATCAGGGATTTTAATTTTTTTAATAATAATGAATATTGCCTTATCGCTCAAATGGCATATAAGATGTTCTTCTTATTCAAAATAATATTAAATTTAATATAGGTGTCCGGACTATCTTCTTATCGATTATTATGGAATGTCAAGATAAATGTCTTATTTTCCACAGAAATCCCTTAACGACACACAATGCTTGACAAAGATAATAATTAATATCAAATTAATTATGACATCATATGTCATAAATCAAACGTACAAAACAGTCACTCTGCAGTTATTTACTTCATATCAACCTTATACTTTGTAATCTTCCTCTATACTCAGTACCGGTCGGAGCTTACTCTTAAACTAGCCTTTAATTCCTTAATCATGCATGCCCCGTTCAAGAATTTGGATTTACAGATTGTCTGACTGACAATCCTCTTAAGTTCTAATGCATTTGATATAAGAATCTGCTCGAAGGGTCCGCCTAATCAAAATATTAATTATTTAGTTAGACAAATAATTATTAGTTATAGTCAGCTTTTGTTTGCAAAGCTTATTTATGAAAAAAAATCGACGTCTGATCACCTTAGTAATGTTTTGGAGTTTGCGTTCAATGCGTACGCGTATTTTAGACACCTCGATATTTATAAAAATCAGAACCAATCGAGTTAGGAAAACTTTAAGAAAAATCCACCAAACCAAAATCAGTTTTTTATTATACCTTTTTTTTTTATACTTTGAAAACTAAAAAAAATATTTTTTATCAAGAATTTATATTGCTTTAGAAATTTGCAAATGAAATGACTTCCAGAGACTTCATATATAATTGTAGAAAATGCAGGAAGCTAGACAGCAATAGGATGGTAGTGTTATGAAAACTGAAACTGCTCAGGAAATTATGTTGGACATATACACAAGGATAGTTTTACATTCTATTGAATTGAGGATTTAGGAAATTTTGCTTTTAATTACGTACAAACGTTAATAGACAAAGCAGCCAGAGCATAGCTTTTAGATGTTCAGTATGTTTTAAATTGTGGAAATACATGTAAAGTTACTAGTATACATCAAAAGTAGATTTATTTTCAAATGTCTATTAAAAAGCTCAAGTTTTTTTTCACAGCGGGTTTGGACGAATATTTCTTTATCCCTGTCCTGTGAATAAGTTTATTTCTCTCTCTCTCTCTCTCTCTCTCTCTCTCTCTCTCTCTCTCTCTCTCTCTCTCTCTCTCTCTTTAATGAACGAACCAAGTAGCAAACAAGCAACATGAAAATTTTATTATGCAAAGAGAATTGCAGAACATGTACAACAATGCTTGTATTTGTGTGTATTCATTAAGTTTCTCGGTTACTTTGGGATTTTGGCTCATGTCTCCTAGTTTTAGCATACTCGTACTTTTGCAAATATAACTTTAAAAACTCGAAACTGATTTGAAAACGAAAAAATATGGAAATGAAGAAAAGAATGTTGATGAAAAGAGTAAAAAAATCATTGTTGTTACGTGTTTTGTAAATAAGCCTTCTGTCCCTTATGCTATCGCTGATCCAAAGGCCCATATTTAAAATGCATAATAGGGAGTACAAAATGTGCGCACCCTGATTAAAAATCCATTTTACAAATTTATTTACGTTAGGACAATTTTCACATGTTCTATCATAATATATGTAGTTTGCTAATATGAAAAATATTTGAAATAAAGCTATGATAAAATCAACAATGTTATCTACCAATACGTAGTTTTCTGTTTGAATATCTTTTAAGTCTCGGATACAAATGCAACATAATACGTGGTATAAACTATTACAAAAAAATGTCATAATCAATATGACTACCCAAACATTACAAAGACGTTTGTGTATATTTATCGGTTTTCTACAAGCTTCACACGAAGAACATATCCTTTTTAGTTTACAAAATAAGCAAACACAGATCACAAAAACTTGTATCAAAATTATTAATTTTACAGTAAATTGCGCTGTAATATATGGTACTAAATCTGCAGATGATTCGCCTATCGAAAGTTCAGTAAAAGTAAAAGCAAATAACCCAAAAGACATCAACAGAAATCCTGTTTGAGTGTATTTTTTACATAGTTTCGTACATACGTTATCTTTAGCAGGATCATCGGTTGAGCTTAGATTATTTAATTGCAAGTATGAATATGGAAGGATATCAGCTGTTCTTCGACAAAGCAAACTGGTTGTCAGTAAGGAGAATCCTATAATAGCAGACGAAAGTAAAGGGTCGATTTTCTCTAAAGAATCAATTACTCTACTTGTTGCATTTTGTATTGGTAAAGTACTATTTAATTGTATATTGAAAAGAAAATCTGTCGAAAGTGCATCGAGCCAGGTACATGTGTTAAACAAAATAAGCACTACCGATAAACATGTTTCGGAACATTTGATTTTGTCATTTCTTTCGCGAAACCAAGCAAAATAGATGATGATAAAAAGTATATGGAGTAAAGATATAAAATAATTTGCTAAACCCAGGCTTTTGTTTTGACTAGTCACAAAATATTTCCAAACGTATAATCCACAATGTAGTAAATAGCATACTCCAAAAATAAACAATGAAATAAGTTTGATCCTTAAGAAAGTCTTTTCTTGGCCAGCAATGCAATCTTTATTCCATTCATTTTTCGCACGAACAACCATGAGGCTGAAAACAGATATAATTCCGGCGATATGCAGTAACATTGGAATAGTTAGCGCAACATTTTCCTTTTCTTCGAAATTCATCTTTGCTGTAGCAAACACCGAAAATGTAATGGACGCTGTTGAAAAAACACAAATAATTTTAAAAAAAATGATTAAACGTTGTCATTTTTAAGTTCTCTACACCAACGCATGACTATGTCCATTTATTGTTTAATTTCATATGCAATGAATATGTTTCTTTACATTTTGATTAATATAGATGTTAGTTAAATATTCAAATTATCTTGATCATTTTCTTATTTCTTTTCTATCCAAACTTTATTTAGATCTAATCGTTTAAAAGGTAAATACATTTACCTATCAATGCTGCACATGCAAACAGGACTGAAAAAATAAAATATAAAATCATTTCAATTTCTATTCCACTTTGTAAAAATTTGTATGCATTAACCTTATAATTGCGAATATTTCTCAATGCAAATCAAATTGAATTGAAATTTTAGCCAATCATTCAAAATGCATAAATAAATCATTTTGTATATACAGAATGTAAAAAAAATGACCAAAGTCGGGTACAAGTCCATATAGATTTAATTGTGCTTGGTATCTTGCAGATCATCAATGTATTCTAAACATGGGCCATTATGATTAATAAATCAATCTCATATAGTATGATAAATAAGGTTGTGATTTTTTTTAAACAAGTATATTCTGCCTTTTGCTGAAATTTTAAGGAAACATAGCCGTCAAAAGTTTGCCCATCACAGCGAGAGTACAGACAATTTGTCACCATACTTTGACAGAATAACATTATATAATTCAGTTGACCATCAGTTAGTTATAAAACTAAAGAGAAAATACAAAATGAGCCAAGTAATGTAAAAAAAAAGAGTATACAAAATATTTTTTTTATGTTTTGTGTACTCTATTGCGTAAAGCGAAAAGTATCGGGTACCTCGACAAACCTTCTTCACTTCAGGTATCTAACACTCATTTTAATTAATGCCGCCTACTATTTCAGTAACATAAAGATCATGAAATGGGTCTTTAAAAGTAAAATTCCTTCAATAATTGACTCAAGTATTCCAGTCTAAAATAATTACATCTCTACTGGTTTCGAGAAGTTGAGAGTCTGGATTCATCCATTATATAATTTTCTGACGTTCCATTGGGTTTAAAGTATAAATATTGTACATGTTATATCAATGCAGTTTTTATTTTTCCATGCCGAAGCAACTGAAGTATTGCAAAAATCAATTATTTTGCTTTTTTGTTTTTAATTTTAAGGTTTTTGTGAAATGAAATGTTATTTGGATTTCAAAAAATGGTATTCTTTGTCAAATTAAAACTTATTAGTTAGATGAAAAATAATTGTGTGCTTTTGTCGGTTAGTCTCTTCGGTTTCAAACATACGAAAATAGCGTATGAACTTTTATTTAAATATATCTTTATTAAATCATTTCCTAAGGTCTGTGAACGTTTTTCGTGGTAAAGTGCCGGGGTCAATGCTTATGTATCTTATCTATTTTTCTGCTTGTTACAAAAATCTAAATGTATTAGTAGGTATAGTAATAATCACATAAATTAAGCATTGAATAAAGTTTCGTTTTAAAAAAAATAATCTACACTTAGATTTGATTAAAATTCGCTTTATTACAAATATATAGATGTATATATACAACACGTTATAAAGCTTGCAAAAAATTCAATATATAATTTTATATTTGTTAAAGTTAAACTTCCTTTTTGATTTTACATAACTAGTTAAAATATAACCTCAACATACACAGATTTCATGATATTACAAGTAATATGCATTATATTCAACTTCATATCTCGTACATGCATATTTAATCATAAAACATAGTTACATAAACTACAATAACTCGTGTAACATTGTTTTAGATTGCTTTATTATAAAACAAACTGTTATTTTTTCCTTCCGTTTAAATACTTTCTCATTTAACTTTCAGTTTTGTCCAAAACTTGTACTTCTGTGCCTTTATACATATATGAAGGAAACGTGAAATATATTTATCTTCATAATGTCATTACTTCTTAAAACTATAGCTTTCATTCTCTTGTTTATTTTTAATCAAGACTTCCGCATTTTGAAAGTTTGAGACTAGTTAAAACCATAACAATAACCAATTCAATTTCCATTAGAAAAATATTTTCCCATTCAATTTTCTGTAAAATTGCAACTCTTTTTATATCCCTACGTCTTTAAAGGTTTGGTGGGATTTATGAGGGATTTTTTACAATTCTCTTTAGTTTCATGTATCAGTAACCGTCTACAGAGCTTCAATTTTCATTATTTACACTCGGTGCATTTGCATAGAAAATTGTGTGAAGTTCATTTTCAATAACACACATGCTTACGTGTTAGTAAGTGTCAGTAAGTAAGTAAACTTCATCACACTTTTTGAATAGATGTATTATTGTAAGATTAAATGAAACGTTCAAACTTGAACCAATTTGATATGTACTTATAAAAAATGAAATTTAAATCATATTAATTCTCGAATAAAAGGATTGTTTTTGAAAAAGTTTCTGGCAGTACATTTTTGCCGCTGGAGCGAGCCAACCAACATGTTTTATGGTTTTTCCTTTTAGCATCCTTATCTTTGACAAGTATCTTAAATAATGACTTTAAAGTGACGATACTCAAATGATTCATAGAAAAAAACATCAGTATAGATATAAGCATTGAATAATTATTTTTGGATATCGTCTCTCCAATGTTACACCAGGCCGGGCAGAGAAATTTTCATACTGTGCGTTAGTGAAGTATTCAATACGCGGTATGACAATTTATCTGCATGGTCTGTTGTGTTATAGGACCGATTATTCAATGATTAAAAGAAATCTTTCCTCACTTATTTAAAAATACTTGGAAGACTATTATTTGAGAAACAAATGTTTAAGTACAATTCATGAAATTTTAAATTTCAAAGTAACTAAAGAGAAGGGATTTTAGGAATGAATCAAAACAATTTTGAACAAAAAAACCAAAAACAGGTTCAACTAAAATACCAAATAGCCTGTACATGTACATACATCTAATACTGTTTCAGCTGAAAATAACGTTGGTGATTGCCCTAAACATCACTGCTAAGACTGTATGTGATAGTATCTTCATTTATAAGGTGTAATACTATCCCATTTTTGCAAAGTAAACTATCTTAACTTTTTGGTAGGTAGGGGTTTGAATATTTTTGGCATATCTTTCTAGAAATGATGATTCAAGAATGTAATGTAATTCAACTTGGGCAATTAATCTCGCATTATTCATCAATTTCCATAAAAACACTCAAAAATAGAGGCATAAAAAATTAACGGCTTTTAAAAATTTTATATCCAGGAAGAAAAAACCCACAAGACTATATTTCACGTTATGTTTAATTTGTTATTCTCTATACTGAACAAGTCAATTTACGCCATAGTAAAAAAAATAATTATAATATTAGAATTTTTCTGTGGAGAAGAGAGTTTGTTATGGCTATAAATCTCACCTTTTTGATTAACGTGTGAAACATTTTTACGTTCAGAATACTTTCCAGCGGAAATTAACTCCCAGATAAAGTGCTTGGTCCGGCTTCGTTTATTGTTTAACAAATATTCTTGTTGTTAATTGTTTTGGCAAAGTTCCACACAAAGAGATGAAATGGCATGTAAAGCCATACTTGTAGATATTTAATTTGTAATTATGAAGCACAAACTTTGATGAATGACAGAACTGAAACTCCAGAAAAAAGGACATTTTTAACACAAACTCATTTTAAATTGTGATCTTGATAATATGGATGCATTTTCATGGCAACACTATGTATAGTGTTGCAAAACAAGATATTGTAAGGTTTCTTCGACCGACAATCAAGCAACACAAGAGGTCCATGGGCCACATCGCACGCCTGAACTATTGTACCTTGTAACGTTCTATTTCGTAGTATATGCACATGTTTTTTCTCTTTTAAACTTTAAACCCATTCTGGGGCCCCAGTATTGTTCCGTGGATTTGGTTGGCTTTAAGAAGTAAAAGTCCAGTGGTCACGCCTTTATTGATTACATTATTGTACATGTAAGATACTCGCATAGTAATCTCACAAATTAAAGCATTGTAGTTCTTGAGAAGAAAATTTTTAAACATTGATTTATATATGTTTAATTATGAGCCAAACCTTAGGCCCAACTTTTTTTTACTATATAAACAAGCTTTGGTGAAATTATTGGCATTTCTTGTGCGGTGGCTCTTGAGAAGAAGATTCAAACATTTCTCCTACGTATTTCTATGCTAAAATTTGAACCCCACCTGGGGCCCCAGTTTTAGTCTAAGGGTCACGAATTTTACAATTTAGAATATTCACTATAGAAACAAGCTTATTTATAAATATATTGGTATTTCTATGTTAAACTTTGAACCCCGCCTGGGACCTCAGCTTTGATCCGAGAGTCACAATTTTTATAAATTAATATGTTCACTATAAAAAATAAGCTTTGTTGTAAATATTGGCATTTCTGGTGCAGTGGTTCTTGAGAAGAACATTTTAAAACATTTCTCCTACTTATTTCCATGTTAAAATTTGAACCCCGCCTGGGGCCCCAGTTTTGGACTGAGGGTCACGAATTTTACAATTTAAAATTTTCACTTTAAAACAAAGCTTTGGTGTAAAAAATTGGCATTTCTAATCTTGTGGTTCTTAAGAAGAAGATTTTTAAATACACACATCCTAACTTTTTTGCAATTAACTCCCTTTTAAAAAGAGTTACGTCCTTTATTTTAACATTTAGCATTCCCTTTCCAGTTTCCATAACGATGCTTTGTACCAAGTTTGGATAAATATGGTCAAATGGTTTTAGAGGAGATGTCAAAAATGTGATAAGTTTACAGACGAACGGACGGATCGAACGCCAAACAACAGGTGATCAGAAAATCACCTTTGGTTCAGGTGAGCTAAAATGTCGTCTTGTGTAAAAATCAAGATTGTGCTGTGACGAATGCCGGTAATCCAAATTTGTCCGTAAAATTAATTCAATGAATGAGTTATGTTGTTGTTATACAGTAAAACCCACATCTTGGCCATTGTTACACAGTTAAGCATTATCTTGCCTATTGTTAATCATTGTAACATGCTTCCAGTAATATTCTAAAAAATCAAAAGCAGTATGAAAACGAAAAAAGATTGTTAAAGGAAGAATAATTTTGTTAATGACAGACCAAACTTTTATTCTAAACGCCTTGTAAATTGTGATGCTAAATACAGGGAGTCTCAATTCCCCAATGCTGTCACTGACCCATAACCCTAAATTAAGTATCCCTAACAGGCAACATGCGTAATACACAACATTTTTGTGTAACCAATATGTACACTTTTGACATCTTGATTCACCAGAAAGCTTTTTATTATCCTTTGGCATATGTAGTCCTATTATAAATACTGTTTGCAATAGTGCTAATAGAATACCAATGATGCTCTCTATCAAAGAAAAGATTAGCGGACAATTATAGGGTTTGTTATTCTTTGATTCTAAAGCAAAACAGTACAAAATGTGATAAACAACGTTGCCAAAACAGGCAATCAATAAAACAAATGTCGAAACGTTAAAATGGAAAGTAAAACCTGGAAATTCGACAAAAACACATATTATTATTAATAAAAGCATTATGCATTTCATTCCAAATTGATAATAAACATAAATCTCAAAATCATCCGGATAATCGGGTAAATCTGTGGATTCGTCATCAGTTAGCACCACTACTAAGGTGAAAGCAAACAAAGTTAAAGCAACCAGAGAGAAAATTATTTGAAAGAAGCTTTCCAAATGAACTTGACAGATTTTCTTTTTAATTTTTAATATTTTGTTTTCATCTGATTGTTGATGCTTTCCCATTGTAAACAGCAGGTCAATTGAAATCAACGAAAATTCAATCAAAGCAGGAGACAAAAACGAATCGGTGATTTTAATAGCATCCTCCGCTCTGTTTGAAGAATTCGTCATATTAGTTATTTTTGTCGAATCAGTATCGTTCATACTATCATCATTGAAAACTTTTCCCGATTCTGAGAAAATTGCATCTAGCCAAATACATGCATTTGTTACCATAATAAAGAGTGACGCAAAATTTTCACAAAACGTATTGTCATTTTTTCTCTCATAAAACAAGGCAAAATGAACAAACAAATGAAATGTGTAAATGATATTTAGTATATTGTACGCTAAACCGATGTCATTGTTTCCAGGACATTTGTTTTCAAAAGTGTGTTTCCATGCATACAATCCACAATGAAATAAATAGCCTACTCCAAATATATACATAAAAACAAGTTTTATTTTCAGAAAAGTAATTCCTGATGATGTGTGAATTGAATTAGCACAATTCTTGAAACGTAAAATTATAAGGATAGAAACGGAAATAATTCCAACAGCACTAACTATAACCAAAAGCCAATAGATTAATTTATCAGAATAGCAGTCCTCGTAAAGCAACTTTGCCCAATGGATCGCCATTATTGATACCACTATGGCGAGTACAACTACGCCAAACACAACCAATTGTGTTGATCCTGAAATGGAAATGTTTATGCATTAAAATGATGCTTAAACTATAATTGACTAGTCAAGTTGTGAAAATGTCATTTGTTCTTACTTATCTAGTTTTTTTTTTTTAAATCAATTTTGTTAAATTACCATTTTCTACTTTTCAGACAATTAATTATCAAATTTAAATGCGAATATATTTACGTCGTTAAAGTAGCTGAAGAACTAATAAATCTGTCTATTTTCAAGGTATTTATAAATAAGTTTCCTTGAAAAACAATGCTTTAGCATACATTACATCGAATTCATCAATCATTTTCAAGAACTAAGTCTTATCAGCAGCGATGATTTGTGCTGAGGTCCAAACACTGTTTCACTTTCGGTTTGTCTGAGTAACTGCAGAGGAGAGTTGATCAAAATCAACTCCCAAAAATTAAGATCTGGCTTCACAAGTACATTACACTGATTTTGCAAAACTTTTCGACAATAGGTTTTAAACAAGTTATAGGGGTTTTTCTATGGATACATTTATTGTGCTGTTTTGTGCAGCCTTCACCAAAGATAACAGGAAGTTTAAAACTCTCGTTCATGCAGAAAATCCAGAACAGGAGTATATTTTGATAGGTAGTGAAACATTTTATTTTCAGGATAAATGATTAAAAATATTTATAACCAAACATTCTACCAAATGTGGAAAGGAAACAATTTTTCACACGTTTTTAAGAATTATCTCCTAAAGTATTTTGATTTTAGTAGAGAAATCGTTCATCTTTTAGGATCAATTTAAAATGTTTAATGATTTCCACATAATTAAGGTATTGTTTTTAAGAAAATTACTATTTAGAACGAGTACAATTTTCTACATTGTGTTTTTCTCTGATATTTCAACATGTTCATGTGTTTTCATTATTTTTTTTAGCTTTATAGACCTCCACCAGCTAATTCCCTGCAAAGGATTGAGCTTTACTACCGTGTGCATGTTGCACCATCACATGTCAGAAACTTACCAATGTGTAGTTTACTATGTGTCATGTACCTACATTTCGTGTTATTTTACCTCAAGTCTGTAACTTGCAAATTCAGTGTATAAAGTGAACACAATAGGCATAGCAGCATGTTTACTTCTGGTTCTCTTATACTCACATTAGTTGCCTATATATAACATATCAATGTCAACAAGAGACATCTCTCTAACTACTGATAATCATTAAAAATCATTTTATGAATTTTTGCAATATTTATAAACCTTCAAGGACAGCCACTCTCAATTTTACAAAAAAATTCCCTTGCTACCTTAGATGAAAAAGTATTTTTTTTTAAATTTCAAATCAATTTTCACCTTATTGTATAATTTCAACTATATTATCAAACCATTCAAATTAACAAACAAAAATTTTTAAAAAATTGTAAAAACAGTATTTATAATTTATAAGTAGAGATGTGTTCCGATGCTTCAATTTCGCAAAAATATCTCTTTTAACAAAACCACATCTGGGCGAATTCAAGATAGGTCAAAACCGTTTGAAGTGTAGATGAGCGAAAAAAACACGGGGCAAAAATAACCTTAAGCTTGTAGACAGTAGCTATATTTTGTAATGCGTTTTTATATCTCTACTTAAATATACAAGTCAAAATTTCTAACACCCCTCGCAAGTGTTTGTATTGCATTCCGGAGTTGTTTAATGATTGCATTTTAAGAATAAAGAATAACAAGGCATATTCCAAAAAAACTAGATCAAACTTTATTTAAGGTTTTATAAAATAAAAAACTTAAAAAGTAAAGGTACTGAACGATATGAAAATCACAATAATATTAGCTCGTGCGATTTCCATTTGCACTTTAAACAGCTCCTCATACAGATCCTACAATTAAATTAAAGCTGAACACTGCTCGTAAATAGGCACCGTCACACAGATACCTGCTATATAAACCCTTCGATTTCGTTACACCCGATTGCACACCTGAACCTCGTGGCCGACATGTAGTATTCCTTTCGTGGTCTTTAGATTTTATGCATTTTTTCCTTATCTTATGTTCATTTTCTGTTCGTAAATAATGCATTGACCAATTTATTTGATGTTAGTATTCTCCTGGCTTCAAAAAGTGCGTAAAATTTGATAATTTCATCGCGACCGGGTAACACGGCGAGGCTAAATGTACGTCCACACAGGTGAGACCTCTACAGCGAAGTACTTTAAACTGTTTAGAGGTCTGTCCCTTATATAAGGGTTGTAGGGACAGCAGTGATTAAAGAGAAATATGGCGGACAGTTCCTATTTACGAGCGGTGTTCAGCTTTAAGTCTTGTGGTACGTTATTCTTCTTCGGTTATAGTTTTGCTACAATCAAATGCTGAGGAACTGTCCCACTCTTGGATTTATCTCTTCATAAGTGCGGTTTCGAGGTTTTTAAATCCTTTCAAGATGGCGGAAAGAGAGGTGGTTGATACTCAAATGTGTCAAAGAATGAACTCGGCGAAGCATATGGGTTTCGTCCTAACGTTAAACATATGTGTCTGCAGAATCTATGATAGTACATATAGTACTGACGAAAATAATAACGTGGAAGAGAGTGATTCCATTAATACTATTGCTGAGAATTACCCTTTGCAATTTACAACAGGCAAAGGAAATTTTGTCAAAGTGATTGAAGTTTTCATTAAAAGATTCCCATAACTTTTTATTTTAGTACACATTGTAATGCATGTAATAAGTTCGCCTGTCTATTTCATTGCTGGCCACTCAACCACGGTTCTTTAAAATCAATAAGATTTGTCTGGCGTTGAGCTAAGACCACGTAATTGGTGCATGTTTCACTTGAAACCAGTGTCATTTTAACTTGTTTCAAACGCCTAAGTGAACCAAATGATCTCTATTGATATACGTGTAGAAAAATGAATATTAATAGCTTTTCATAGCAGCGTTCACTTTTCCATAATATTGATATGGTGTTAAAAGCCAATTTTGCAATGGGTTCTCAGAATACCCTAATATGTGGGTATTGCCAGAAAAAATATTGTCTGCACTGTTTACTAGAGAATAAAGACTTTCATGCAAATGCAGATGAGTTCAAAAATGATCTTCAAATTCCAAAAACAAATCCAGTAGGTATGCGAGTGCAATGGCACCCATTTTTTAAAACTTACTTTCCATTTAGTGCTAATCCTTCAAACCACCCAACTGGTTTCAAATAGATATGAAACAATAATCAAACCATAAACCTAAACTCTAACTAGTTTTTGATCAATAAATTTGCCCAATATTTTAAAAGCAGTTAAAGGCTTGGAAGCGATCGAATCGAGTCGTTCTAAAAACACAAACGAAAAGCATTTGAACACGTGCTCCATGCATTTGAAAAATAATGTCATTGTCAAGTTACATGTATAACACTGATTTATTTTTTCACATGAACCGTTGGGTATTTTAAACAGCAGACGGTGATGCCAAAGATTTAAAAACTAAAATTAAAGGGGGATGATCACGATTTTTTTTTTCAGATTTTAATGTTTACAATGCTTCAGTAAGGCATTGATTATAAGCAACACAATTTTTAGTGTCATTCGTTGAGATATAAGTGAGTTACAGAGCTATCAATTCTTCGGTATGCAAACAAAGCTTTCGTTAACATTTTTAATGTTTAGATTAAAATTCCAGTTACATGTCAAGACCTGAATAAATGTGATAAACGTTAGGAACTGTTTATTTATGCTTATATCGAATGAGAAGATAGGCAAATCAACTTGAAAATATTTTTAAGGGGATATTGAAC
The DNA here is from genome assembly GCF_902806645.1 of Magallana gigas. NCBI lineage: Eukaryota > Metazoa > Mollusca > Bivalvia > Ostreida > Ostreidae > Magallana > Magallana gigas. Next base: position 21,864,831 of record NC_047567.1, on the reverse strand, counting down.
ATATGAAAACAAAAACAGGACAGCCTTGTTTACATGACAAAGAATTCTGAGCCCTCTATCTTGCCTTTAACTCTACGACTGACCCCCAAATTTCAATTGATCATTAGAAATGCATTTCTTAAGCATTGTTAATAATATAAAACAGAAAAATAGAATTTGACAAGAAATTGTAATCATGTCCATTTAAAGTTTTCTTTTTAAATTAAAGAATATTAAAAGTGGGGCGTTAGAAATTTTGATCGATTTATGTAGACTAGTCGGAACAAAATGTTGGAATCATCTAATGCAGATGTATGATTGTCAGGTTATCTGTCTGACTTCTGTCTGTAAACTATTTACATTTTTTACTTCTTCTATAGAACCAAATACATGTAGCAATGTTTAACCAAACTTGATGCAAAGAATATGTATAGAAAGGGATTCTACATAGTTAGATAAGGAGGAAGCGTTGTTTAAATCGGATATTATCACGAAACAGGGAAAAAGTGTATATGCTTTTAGAAATCTTATTCTAAAAAAACACTGCCCCAGAAATGTCAATAGTTACACTTAAGTTTGTTGATATAGATAAGATTCTAAATAACACGAACCACAGACCCCGATCTAATACCGAAGCCCCAAGAGAGGTTTAAATTCACCATAAAAATATATAGGAAAATTTGTTTTAAAATATATCAGATGATGCAAACATCATCAGATAATTTAAATACCATGGCCACCAGACAAATAATGGGGCCACAGGAAGGGTTCAAAGTTTAGAGTAGAAGTAAAGAGATAATGTTGAAAGTCCTCTTAAGGAATATGATGCTACGTTTAGTTATATTACTAATATAAAAAAAGTTATAACACACATTATAAGCAGATTTAAAACTGAACTTTAGGATGAACTTTTGACTTAAGAGAATGATTTTAAAACATATGTACACCAGTTTAGTACAGTGGTATGCAAGCCATATAGAATTTAAGTTTTGCTGTAAGACCTCCATTTTGCAATGGTATAAATGATATATTGTCAAGATAGTATGTTAGGAAAACAATAGACGCATTCCATATTAGTCAACTGGTATATATAGATATAGAATCAAAACATGATTTAACAAAGAAAATGATTTTTGATGTGGTTAAGGTAAAAATAGATCCCATGCCGACAGATAAAAAATAGGGTACCCTATTTTGATTCAAAGTCACAACATAAATGTGCAAGATTCAAACTTTTTTTAACCAAATAGCTGTAGATAGGACACAAATACACAAATGAACCCCTGATGAATGCACATGCAATTTTGGGACCAAATATAGCAATATTCGGTCCATGGGTGGGACAGATGTTGGCAACATTTCATATATTTCATATTATATTAACTTAAAATCTTAAATCCAATGCGCTGTTAAGTACATCAAATAGACCGAGTATTATTTTGTAGAAATGAAAATTCTTTGTAAAAATGATATCAAAAAGTAATCTTTAAAATTATATATTTGATAGGAAGAGTTTTCAAAAGTTTTAAAGAATTTGATGTCTAAAATGTGTACTATCAACTAAAGCATGGGCTTATACTTTCATCTTTTCATCTTCTAATATCTTATTGATAACTAGTAGCATACGAAGACTTGTATGAGTTTATAAAAGACTAGACTTTGACCTGTGCACGCAGGGGTTGACATTGCATACGATATCCGGCATTTACAAAATAGATACATCGAAACACCGTATATGTATATTGTTGACATTTGCATAACCAAACTTCAAGTCTACAATAATGCTATTAATTTCACTACACTCTGCTGAGTTGAAATAATCTAACTGTGTCTCGGGAAAGGCCTTCACCACAGTTAAAATGCATCCAATATACCCGTAATGTAGCAGAAAATTGCAGAATCGCTCCAAAACAATTTTGGAGAAGACAGAGACATAGATAACATTTTATTTATGTCTCAGGAGAAAATTTACTAAAGTTACATTGAATAAAACACTCAAATTGTTCACAACAAACCATTTTGAAGCTGTAAATACCTTTCTTCACAAAGTTTAATTCTATAATTGCAGAATTCAACATATTTCAACAACTTTTTTTTACACACCATGTTGATATTCGAAAGTCACGGGATTTTTTTTACAGTAAATGCACTGTGTTAGAGTTATCTCCCGTATTTTCTTTGATGAACAGAAAAAATTTCCAATGAAAATTAACTCGCATTTGTTTTATCGTTTCCAAGTTTCTCTATGCAAATGTGAAATTGTGAAAACATAAAATAAAGAGCCTCCCGTGGTTTAGTGTGAATGTAATGCGCATGCGCAAGATTGTAAAATCCAAAGAATTCAGATGATTTCCGGATTTTTTAAAAGAAATTTTCGTTGATTATTAATTAACGAAGCTTGATTGAGAAAAAATAAAAACAAATTGGTAATCTTTACGAGGATTGTTCGGAAATTATTGTGACAACTCGAATATTTTCTTTTCTAATTGACGAAATTTGGTGAAAATTGGCAGAGACACCGAAGAAACGCCAACAAATAATAAAACAAAGTAATATTTAAAGAATATTTAATATTTTGTTTAAACGGTAGATAATCAAATCAGTGGTCAGGGTACCCGGCGCAGCCATGAACTCGGAGATTTATCAACTTAAACATCTACTTTATAAGTGTCTGTAGAATTACAGTTAATGATAAAAGAAATCAAATTAGATATGTTCATTTTGCTATTCTTTGCGACTAACTTTTGATTAGTTTCACTGATGTTCGAGTTGAAATACGAATATGGTACACATATATTTACCAAACAATAGAAACCAGACAACGACTTTACATTGAATTTTGACGTCAAGGCGGCGCATTAAAAACCGTCAAACCAGTGGAAATCTCAGAAGAAGAACTTTTAAGGCCTTGCTTTAAAAAACTATACGATGACAAGAAAATGTATAAAGCTTCAGTTCATCATATTTTTTCACCGATTGTTTAACTAGAATTAGGCCAAAGGGATTAATTATCAAGTACTTTTGACACTCTAACTGTTGTAAACAGTTCTAAAATATATATTTTACAAAAATGACAGAAGGAGACATTCACAGTAATTAGACTTTCGGAAAAAATAACTCGATTCATCCCCTACATATAACAAGAATGAGAGTAAATGTAAATGAAAACATGTTGAAATGAAAACAAAAGATGCAAAATAAAAAATAATTCTTATTTCCGTTCGTTTGTAAGGTGTGTAAAACACAGGAGCAATAAGAAGCGTTAAAAAGATGTTGCGAAAAGTTTGCGGTTGCGCCGGGTCACTGGACGATGCAATGGACAAGAAACTTTTCACATTGATAATCTCTATCCTGATTAACGTTATGGTGAAATTTCAAGGGTTTATATTTTTTACTAAAAGAATAAGAGAAAATGTCTCAATAATTTCCGAACAACCCTCGTAAGTACCAATAATGTTTAAAATATATAAAACAAAAGACAGTACTCTTCCGATTTATCGGTATTAAAGCTCAAACATTCGAGTCTATTATTTTATTATAGTAGTATAGATGATCAATAAGCGGCTCTTTTCTTAATCATCATAGAAACAAACAATCGATACGCTTTATTGGTTTTGTTTTCTTAATTTTCCAGGTAAAATTTCTTAGTTTGAAATAAAATTTTGTGGTTACTTGTGTCATTTTTTTTATATATAAAAATTGATCCTATCACCCTAAACTTAACTAAAATAATCAGCAAAAAAAAATATATGATGTAGCTGGTATGTAGGAAAATAGAAATATAATCATTTTTCTTCCTTTAAAAATCTCTTTCAAATTATGATATCCAAGTACTTCCTGTCAGGATTTAATACACGAAAACGATTTATGTTTAATCATGTTTACTAGTATGTTTACTAGAATGTTTACTAGTATGTTTAATTATATTCGACTTTTTATCATATTGCGTTCTATGAACGTTTCAACATACTTGTGACTAACATTTCAAAATATGGGGTCCATAGAAGGCTTAGAAAATAAAATAAGATATATGGTTGGATTGTATCAGATAAAAATATTATAAATATATAATAAATATTATCTTACCCTCAATCGTGTCCACTTTATCTATAAAAAAAAAAGAACAAGTACAAATATAAGATAAAAAAAAAATTCAAAATCAATTTTAGGAGAATTAAATTGAGTTGATATGTCGACAACATTATTAGAATATTTTTTTTTAAAATCAGATTAAATATTTAATATGTTTTGTATTTAAAATGTTTTATGTTAGCATCATTCTCGTTTTACGTGAAATAAACGCAAGTGACTAATATATTTTAGGTCATGTTTACGGATGAAAAGATAGTTGGCTTTGTAGTTTTTTTAAGATTGAAACAAATTAAAATTACAATTAGCTGGGAGTTTGAAAAATCCCTTATAGGTTCAAGAAAAAGATTTAATATCACTGTCAATAATAATTGACCAATGTCTGGTAGACATTTCTTTTGAAAATACATTTTCTTTATAATACTAGTCTGAGGCAGTAATAAAAAACTACCACAGATAAACAAATACTACTTGTTGCTACCAACATTTCTTGAATAAGGTTTTATCATATAATTCATAAATTTAAATGTTAAAATTATACCCTGATAAAAGAAACGTTTAATGGTTGTTATTTAATCTTGTACAGATTCTTATCAACATTCACACACTGTACAGGTTTGTTTCTTTTAAAATCATTAAGTTAAAGCTTTAATGATTTTTGCTTTTAAGGACAGACATATAAAGTAATAAAACTCTTTTGCTGTGTAACTCCTTGAGTTAAAAAATCCAAATGAAATAAGATGATTAAAATATTGTCCTTTCTGTTATCAAGAAGCCCGCTCTTAAAAATTACGACAAGTAAATACAGTGGTTTTAGAGATATAACTTTTTTAAATACTTAACATGTCAATGCAATTAAAATTGTAAAATCTTAATTTTACATGAAAATTACAATCAATGTCAACATTCAAACGTATAGTATTACTCAAGATGGTTTTACAAATATTAGATGGTTTTATGAAATAATTGTTGTGTAGTTTATTAATCTGATCATATTATCATTTCCATATCGAAACTCATTGTTTTCCCCCTTCTTTTTTTTAAATGCAAGAAACAAAATTATTAATCAAATTTTTCAAAAACAACAAGATGATTGAACTATTCAAAAACACACATTTGATTCAATTATGAAAAAATCATACGGTAAATAATATCATTTTCAAAAAAAAAAAAAAACTTTTAATGAAAATACCATACGACTGGCTAATTTTAGTTATATTTAAATCACTTTAAAATGCTTGATATCTTGAAGGCTTAAAGTATAATACATGAAACTAAGCCTTTAAGTCAACCTAATGTTAACTAAAAGGTTTTTAAAGGTGACTAATATAAAGATATTTATAATTGAGTAACATTAGTTGTAAAACAAACTTTAAAACATTAATCTGATTATGTCTTCAATTAAATAAAACTTATACAAATAATTTTTAAATCATAATGAAAACAATCATAGACATTTATTAATGTCTAAAACATATTTTTTTCATTATTCCTTCATTACTCATTAAGGTCTTCCGTTTCCTTTCATTTGAGACCATACAAAAAGGATTGGCCCGTTTAATTAGTGATCTTTGTACCTGGAAAGTCTTCGCTTTAAAACTAAAAAATGGTAAATATTTCGATAATGATGTCGCTGGAAAATTTGTTTTTCATTTTCTTATTAATCCAAGTGTAACTTAGTATTGTTTAGATATTGCGTAATATGAGAGTAAAACGATTCACATGTATACCTGCTTTCATTTTGCTTATAGAAAATAAATAACTCCCTATGCATAATGATGTTTTAAAGTCGCAATCAATACTTTTCTTGTTTATATTGGAATCTACAAATTCAGCAAATTACGTTTTAAGCAGTTCGTGATTTTATCACAACTCGTTTTTGGGATATGTCATGTTCTTATACAAAATGAAAACAAATTAGGGATCGGTTAATGAAATAAAATTGATATTGTTTTATTAATTAAGCACATGAAATAAAAACAAAACGATTGAGTATGAGTTACTGAAACATTTTAGAACGTAAACTTTGTGCAATGTATTTACTTAACTCATTCCTTGCACTTGGCCGTGGAGAGTTATCGCGCCTTGAATGATTTTATGGATATTTTGTACAGAAGCTTTACAGTGAGGGCGACACATGAAGCGCTGTATATGAATTTTCCTCTTTTGTTTTATTGAAAAAATCCTTAAAGAACTTTATATTTTTATATTTTCACTAACCGGTAACATCCATTCTACATGTACCTGCGATGCCCATGTGCGACGCAAGGCATAAGCACGATCTTTGGTAATACATTTAGATATAATAGAATATATATATATATATATATATATATATATATATATATATATATATATATATATATATATATATATATATATATATATATATATATATATATATATATATATAATCTAAAATGAGTGAAAGGTGATAATATCAAACAGTATAAATAATCAAAAAAGAAAAAGAAAATGAACAGATCCAAAGTGTCTATTCACTAGCGCTTTCCGGATTTCCATCCTTCTTCAGGTGAATGTACATAAGTTATGAAATTTCATAGCTTATGTACATTCACCTGAAGAAGGATGTTAATCTTTCTTTTTCTTGTTTGATTATATATATATATATATATATATATATATATATATATATATATATATATATATATATATATATATATATATATATATATATATATATATATATATACACAGTAAGACTATCAAGCATATATTCTGTTACAATCGACCTATTAACCCCTAACTTTTGTGTACACAATAACCTAACTCATCCTTCAAACATAAGCCAAGTAAATTCAACGCATGGGAAATGGCGATCTGCAGTCATCTTAATTACGTAATCCTAAACAATACTTAACCCAGTAATAAAAACATGGATTCATGTAAAAAAAACACCTCACCACCTCTAAATCTGAGATTTTAGACTTTTAGCAGAACTTTAATTTCTTGATATATATTTATGATTAAACAGAAGAAAGCACAAAACAAAAACATTGAACGTGCGTCGAATTTACGTTCTGTACATATTACCCCAAATATCCCATCGAATATGCCCATTAGTCACATTTATTGAAATTTAACTGAAAAAATCGGAAAACTATTATATTTCGCCTATTTCATAAAATGTTCTCCCTTTTTTTCAAAATGCAAAAGTAAACTTTCTCCAAGAGAATTAGGTTTGATCTGATGAGGAAGAAAAATTAACATTTTGCATGTTATTGTATTGTCGAGAAAAGTAATATTCATTTCTGTAAATAAGGTTATTTAATTCTAAGTTGCATCGCAGTGTCTCTATGATATAGTACTATCTGGTGAAAAATTTAGACGCTCACTTTTGCATAAATTCTCCCGATGTTCTTTGATAGCTGATTGTCATTTTGAATGTCCAAGTTTATACTATAATTAGATAATATCAGACGACACACACCTCTGTATAGAAATGTTCAGAGATGTCATCAATTTTGGACAGTTACTAAATTTTGACAGCACGCAACATTTTTAAACGTGCACAGAATCTTTAAAAAATTAGGAAGAATAAAATGCAGAAATGTTCTTAAAGAGAAGTTTGCTCAGTTGTTATTGTTAGAATGAGTATTTATAATTAATAGGATAACATTTTCTTTATCGATATTTTATGTAGTCAAATATAGTTAACACTAAACACTCAAACAAACCATAGTATAAATAACGCGATGGACACTTTTTAAGACTTTTGTCCCCGAATTCAAATTAAGATAAATACATAATATATACATGGAGCAAAACCTTATTTAAGCAAGTCCTAAAAGGTGGCTTAAAGGTGGTTTTAAGGAACTTAAAGGATATACAATCTTTAAGCCACCCATAATTATCTCTCAGTTGCATTCATTTACGCTCCATTAAAGTTGCCTTTAAGTCAACTTTGGTTAAAGTGAACAGTTTTAAATTCAATTTAATAACTTTAAAGAAAGAACTTTTTTGTAGGGTGGGAGGGGATGATCCGAGTGGTATTTATAATTGATGATATTGTTGTTATGAAATCGATAGTTTAAAAATCATATGTATTAAACATAGATCATTTCATAAACTATGTTAATCGTCTGTAAATGTATTAATATTATTGAAATAATTACGTGTTGGAACGCCGCCGTGCTCATGAATACGGGTAATTAGCATAAAGCATTTAGTATCCGATCACTGTACGTAGATTTCCATATAATTTTTTTAAATTAGATTTCATCTTCGTCCGTGTATTTAATAGTAAAACATTGTGATGTATATACCGATTGTATATACATGTACTAGTCAGCCTAACAGCCTAAAGACCTAATATATATATATATATATATATATATATATATATATATATATATATATATATATATATATATATATATATATATATATATATATATATATGACAAAGTATATATACCACAATATATATACTGAAGACAAAGTACCACAACTCATTTTAAATTCATGCATGCATGTTATTAGCAAGTGATTGTTACAAGCTGAATGACAACATTAATTATATAATAGGCCTATAGGTTATAATAGATTGATATATAAAGTTCATTTTAACCATGTGCACTGTGGTCAAATCCAATTTCCCGGAACAGAAAATATACATCCTTCTGGTAGCCCAAGGACCTTGATTGACAAGTATCTTTGCACGTTTTTGGTTTTAATTTTCTGTTCTTATGTAAATTTACCTACTTTAAATTATGCCTATTTCCAAACAAATTGTGAAAAATAAAACATAAACATTATTCAATAGCTTACGATATATAGGTTCTAAACACAGCTTCAAGTTTGAGTTCCCGTGGTGCAGTGGCAGAAAGTTGATACTAGTAACCCAAACGTCGATACCTGTCTTGTGCATTTTTCTTTTGTTAGAGCAAAAATCCCGTTTTAATACTTTTTCTGCCTTCGAATCATTTGAATTTGCAACAGAATATACATAATTTACTGAACTACCTCTAGATTTCTCAGTTTGTCCGGTTATCTCAAGAATTATCTTATCATTAAAAAAATTATTCATGATACGTTATTCAATTTTTTAAGTACATCGTAATATGATATGCATTCTGTTTCTAAATTTCAATTATTTTTAGATACTATGAAGGTCTGCTAGACAGATGTAGAAAAATCTAATATTTTGTTAAAATCGCTGCTTTGTGTGTCTAGACATGTTTTTATTTCTTTGTGCATATCTAGTTGAAAGCAACTGTTTGTTCAACCTCTAATAACCCCCAGAACTAACACAGAAAAATACATGATATACACAACAGCTGTGTCTTTTGTTCAAGTGGACGGCTGTGATTTTTTAAAAAAACTACTTCGTATTAAAATTAGATATATACATCTATTGATCAAAATTGATTAAATTGTCATAAAGTATACAATTTTTTTGGTGGGCTCAATATTGATAAAAGATTTTTATGATCTGAAAAAAAAGCTTCAAGGTGGCTGATAGACGTTTGGACATTAGGAACCTAAGGTGGCTTACAGGCTACTTACAGATAGTCTTTAAGCTATCTTTAAGCACCTTTGTGTAATTTTTAAGCTTTCTTTAAGCCACCTTTTAGCACATTTATATTAAGTCACCTTTAAGCATATATATCGCTTGAAGGTGGCCGCCTTAAGATCCTCTTTGAGCTACCTACAAGAACCTTTTATCTGGATGAAAGGTCATTCACCCTGTGATTACTGAACCAAACCTTTTCATTTTAGTATATGAGATTAAAAAAAATAAGTATCCTTCATTTTTTTTTACCTGACGATTGGTCAACAGTTTGGATATCTAGATCCCTAGTTCCCACATTAGATATCACATCGTCGCCTGAAACAAGAAATAGTGATAACAAGACAAGAAACTGACGGCAGTCACGAAGTGCCCTTATCTTTTAAAGTCATAATACTCAGAAAATGACGTGAAAGTTGCTGCATTGCAATAGCTGGGTTTTTTTTTTCTTTTTTAGAATTTCTTATTTTTGTTTGTTGTGCTTTTGAATAATTGAGTTTGACTTACCTAAATTACCGTAATAAAGCATTTTTTAAATAATTAACTTCTTATTAATAGTAATGTAAACTTTAAATTTACATGAGTGTTGTACTGATTATGAAAAATGAAGGTTTGTAAACGCAACACTGTAACAATATATCATGCTCGAAGGCTTTGAAAATTACATGAAACACTAGGCCACAAAAAATTACATGTTTGTTAGCAAAATAAATTTGGTGATTTTTGGTAAATTTTCAAAAATCGAAAAATAGGCCAAAATTATATCCACGTCAAAAAGAACAGCTATATGGTATTATACATGGTTTGATGCTGGATTTTCATAAAAATGCTGCTCTTGCATCCGTTATAAAACTGAAAACCACACATTTAGTCATTTGTTGTTATTTTAAAGTACGTAAAAAATGGTTAAAATCGGGAAGTTACTATATAACTCATAGTCAGAAACCTACGACCAGTCTCGCGAACGGTTTCTTAAAAAGCTTATATGTGTGCAAGACCAGAGAGACATATAGCAATAAAGACCTGGGATACCATTACCATAATACTTATATCGGGATTCCCTGTTTATAAAATGTACATAGGTTCCCTAATATACCTTCTCCAAAAATTATCGGAAAATAATGTAATAAAAATAATGAAAGAGATTATTCATATTATCCAGGACACAAATAGAGTTATTTTTATGTCATTGTCTTCAACGTCAATTTTAGATTAAGCGTTGATGTTTTCTTTAAATTCATTCATAGTAATTTACAACAGATTCAAGATTCATGAAATCAAGTAAACTTTAAACCGAATTCAATGACTTTTCCATTATCTACATATGGTTTTGTCTTTATAATTAACTATCAAATCTACCTTTAGTTACATTTTCAGTATGATTTCTTTTTCCTAGACGACATCATTTGGTAAAGAAAAAATTCAAAAAGTTTAGCTTTGAAATTTATATAAATGTATTTCTATATCTTTTTTGTTAAACTCTTCTTTTTAAGGAGATAAGTATTGTACAAAAATGGTTACGACCATCCAACCCTCTTAAAACAGCTTGCTTTAACAATGATATAAAAGGTACATGCTTGTGACTTAAGGGTTTGCATAGAAAAGACAAACGTCCTCCTATTAATAAAGAAGGCAAACGTTATTCATGACCACTACCACGAAACTTCAAAACTAAATCTATAAGGTTTTACACCAAGTAAACTAAGACTAAACCTTAATATCTCACATAGAATGTTTGAAATCATATTAAAACCATTTGAAAACAACTTTTTTACCTGATGATGGGTCTACATTTTGGATATCTTGAACCCCTATTCCCCCATAAGATCTCAGACCGACTTCTAAAACAAAAAAATATTAATAACAGATAAATGACAGAAGTCACCAGTGCCTTTATATTTTAACGTCATAATGCAAATGAAAGTTGCAGCTTTACAATAGCTGTATTTTATTAGCATTACTTTTGTGTTTGCTGTGTTTTTTAATAATTGGAGTTTGATTTATTTAAAATACCGCGATGAAATTATTTTTCCCTTTAATTTGAAGTTCAATTATGCAAAAAAATTAACTTTTTGTTAATGAAATACAACAATTGTCAATATTAATTGTGTATAAAGATAATATTTCACATGGTTTGATGCTTATTTTTCATAAGAATCCTGCTTTCCTATCCGCTATAAAACTGTAAACCACACATTAAGTCAAATTTTGTTGTCTGTATAAAAAAGTTAAAATCGGGAAAGTAGATTTCGGCCCTCGGGCTGATATTGGAGTCTCGGGCTGATACTGGCTGTGATATGGAAAATGGTATGTATTGTTCTCTATATATTACAACATATTTAAGAACTGCAATTTAAGATTTAGAGTATGTATGCGTATGTCTTTATAATGTTTTTAAATGTAGATACCTCTGTTTAAGGAGGGGAGTGGGTCAAACATTAACTATTAGATCTACTTTTCAATTCCAGTTATGAATTTTTCCATGCCTCATTATTTAATAAAGAAAACATCCAAATACTCTATTGTATGTATGCATAGGTCTTTATCTTTTACAATAGAAAACATCCTACAAGTCACCAATATATATATTGGTGACTATATATATATATATATATATATATATATATATATATATATATATATATATATATATATATATATATATATATATCACAACACCGAAATAAACTCAACTAGTTTAATTTTAAATCATCAGGAGTTTATATATATAATGATGGTTAGGAGTTATGAAAATTTATTGCTACTATAAAATTAGATTTTCCGAGGGAATTGTCGTAAAAATATATGATGTAGTTATTGAGTCTTTTTATTTCATTTACACCATGAAATACCATGAAATGTATTGTTTATTATGCCTACTCTCGTAACATTACACAGGATCTGTTCGTTTCTGATTGTTTTCCAACAATAAAATAGATTCAAAGCACCTCTTTATGTTGATCCTTTTTTTCATCTATCATTTTTATCATAATTTGTTGAATTATTTTTTTTAACCAAGAATGATCACACATTTAGATATTTTAGATTCAAAGTGGGTATTTGTGCTTATCATTGCTCTCATAATAGCCATGATTTAAAAATTCACGAGACTTCCGAAGGATTGTGATATAAAATTCATTATACTTTAAAATATCCCAAGCATACAAACTACTGTTGTAGTGTATAACACCTAATCAGGGGAGAGTATATAAGAGAGTCCTGAGGAAAGTTAAATAGCGTGCTTATTAGCACATTTTATGTTACTTTAATTATAAAGTACACCTTAAGTTGTACTTTTTGAAAATTCATAACTTATAGAAAAATCCCTATTCATAATGTTATATCAATGGTATTCGATATTAAGTTAAGTGTTCATTGAAATTGAAGAGGAAAAATTACAATGTTTGGATATATCTTTTAAATAATTGTATCCTTATATCTACTTAAAATATTAACCATCATAGCTACCTGATTTTTTATTTTCGAGCAAAGGCATTTTCATCTCTCTCTCCTCTGCCATAATGGTTTGATCTGTAAAAGAAAAAGATCCCAAATACATCAGAAAACCAATTTGTAAATGGGTATGATGAAAATAACTATTTATTTGAAAAATAAAATTCAAATGAAATATATCGTTAAAAAATAATAAGAAGACGAAAAATATGTAAAGATAAAATGTAAAAGAAACTATACGAATAAATTTATCTTGGGGAATAGAGGAATATTATGCTACCTTCTGTAACTGTTTTCAAGTGTTATCAGGTTTTGTTCTTTCTCAATTTAAATTTAAAAACAAAAAATGGGAAAAACATTTCGCAGAGCCAAAAGAACGATCATCTAAAATAATTTAAAATGATTTTCCTGTGTTCTAAATATGGTCACCAAACATACTCTCTCCCATTGAATATGCCGACGACTATCCAAAAGGTCTCACATCTCAGTAACAACCTTTTTAAACGCCTTTTAGACACGTTCAATAAAAGTCTTTTCAAAAGAAATAACATACAGCAAACAACAACGTACGTGGTTCCAACCTGACTTTAAGCCTGCCTTTAAAGAGTGAGAGAAATTTTTCAATTTTGTTATATAATTGTTTGGTCTATTAAGATAAAAATTGCATGTAAACAGAAATTTGCTATTAAATGTTGATAAAGGACATACTTTGGCGATCTTAAAGGAGACAACATTTAACTTATCCAAAATTTACATCAATCAATAATCTCAATAATTTTTTTTTCAAATAATGGAATTTATCTGTTAAACAACGGTTATCAAACTTGTCCTCAACCACATATACAGAAAATTCATCCGTATGCATTTTGGCTCAAATTAATGTTTAGTCGATTAAGAAATAAGTATAGCAAAGTCATACATTTAGTAGGTAATGGACCTCACTGTACACTTTGGAAAAAAATTTCATTGTGTTTTGTATTAAGGTCAATATCTAATCAAATAATGACGCCATGATATCTATAAAAAAGCATAAAACACAAACAACATCAAAGAGTGCTTAATCAACATCATTATGTCATTATGTTTTTATTACGGTCAATATCAAATCAATTATGACGTCATAATAAATCTAGCACCAAAAAACACCCTGAAAATGATTGCTTTCTATGTTGTGTTCTACCTTATGCATTTAAAAGCAAAGGACAGCTGTGTTTAAGGTATCCGATCCATATAAGGACCTAATTTTTCCAACCTTTAATATCCATCATGTATTTAATACTTTGATAGTAATATAAAGCATTTTAGAATACAAAAAGATTTATCGAGAGAAATTTTCAAAAATATTATTAACTAAGCAGTAATTAATTAATGAAGATTGCATTATGGTGTATGGGGACAAGCACATTTTTTAAAATAAAAAAGTAAATACTAGGATAATCCATAAATGTTTTTGTGAAAAGATGTATTGTATCATAAGAAATACATAAATCATTGAAAATAAATTTTATACTGTATATATTTTTTTTAATTAATTTTTTTTTAATAAAAGCGCAAGAAAAGGAAACGGTCATTAATTAGGACACATTCCACTCTTGCATATTGATATTCAAACATGAATACTGAGTATTAAGCCCATACATATCTGTTATGCACCCAAATTTATTAAATCTGTGGCTATTATGGATCTGATACCTTAACTATTTTAAATAAAACAACTGAGACAATGCACTTTGATTAATATCAAGGCCTGATTAAGATTTCACAATTAAAGTCTTATTTCGTTTTCCGCCCCAGTGGTTTATATAATGTCTTATTATCTATACAAGGTTGACATATATTTTCTTATCTGATAATTTGTTGATTATTTTCAAGACTTAAAGAGAACTTTAAGAAATAATAAACGCACTATTCCTTTGATCACTTAATAAAGGTTGTTATTTAAGAAATGAGTTAAAGATATTCATTAAAATTGAAATAATATTTTCATTTAAATGAAAAATACACACACAAAAAAACGTGTATTTGTAAATATGAAGTTATTAAGATAGATACTTGTTTTTGAAACATGATTACATGTCAGGGATACGAAGGCTGGAAGTATGTGAACATTCTACTCTCCTTTATCTTTTTTTTTACCAGAGTAGTGAAAAAAAATATCTTCCAAAACAGTGATATGGAAATAGAACATATTGAAATGTCCGTAAAACAATTCATTAGAGCCATCAAAAGATCTTTTAAACGGAGACTATATTAGTTTGATTAACAAAGACTTTTCAATAATAAGTTTGTAATTGTCGTTACATAAAAAGGCTGAATAAATGTATATGGAAGGTTTTCCAAATCTGAGGCATAATTCATGAATTTTTATTTTGCTGATAAATAATGCATGACCATGATCAAAAATATCTTATTGAAAATGTCGTAGCATATTTGATTGGTTGACAATCCAAATTTAAAGGATTTTGGTAATTGATAAATAAACTTTATAAAAACATCCTTATCTACCCATTACCCCCACCCCCAAATATTAAGTTCGATGTAGGAAGAGTATAAAAGCATGTTTAAACATGAATTTTTATAACCACAAGTAGTAGCATCATGATTGGTAGTCATTGCCTTTTTCTACGGTTTTCTTACAGCAACGGAGTTCGTGAAAATTGTAATTTTCAGTTTGAAAAGGGTGCACACGACTTTATAGTACATATGTGGTCGGAAAGGGCAAGGAACCATGCCATTATTTTGCTAAAACAGCTAATCTTAAAAGGTTGGTAACTGAATATTCTTTGTTTCAAGATTATAATCAATGAGCCAAAAAAGGCAATTATATAAACCGGAGGAATAGTTTTGAGATCATATCGGGAGGTGCTGTCTTCCGACGGCTTTGTCTTTTAATCTACTTAGCTGATCACATTTTAATTACAATGACTATATGACTATTTTTTGTTCAGTCAGCAATATCAACTTTTATAGCACTGAAATCAAGCTGATAAGCATTACTAGTATATTTACAAAGGCCGTTCAATAAAAAAAATAATTTTGTTGTTACAAAAATAACACAATAAGATATTTCTTTTAATGTTTACCTTCAAAATATTCTCCTTTGACAGACACACATTAAAGAAAAGTGCGTTTCATTTTTTTTTGTACTTTGGCATCGTTTTACTATAACAGGGCGTTTTGCCTTTTTAGTCAACTACATCTTAGTATAAATTTTCCTCTGAAATAGAAAATAATGTATCAATGTTTCATCGCAAATTTGCTATTTGTTTAGTGGTTAATCGACAATCGATAGTAATGATATTGGTTATTTTTGCAAGTATTGCATCCGTTGAAGACGTGTGAAGTGCTCCAGAACGTTGCCTATCCTTAAGGTCTGTTTGACCATTTTTGAATTTTTTTTATCCACCAGTTAACTTGTCTCAATGACATACACTTGATTCCATACACATCACACAGTTTTTTGAAAATTTCTTTCGAGTCTTTACCTAGTCTGACACATGCTTTTTTGTTATACTTTTATGTTAAGTCTGAACTCTGATTGGTGTATACGCAGTTTATAATCCGTTCTATTACCCTCAGCGTTAGCAACACACTTAGCAACGGGTAACATTACAAATTGTTACATGCGCGAAAATTATGCGCGTACGGTTCGTCGTAGAATTCAAGTCATTTCTATAAAAGAGTAGTTTTCTTTAATATCAAGACATTCAGTATAATAAAATGAATAGTGCCTTTTTGAGAGGATAACAGTTAAAATTGACACCCCTCAAACACCATTGTCAACCTCCGCTTCGCGTCGGTTGACAATAGTTTTCTCGGGGTGTGTTTATTTCAACTGTTACCCTCCTAAACAGGCATTATTTATGTAATGTACCCTCTATCTTTAGCCTTATTTGATGAAGACTTACCAGCCATATTTTCATACAGTGCTTAGAGTGGGTGTCATATACAGCTTCTCAAAGGAGTGTTCGATAATGAAAATTGGTCAGGTAAACAGCCATTAATAAAATTTGGACAAAGTCATTCATAAAAAGAAATTCAAAGGTCAATTGTACCTTGTATTTTATTTAATCTTATAAGTGACAATATTTATTGAACACTTTTCGTATAACACGAAATGTTTTCTGTATGAAAGTATTCTGTCTAATTTCTTTACACGTTTTGTGCAGAAGGTTTCTTGGAGATGAATTGGATACATTTTGTGATTTTAGGGCCAATGCATTACCTTTTGTAGTTTGTATCAAAGTGTAATGTCTTGCAAAGAACCTGTCTTTTACATTTTTCAAACTTATTGTAAAAGCAGAGACATTTCCGAATAATTGACAAACAATATGCAAAAGTATTACAATACCTGTTTGATATAGAAGAAGGTTTGGTCCCTGCAATTAGGGATTTTTAAAGGCCAGATATCTAATACTATAGTACTCCTAAACAATCAATATTTAGTATTACAGTTCTTAAAAAAAATGTAGATAGCTGAGAATCAAAATTTGTATATGACATTAAGTCAAGATTTAAAGAATTTAAGGAAAGCCAGTTTTACATTAAACCCCTCACCATACCATTTTGCCTTTAAGACACTGTTATTTTTGGACACATTTTTCTTAATAGTGTCCAATAAGGCAAATACAAAAATATTGTGCTATAAGTGAATTCCCGATCTCGAAGACTGAGAAACATGTCCGATGTTTACTTGGCATGACCATATGCGATTTAATTTTTCTAGATATGTAGTTTACCACTAGTCACACTGTTTGACCTCATTTATTTAGCGTGTCATAATCAATTCAGATGGTGTAGTGTTGCAATGTTCAAACCTCAATTAATCAAAACCGGAAATGACTTGTCTTAAATGTGTGATCGTCTCTATCTAGGATTAGCATCTTCACCTTTTTGAGTTCTTTTTTTAAATCAGTCTATTATCATACATCATTTCATTGTTATATTAACAAGGCTCGTGTGGTATATTTTGATTTACATTCTTGGTTTAATTTCCATATACTGGTAAAAGTTCTTTCTAAAACTGGGTTTTCTATAACCCCCGATTCGTAGTTTTATAATTTAAACAAAGCGAATGCACATAAAAGATGTATGAATTCTAAATACTCATAAATAGAATGCGTTGGTTTTACAAAACACAAAACTGATATATTAAGACACAATTATTACTGTAAATTCTATATATTACGCGTGCATACGTACTTAATTTCGCGATCCCAATGGTTTGTACCAAATCGCGAGATATAAAATCGCGAACGTTGAACTTTTCTCCTTTTTTTCTTATAGTTTTGAAATCTCAGAAAAAATTAGCGAGATTTTTAAAATCCGCGAAGGATGCTTCTTGCGATTTTACGCGGATATTAATTCCTCGCGTTTAATTATGAATTTATAATTCTCTTTTCCGTGCAGCTGTGTAAAAATATGAATTTCGAGTGCAGTAAGTTTTTCTTTTCAATGTAAACTCATTTGAATAAGATAGGTGGGCTGATGCATCAGGTCAAATAAAACAATCAATTGCTTTCTTTAAAGGAAAAAATAGCCCATTAAAGTTGGTCATGTATCTCGCTACCGTCAAATCCCGCTTGAATCACCAAAGAAAGTATTATATTGTTGTATTTACATAAATATATTTTTCTTTATAATAAGATATTTGTAAACTACAAGTAATTTTACAATATAAAACGGAAAGTTACTGACTTAATGCATATCATTAGAGGAAACAGCCAAGTTTTGGAAACATCATTTGAGTTTAACATAATCATGATTATTTCATTTAAGCAGAAACACCCCTACCCTTTCCCCTATATGTTGGTGACAGATGCAAATTTTAGAGCATGCAACTTATTATAATAAGTAAGAAACACCATCTTAAGAGTAAATATAAAAGCGAAATAAAACAGATTTCGCGCAAGTATAACATTGTTGTACATTTCACAACAACACTTTAGTATATGCTAAATGGAGTTTGACTTAAGAAAAATATTCAGATTATTAACACTTACAGATAGTTTCGTGAAACGGGTCTGATCATTCTTATGATTGTTATAAGTCAGATCGTATGGCAACCTAAAGATATTTCTTATAATAAATCTTACAAAAGTTATGTGAAAAGCAACCCAGAATTTATAATTTTCTATTTTACATCCATCATCTAATCTAAATCTACATTAAGTTTATTCATATTTAAAAAATACGAGAACTAAAACTATAAAGCGCAATTAAGGGGCACACAAATTCAAAACATTTGTAGTATATGGGTTAAGAAACCATGTATTTTTTCTTCAAATTGCTGACTTAATAAGATTGATAGCTGATCATGTCTTTGTTTGACGCCTTGGGCGAGGGATCCAATTTTCAGTTAGATTTTGGCTGGTATCTTGCTAATTTTCACCCTTCGTTGATGTGTTGGCATATCATTGCCTTGATTTTAAATACTTTTTTTTCTTTTTGGGATCAGCACATTGCATTAGAAATGTCTTACAAAAGCATTGTGAATATTAAAAAGGGAAAAATATTATTGATTTTTCTTATCAAAATCATGACCATGCCATATTAACGGACCATACTATAAAGATGCATTCGCTGCTTTGAGAGAGAATCCTGACGGCAGGTCACATCTGGTCATCACATTGACGAATCTTAAAAATACTTTTATTACTTTTACCAGAGTCAGTATGTTGGGGAACATTTCTCTGACGCCTCGCACACGTAGCTCTATCGAATGATGTTTGCTGATTGAATATTGTTAAGAAACTGAATTTTATATTTTTACAACGATTGATAAACATATTTTACAACTGATATTTATTTTTTCGTATGCAAAGATGCTAGTGCAAATGAGTCATAGATTTGGGAGGGAAGAGCGACCACCATACCTTTTTACATACAATAACTGTCGATATACGGGATCGAACACGGTTCGCAGTTGTGATAAGCGAGTGCATTACACAATGCAATAGTTGAAAACCCAAATATTTTATCGGTAAATATTTCTGAAATGAAATTGTTAAAAAGTTGATACTGCTACTGCTGATTGGTTTCAATTTTCAAACAGATTCAAATGTGTAAATAACTAACATGCAAATATACAATACTGTAAATTTGTCTATAAATTCGTAAAAAGAAATAACAGCAGTAACAATAACCCCTTAATTGGTATATTTACGGGGATATTATGATATATTAACATTTTCTACCATTAAGAGGTAGTAACATGTAGTTAACAGCGCATAAAGTAACGTTAACAACAGTCTTTACCTGTATCTTAGATTTTCTTGAAGCAACGGTGTAAGCGAGGTTTAAAACTCCTAACAAAATTAGGGTGCACTCAGATTTATAACTTTTGTAGTAAAACGGACAAAGGAACCCTGTTCTTATTCTTCTCAAATTGCTGATTTAAAAAGATCAGTGCCTGGACAAGTTTTTGACAGACACACATAACCAATGAGTCATATGAGAAGCTTTGAGCAGCAAATAAAGATCGTTTAAAACTGATTACATAACAGAAAACCTTGAATACCTTTTCTCTAGAGCAGTCTCAAGCTTCCCACTGTCTCATTTTTTGTTGTCATTTTATAAACATTGACATAGTTGATTTTTGTATTATGTGTTAATTGTATCAATTGTACGGAAATCTGAGTTTAAATAGCAGACGTTCATTCAACTAATTCATAAGCATTTAGCTATAAAAAAAAATCGTATTTCTAGATATTACTTCAAAAATGTTTCATTCGTAATACTCTTAAATTACATAATTGAAAAAAAAGGACGGCACTCAACACCCAGACATGTTTTAAACTTATTAGAACTCGACACTCTTTTTGAAGCATTTGGTCATTTACTTATGCTATATTATGCTATAACTAAGATTGATTCGACAGTTTTAATACCACATTTCTTTTCAAATCAATAAAGCCCGCCTAGTCAAGAGTCTACCTTATGCATAAGTTAATTAATCACTTTGAAATTCAATTGATTCTAATTTGGACCTAATGGTTGGATCACCTATATTTAAGTGTGAATATTTTTTTTATATACTTTGTCATGTTGTATGTTATCCAAGTATTTCAGTCTTTTTCTTAACCATTTTTACACGGGTTTAATTTGGTCACCAAAACATTAGATCTTCTATATCTGGTTTTTCTCTCTAAACATGATAGGCATAATCAAACTGTCTCGTACCTTCTGAACATATTGATCTCTGTCCATCATAACAACGTCACAGTTATTTAAAACTGTGGTACCTAAATCAAGTATATAAAAATACTGTGCCAGATAATTATGGCAGTGCCATGGTGGCATTTTTGCACCCGACTAAGTTGTCTGTATCAAAAATCATATATGCCATATGATAGACCAATTTGCCTAAGGAGTTTATAAACAACTTTTGTTATTAATGTATCTCATCTGTCAGGTGAGATATTTACATTTAAAAACTTCATTCCTACAGGAACATTTTTTCCATAGAAAAAATAATTTTCCCATACGATATTCAGAATTTTCTATCGGAATAAAAGAACTTCCTGTGGTCAGTTAAATTCCAATAGAATTTGAACAAAAATCTCAAAGGAATTAAATTCCAATAGGAAGTCTTAATTTCCTATAGAAAAACCACCTGTCTGAACCAAATTCTTGCAGGAAAAATTTTTTTCCAATAGGATATATAATTCAAATAGGATTTATAGAAATTCCTAATGGATTTTTAGAAATGTCTGTAGAAAATTTATTTCTCCGATGGAAATTGATTTCCTATGGGATTTAGATTTCAAAATGCAAACATATCACCTTCCAGGCGAGACACACGAAAAACAATAGTGGTTGTATTCTCTCTAAGCAATGGTTTATCATTTGGTATATGTGGGTTTTTACGAAACTGCATCTTAAGCGGGTACAAAAATGTCACCGTGGCACCGTACTTGCAAAATTAAACAGAAATTTAAATAGTGTGTTTAACTAATGAACGCCGTATATATCATCATTGTTACAAAATCAATATTGTTTTTTTAAAGGGGCATGGTCGCGATTTTGGTCAAAAAATATATTTCCAATTTTGATATTTACAATGCTTCAGAAAGGAATTTTTAATAGGAAACCGATATTTTAGTGTCATTTGTTGAGCTATAAGCAAGTTGAAATTCTTGGCCATGTAAACAAAGCGTTTGTTTACATTTTGAACATTAAAGTAAAAAAAAACCTAAAACGAATGTGTTAAACGTTTGGAATTGTTCATCTTTGCTTAAAATAAATAAAACAAATAGACAAATTAGCTGGAAAAAGATTTTTACTAGACATATTGAACCTATGTAAACAAAAACAGGGCACGAGCCTTGTTTACAGCATAAAGAATTGTGAGCCATGTATCTTGCTAATAAGTGTACGGATGACTCTCAATTTTTTTTTTATCTTTAGAAATGCATATCTAAAGCATTGTAAATAATAAAAACATAAAACTAGAATTTGACCAAAATCGTGACCATTTCCCTTTAACCTTATCTTGAACAGTTGAATAGGAAACCAGTATGATAACTGTATACCCCAGAAGAATCAGAAGAGATGTTGACACCATTTTTCTCTATTCCAATATGCTTTGAAGAGCTCGGACAGACTGCTCTTGCAATCAGAAGAGAATCAAGGAAGCTTTTTTTTTTATACCACCAATTGGTGTATATTTATAGGTTAATATTTACATTTTCCAGTGCCTCTGCCTGAGATAACACTACGTATCGATGTTGTACTCTAAAACCCATCACTTCAAATGACGTATAATTAAGGCGCCAGCGGGGTTTGTTTATTTATATCTAAATATTTTTAAATGTAAGTAATGAGAATTCATTCCTTGAATATTATGAGGTGATAATTTTGGCCGGAGCGTGACCAAACCTATCATAAAGCCCTTCGGGCTTTGTTGGATTCGATCACACCCCGACAAAATTATCACTCAAAGAATGATTCCTTATTTCTTAAAGATTTTACGTTTTATGTGTGTTTAAGTGTGAAATAAGGATATATTTATTCTATAGATCTGAAATCTCCGGACTACGTTTTCCTAACATTCAACGATTTCGATATTCTACTTGTCAGTAAAGTTATCAAATTCATTAAAAAGGCAAGGAAAACGCCAGCTATTTTGTGCTTCAATTCATTATCTGTTACTCATTGTTTGTTGTTTTGTTCTTTTTACTGTTTATTATATACTGCCACAAAAGTCCTACGTAAAAGATTTTAAAGTTCTAACTGAAATCCTGTTATTGAATAAGACTATTGATTATTGTGTCAAGTACCTGCATGCTGTCAAGTACCTAATAATCGGAATTAGCTTTAATTAAACAATCACATATATTTACATAAACATGTAATTAGAATTCCCCTTTTCTCTCTTTATAACAATTATAATTTAATTTGTGATAGTCAACACGCAAAATATCCATATCGTGCAATGTTCTACATCATTCCAGTCCGATATGATTTTTTTTTTTAAAAAAAAAGTGAATAGCTATTACGGTTCATTATATTGTTTGTTCGTCTCGCAGTTTTTCTTTTAAATCATATTTTCATTAATATTTTAAACATCAATTTTACGTGTGATATGGTTACAAGCGAGCGAATATTGTTCTTGATATATTTTGCACGATTCATTAATCCAAAAATGACTTTATTTATTATGTTAAGATAAGATGAAATTTTTATACTAATTTTGTTTCCAGATGAAATGAATGTGATGTCTCGTTGATATCTGATATTAATCTGTCAACGATTGGATCATTTTGTTTTAGCAAATAAAATGTTCGTTAAATTGAATTTGTCTTCTAGTTGTAAAAAGATATCATAATCGTTTAATTCAATAACATGTTATGGAAAAAAGCTGTACGTATTCTATCAAATATATATGCGTTGCCATACATTTAAGTTTCCAAGGAGTTTATCCCCTTTCAACTGCCAGCACTTTCTGTGGTCAGTGACAAGAACAACATTCGTTTCTTTGTTTATCACGGCTTCACAAGAAGATGCGCGCTTGCTATATACACATGTTTACGTTTTATTGCTAGAATAAACGGCAAAATGATAAGGCAATAATATTACCATTTTAAAGAGTTCTTACAATACATTTCCACAACATTTATCCCATCTCCATACAGGTGACAAAGTTTATCCTCAGGTAAAATGTACATTTGTATTGATTTGTATTTAACTCATCGACTTCAATTAACCAGATAACGTCTTTTTGAACGTTTGTACTGTCGAAAATGCATTACCGTGTCTTTAAATTGTATTGTTTACCTCCTACCTTAAATTTCTTTCTTCTTTATTAAGTTTTGTACTTCTTTATTAAGTTTTGTACTTTAACATTATATGTTCATGCATTTGATAAAAAAAAGACATTCACGTGCAATACATGTAAAATAGTACTGTTGACAAACAGTTACAATGTACTGCCAAACATAATTAAAACACTGTTGGACTTACAGAACGACTTTACCAGACATCCAGTAGAAAAACTGCAATATTCTTTTGAACAGTTACACTCCAATACGCATTTCCATCCATAACTTGGATAGAGGCATTTCCTACTGCAATCAGGGCCTGAGTATCCAATTTTACACTCTGCAACAAAGCACTCCTCTTTTGTTATAAAAACGAGGATTGTTCATAATTGATTTCAAAATCTGCTGATAATTTGGAATCTGTATTATATGGAATATATGAAAAATCATGGAAAGGAACTTGCATAAAAAAAATGTGTAATTTGAACTGTTAACGTAAACTATTACGTTTACAAGTGAACCACATTGTCTAAAAATGACAGAGCGTGGGACAAGTTACATTTATCTGATTTAAAACATGTCAATTAATTAAAAAAAAACATTGACAACCTGTACTGTTCCCTGTTTCTCTATTCCGTTCGTAACCAGGACAACAACCACCCAAATATCTACAAAAATAAGTTTTGTTTCTGTTTTTACAGTAAAAAAATATGTTTCTTTTATCAAATCGATGCACTGGATTTGAAATCTTCAACTACGTTTATTTTTTGTTTTCATTTTTGTTATTATCACAAACATGTACAATGCACTTGCTTTACAAGTGGATTAAAGCTAATCAAAATTATAACTGTTTATTTTTTTAACCTCACCTGATACAGTTTTCATCTGAATAGGAAACAGAAGTGATAAATGTATATCCTAGAAGAATAAGAGCATATGTCAACATCATTTTCTTCTATGTCTACTTCATTATGATTTCTGAGACCTACACTGCCCTTGCAATCTAAAGTAGATTGAGGAAGTGTTAATTTTTTCTTCTTTTTTGTGTATCACTAATTGGTTCCTAGTACAAGTTCGAAGTGATTTTGTTATGAAAGAAACTGTCATTTATTAAGTTGGTGTCATTCGTATGTTGTTACAGTAAAGTGGTTGACGTATATGTTGTAATGCAATTGACTTCAAATTTGAACTCAAAAGGAACGTTATTCTCTAATTAATTAAAGTAATTATAGTAAATAATGTACTTTTTCAGAATGTAAATGATGAAAAACTCACATTAAATATATATAAACTAGGGATGTCAACGAGTACCCGGTTAACCGGGTACTCGATCGAACATCCGAGTATCGAATACTAAAATGGGTACTCGGTTACTCGGATGTATATTTTTTAATATTGTTAAGGTTATTTATAATAATGCATGCATTAAAACATCGGTTTTAAAACTTAAAATGTCCATTGCACTTGTACATACAGTAATTAGGATTTCCTACGCCTCTAAATATGCTAAATGACCGTTATCGCCTGTGGCAGTGTTTATATAGTAATTATCTTGACTAAGCACCTGTTACCTAGCTTTTCTCACCATTGGCGGTCTTCTACCCTTATTTTTGGCTTACTTTAATGATTTGTTTTCACTGAATATCGTTTATATAGTCTATTATATAAAATTAGATAGCACACAGTAGAGAAATTGAACAGACCTAAAATGCTGTTTATCTATTTCTTGTGTTTATCCTGCGTTGACTCGGATTAACAAAGCTTCACAGTAGACTATCTTCTTCTTGTGTTGATCACATAAAAAACCACTTTGAACCATTTATGATTTTATGTGTTTATCTGATAAATAAATTGAACTTTAAAAAAATGTTAATTAAATTTCTTACAGCAGAAGCACACTTACGGGGAAACCTCCTATTTGATCATGTGGTTTTATTTCTACAAAAGTTACCAAGGTTTTACAGTTATCAATGTACTTGTTCATATTTATTTACACTTTAACCGAGTACCCGGGTACTCGATCGGAAAAACGTCCGAGTAACCGAGTACTAAAAATTGGCCGATTTTGACATCCCTAATATAAACATATAATTGTACAACATGACTTAAATTGACAAGGAAAAGTTCAATTATGGAGAGACTAAAATTCACAAATTCCAAATTCTTTTTAACGCTCTTCATAGACTTTAAGTTGACTTAAGAGTCAAGTTCCACAGATCCAATACTGTTGTGCTTTAACATGTGACCTATATATATTTAAACAAAAATAGATTACATGTAACAATGTTTTAATTTTTATGGTGTGACCTCCTGACAAAAGCTTCTCAAGATGTATCTTGAATGAAGCCTTATAACTTAGATTGCAATGGCTTCGGACTCCTTCCCTGGCATGTCTTTATCAACATGATATGAAATTGCAGCCACTGATCAAACATATCTGTTTTTACAATAAAAAATCAGTAAATACCATATTTTGGTCAATTTTTTAATTTATACTTTAAGGTTAATTCTGTGTATACATATATCTATTTAATTCAAAACAAGAGTCAATGGTACAATAAAAGTAGAGTTCAGGTCACATCTGGTTTGCTTTTGTCTGGCGTTGATGATGAGGGGAGGGTGACCTCCATTGATGTGGGCGTGCTGTCCATAGCCGACAAAGTATTGGATACCTGCAACATAGATTCTGTGTTGGTCATGTAGGCTTATGTGTTAAGTAATGGACTATAATTACTGGACAATTTGGACCTCCACAATCAATTCATCAGACTGGAAAAATTCATAATTCTCTCATGGAAAGGATATTTGAACCTTATGTTCAAACACAGAAACTTTCTTTCTATATATATATATATATATATATATATATATATATATAAAAATATATATATATATATATATATATATATATATATATATATATATATATATATATATATATATATATATATATATATATATATATATATATATATATATATATACATAAACTTCATTTTTTACAGGGGAAGGGATGGTACTGGTTTATTGGAACATTATTTTGCAGTAGGTACAAGTTACTATTTGTGAAAAGAACAAATAACCTGTGGGCATTTTTTAAAAAAAAACAGTTTTTTGTGAGGATGAGAGCTCATGGGTAACTGGTATTCACCAAATATTTCTGAACATTAGGAAGTAGCAGAGTTAAAGTATTGGACAGCCATACTCACAGATGAGTTGAGTACTGAATTCATGGGAGGCAGTGATGAGACACAGGTTACTGCTGGAACTATGAGAAAGAAGGCACAAAATATTTTTCTTATTAAATTCATTCTTTACAACAGTATCTTTGAGTTTCTTTCTTTTTCTTTCTCTCCCCTCTCTCAAAAATATTTGTCTTAATAAACTCATTTAACTGAGTCTCTCTCTCTCTCTCTCTCTCTCTCTCTCTCTCTCTCTCTCTCTCTCTCTCTCTCATTCTCTTTCTCTCCAATAATCCTACAAGGCTGTTGAATGTATGATATATAACCTTGATAAAATTAGCAATGTGTCTTCATCAATATCCAAAGAGTCTAAACAATAAAGGTACAAGTTGTTTTTTTAATGAGAATTTTTTAACAGATTCTTCTTTTCATTTTCTTTTTAAAATGTTTCCTTTGCAGGCATTTCCTTTACCTGGATAGGTGAATTCTTACCTGTGCTAGAGCCTCCTGTTTGCACAAGATTGTCAGCTGTTAAACAGGCCACATCCTACAGAAGAACACATTGAATACTCTACCGGACAAAACTGACATTGCAATATACAAACCTCCCAATATCAAGAACCGCATTACATTTTCCTTAATTAAGTCTTATTCACCTTAAAACACTTTGTCCGATGTAAAAAAAAAATGTTACTTGTAAAGTAAAATCACTACTGCACCTACTTATTGTTCAATAAAAACATAATTACTTTTCGTAAACTTTTAATTGAAACCAATTCTTAAATCTGAACCAATTTCTTAAATTGAACAGTATCAGGTGGGGAAAAAATAGCACTCCATCTATCTAGTAAATCTTAACACAGAGAGTGAAAATACATTTTTTTTCTTGCATCATATATGGCTCCGATGTCTTTCCGTCAGTGGGAGTGTCCGAGGAATTAGTTCGAATGAGGAATGAGTCCGGGCAGAGGGCTAGAGAACGGAATAGACAACCGGTCATTGACCGCCAGTAAGTGGACCTGCCCGCATGACCAGCGACTTGATGTGACACCCCCCCCCCCCCCCCATTCGTTGGTTCTCCGATTTTAGCTGATGCAGACACTAAAGCAAGGAGGCAACTGAAGAAATTTTTTAAAAAATACAGGAATTACTTTTTAAAAATGTTCATAAACTGGCCTTTAATCTACCGGTATTAGAGCGATACTATCATCAGAAGAAAATCATTCCAATGTGAAATTGTTTTTTTAACTATTCTTAAAGTTATATTTGTAATAAACATCTGAATATCTTATTGAAAATAGTTGATAACGTTAACATCATTTCCAGAAAAGTATAAACGTAATATGCAGTACTTGTATAAAGAAAATCCCCATATTTTGACATATTTTTAGTTGATGCTTTTAATGCTAGCTAATCTGATATCAAAATATTTGAATCACAATATCTAAAATTGCAATCAAATATTTTTAATGCATCTTTACCACATCATGTTAATGTATTTCCTCTTCCTGCCTTCATAACAAGAGGGATAAACATGAAATATGAATTATTTGTTAGTCATTTATGCTTAAGTGTTGAAAATTGGATCATAATTGATTATTCATGTTTATTTAACAATTTTGACCTGCATAATCAATTTATCAGACTAAACTATTCATATTTTTCTCATAAAAAGATTTTGAGCACTGTTTTCAAACACAGCAACATATTTTTCAGTATACCTGTACATACACTTTATTTTTAAAGGCAGTTACTGGTTCATTGGAACAATAATTTTTGGGTAGGTACAAGTTACTATTTGTGATAGAGAAATATTACCTGTGCATTTTCCTGTTCATTCTTCAATTTGTACACAGGACCGCAAATTCTTTTTCCACTTTTAATTAAATTAAACACAATAATTTTTGGGTAGGTACAAGTTACTATCTGTGATAGAGAAATATAACCTGTGAGAATGTAAATTGTAATCACAAATTAAATGACTATAATAAAACCCAACCTGTGCCTTTTTCCTCTTCGTTCTTCCATTTGTAAACAGGACCGCAAAAGTTTTTTTTTTTTCCACTTTTGATTAAATTAAACACACATTTATACTTTTTTGTATTTTAGCGGAACATAGTTAATTAAACTGTTAAAGAACTATTTTTTTTCTTTTATTCATTTCTTATTACCACAATCATATTAATTATTATATGCACTCAAAACTATGGTGGCAAAACAGTTATCGAAATCATTATATTTACTTCACAATGTTTTCATATGAATACGATAAACATGTATAGCTCAACAGAAGTGGGGGAAGTGTTTAAACTATTTCACTCTATCATTTAGGCTATATACCTTAAATCAATTCAGGCTGTTCCTGCAATCAAAATAGGACTCTCGTACATAAAGATCATTGTTATACTTTCATGTTAAATACTGAAATCTGATTGTTTAAGACGCAGTTAATAATATTTACTATTACCCTCAGCGTTAGCAACGCACTTGGCAACGGGTAACATTAAAAAATGTTACATGCGCGAAAATTATGCGCGTATGGTTCGCTGTAGAATTCACGTTATTCCTATATAAAAGCAGTAAAATTTTCTTAAAAATTTTAAAAAAGACATTCAGTATAACAAAATAAATAGTGCCTGTTTGGGAGGGTAAATTTTGAAATTGACACCCCTCGAAAACCATTGTCAACCTCCGCTTCGCGTCGGTTGACAATGGTTTTCTCGGGGTGTCAATTTCAACTGTTACCCTCCCAAACAGGCACTATTTATATACTGTTAAGTGTGTTTGTTTGTGTGTTAATCATTATTTGATCAAAACACTTTTTATCTTGAAAATTAAAACAGATAAATTCAAAGACTACTCAGTTATTAAGAATTACAATCCTTACCAAATGCGTCATCTTGTTAATGATTATCGCATATTTAATTATTTCCTTTGTTTATAAGTACAACGGCAACGTTTATTGCTATTTTTTTACTGAACACTTAGCAATTTCTAGGAGTAAAAACCACGGTAATGGATTCTCATGTTGTTTGTACGTCTTGTATATTATATATTGTACGTTTTGTATATTTTTATTTCCTATTCTCATTTTAACATTAATTTTACGAGTGATATGGTTAAGAGCGAGCGAAAGGTGTACAAATATTATGCATGGTTTATGAATCCAAAAATGAATTATCTATTATGTACAGATAAGATAGATTTTTATACCAATATCTTGTTTCGAATTGAAACGAATGCAATGTCTCGTTGATATCTCATATAGACGATTTGATTATTTTGTTTTCGCAAATTGTGATTTCGTTAAAAGGAATTTATGTCTTCTTATTGTAAAGAAATAGCATAGATATTTTGAGCAAAGGGTTTAAGTTGAAAATATATAATGGATTGAATCTGTGTATATTCTGTCAAATATTATATGTGTTGCCATAAGTTTCCAAGGCGTTTTTCCCTTTCATCTGTTCGCATTTTCTGTGGTCAATGGCGAGAAAAACATTTTTTTTCTTTATGTCTAAAGGATTAGCAATAAAAAGCGCACTTGCTATAAATACGCTTTAGTACTAAATGGCAATGACAAAATGATTAGGCAATAATATAATTATATTAAAGATTTCTACAAAATTTCTCCCATCTCCATACAGGTGACGAAGTGCGTTTAACGAAAATGATTTTATGTTTGAATTCATTGACTTCAGTTCACTAGATAACGTCTTCGTAATGTGTATATTATTAATGCATTGCCGTATCCTTTAATTGTATTGTTTACCTCCTATGCATTAAATTGTTTTGTTTATTTTTTAAATTTCATAACTTTACAATTATGTTCATGTATATGTTGAAAAAAAAATCACATCTTCGTGTGCAATACATGTAACATTGTACTGTTGCTAAACACTTATAATGTATTGCGAATATAATTAAAACGTTTGACTTACGGGACGACTTTACCAGACATCCAGTAGAAAAACTGCAATCTTCTTTTGAATAGTTACACTCCAATACGCATTTCCATCCATAGCTTGGATAGACACATTGCCTGCTGCAATTAGGACCTATGTATCCAATATTACACTCTGAAACAATAGCATTGCTCCTTATCATAACAGCTTAAAATCTGCTGATGATTTGGAATCTGTATGAATTAGGAAATATGAAAACATATGGATTATAAGGAAAATCATGGAAAGTAATTTGCATGAAGATAGATGTAACTTTCTCTGTGAACGTAAAAATGTTGCATTTACAAGTTATACGCAATGTCTAAAAATTTAGATCATGGGACAAACTACTTTTATTTAATTTCAAACAGATCAATTGATTGTAATAAAACCCATTGACAACCGGTACAGTTTCCTAGTTCACTATTCCATTCGTAACCAGGACAACAACCACCTTCATATCTGAAAAAGAAAAGAACATTTAAGAAAGTTTTATTCTTTTTTTATTGAATCGATGCATTAAGTTTTGCATTGTTTAACTATGTATTTTCTTCTCATTTCTGTTATTATCATAAAACATGTACAATAGAATTGCTACACGAGCGAATTTAAACTAATCCAAATAAATACCGTTTCTTTTTTTTTCAACCTTACCTTGAACAGTTTTCATCTGAATTCGAAACAGATGTGATTAATGTATAGGACAGAAGAATTAAAGCAGATGTTGACACCATTTTCCTCTGTTTCAATATAATTTCAAGACCTAGACTGCTCTTGCTATGTAAAAAAGATTGAGGAAGTTTTAATTCGGTCTTGATTTAATCACTAATTGGTTCCCGGTGCAAGTTCCAAATGTTTTTTGTTATGAAGGAAACTGTCATTCATTAAATTGTTGTCATTCCTATGGTGTTATAGTAAAGTGGTTGACTTATATGTTGTACTGCATTGACCTCAAATTTGTTTGGAATGTTATTCTCTTTATAAATAATTGTAATAAATGTTTTTCAGAATGTTGAAAATGAAAAACTCACCTAACACATATGTTAGAATATAATTGTACTGCATGACTTAAATTTACATGGAAAAGTTGCACTTATCGAGAGAATAAAAACCGTAAATTTCAAATTCTATGTAACGCTATTCATAGACTAATTTGACTTAAACCCACAGATCAAAGACTATTGTACTTTATCCTGTGAGCTATATATTTAGACAAAATAACATAAATGTACATACATGTAACAATTTAACATTATTATACTTTAATGGTAAATACTGAAATCTGATTGGTTTAGACGCAGTTGTTAATCCGTTCTATTACTCTCATCGTTAGTAACAGACTTGGCAACCGGTAACACAACATATCGTTACATGCGCGTAATTATGTGCGTACGGTTCGCCATAGAATTCACGTCATTCCTATATAATTTAATTCTGGTTGTAACGCGCTTTCTGATTGGCTAAAAAATTATTTTATATTGTATAAAGAATGTTGCCTACGTCAAAGTAAGACTAATGTCAAAAACGTATCAATACGCCTGACGTTACGTTTGAATTTTGTACAATTTTACGTCATTTTAAAGGTCAAATGACCGTTTTTATTTACAATGAAGAGTAAAAAAATTAAATTATAAGCAATGAATTCAATATTTATTAGTTTTATACGATATAAAATGGTTTGAAACAGTTTACGCTTTTTTATAAACTGTTTCGCGGTTTATAAAGCGTAAACTGCCCCAGACCATTTTATATCGTTTAAAACAAATAGATATTGAATTCATTCCTTAAATAAAAGCAGTAACATTTCTTTAAAATTAAGACATTCAGTATGAAATAAATAGTACCTGTTTGGGAGGGTAAGAGTTGAAATAGACCATTGACAACCGACGCTTCCCGTCGGTTGACATTGGTTTCCTCGGGGTGTCAATTTCAATTCTTACCCTCCCAAACAGGCACTATTTACATAATGTTTCGATTTTCATGCTGTGACCTGACAAAATATCTACAAGTCTTATCTTGAAGAAAACCTTATAACTTAGACTGTAATAGCTTTGGGCTCCTTCCCTGGCATTTCTTTATGTACCAGGATTTGAAATTGCAGCCACTGATCCAACATATCTGATTTTTACGATAAAAAACCCAGCAAATACCATATTTTTGTCATTTTTTTTTATTAATACTTTAACATTAGTTCTGTGTATACATATATATATATCTAATTTAAAACAAGAGTCAATGGTACGATAAAAGTAAAGTTCAGGTCACATCTGGTTTGCTTTTGTCCGGCGTTGATGATGAGGGGAGTGTCACCTCCATTGATGTGGGCGTACTGTCCATAGCCGACAGAGTATTGGATACCTGCAACATAGATTATTACAACATTATTTGTTGGTAATGTGTGCTTCTGTGTTAAGTATAATTATTTATTCAAGATTACAGCCCAATTTTGACCTCCACAATGAATTCATTAGACTGAAAAATTCATATTTCTGTCATGAAAAAGATATTTTAACCTTATGTTCTAACAGTCAGCAACTTCCTTTCAATGTACATCTGTACAACTACTAACATTTCATTTTTAAAGAGGGAGGAGGTGTTACTAGTTCTTTAGAACATTATTTTGTTTGTAGTTATATGTTTTACTATTTGTGATAAGAACAAAGAACACGTGGGCATTTAAAGAAAAAAGTTTTTGTGAGAATGTATGCTCATGGGTAACTGGTATTCACAGCTATACATCTGTACATTGGAGAGTGGCAAGCTTGAATGATTGGACAGCCATACTTACAGATAAGTTGAGTACTGAAGTCATGGGAGGCAGCGATGAGACAGAGGTTACTGCTGGAACTGTGATAAAGAGGAGAAAAATATTTTTCTTCATCAATTCATTCCTTACAACAGTATCTTTGAGTTTCTCTCTCTCTCTCTCTCTCCCTCTCTCTCTCTCTCTCTCTCTCTCTCATAATAATCATACTATATTACTGTCACATGTATAAGTCTTAGATATAATCTTGATAGAATTAGCTGTGCGTCTTCATTGATATCCATAGAATTTGAGCGATAGAGGTACACGTTTATTTTATGCAATAGATTCTTCTTTTCATTTTCTCTAAAAAACGTTTCCTTCGCAGGTATTTCCTTTACCTAGACAGGTGAAATCTTACCTGTGGTAGAGCCTCCTGTCTGTACAGGATTGTCAGCTGTTAAACAGGCCACATCCTACACAAGTACGCATCAAAAACTCAAATTCCCATATTCATATTATAAGTTGATGGTTTGAATGTTAGCTATGTTTAAAGACAAATATCAATATAACTTAGTTATAATATTTAAAATTGGAACCAAGTATTTTTATTGTATCTTTACCACACCATGTAAATGTATTTCCTCTTCCTGCCTTCATAACAAGAGAGATAAACATGGAACATATTTATTTGTCAGTAATTTATGCTTAAATGTTAAAAATTGGATCATAATTATTGAACAATTTTGATATATATAATCCATTCATCAGACTAAAAAAATCATATTCCTCTCATAAAAAGAAGTTTTGCACCTTCAGTATAACTGTACATACACTTCATTTTTAAATGGTGTTACTGGTTCATCAGAACACAAATTTGTGAGTAGGTACAAGTTACTATTTGTGATAAATATAACTTGTGAGGATAGAAATAGTAATAAAAATTATATGCCTATATCAAACCCTAACCTGTGCATTTTCATCTTCATTCTTCCATTGGTAAACAGGACGGTAAACGGATTTTTTTTTATCAACTTTTGATCAAATTAAACATATATTTTGATAAATCGGTTATTTTAGCAAAACATTCTAAATTAAACTATTTTTAAGACCTAATTATTCTTTTATTCATTTGTCATTAACCTTATCATCTTTGTTTTTATATGTACTCAAAACTATAGTGGCAGAGCAGTAAAACAAATCATTATATTTACTTCACAATGTTTTCATGTGAATAGGATATACATGTATAGCTCAACAGAAGTGGGGGAAGTGTTTAAATTATTTCACTCTATCATTCAGGCTATAAATATGCCCTAAATCAATTCAGGCTGTTCCTGCAATTAAAATACGATTCATGTACATAAATATCACTGTTAAGTGTGTCTGCTTGTATTTTTTGATCAAAACACATTTTATCTTGAAAATAAAACAGTTAAATTCAAAGACTACTCAGTTATTAAGACTTTTAATCCTTACCAAATGCGTCCTCATCTTGTAAATGATTATTGCATATTGAATTATTTCCTTTGCTTTATAAGTACAACGGCAACATTTATTGCCATTTTTTTTACAGTCCGAACACTCAGCAATTTTTAGGAGTAAAAACCACAGTAACGGTTTATAATGGTGTTTGTTCGTCTTGCGTTTTTTTTCTTCATATTCTCATTTTAACATTAATTTTACGAGTGGTATGGTTAAGATCGAGCGAAATTGACAAATATTATGCATAATTCATGAATCAAATATTGAATTCATCTATCATGTTCAAATAAGATGGAATTTTTAGACCAATCTTGTTTCGAATTTAAACGAATGCAATTTCTCGTAAATATCTCATATTAATCTGTAGACGATTCGATTATTTTGTTTAAGCGAATTGTAATTTCGTTAAAATGAATTTATGTCTTCTCCTTTTTAAAGAGATATCATAGTCATTTTGAGCAAAGGGTTTAAATTGAAAATATATTATGTATCAAATCGGTGCGTATTATAATATGCGTTGCCATAAGTTTCCAAGGCGTTTTCCTCTTTCATCTGTCCGCATTTTCTGTGGTCAATGGCGAGAAAAACATTTGTTTCTTTATGTCCCAGGGCTTAGCAAAAAAACCGCACTTGCTTTAAATACGCTTTAGTACTAAATGACAATGGCAAAATGATTAGGCAATAATATCATCATATTAAAGATTTCTTCCAATACATGTCTACAACATTTATCCCATCTCAATACAGTTGACGAAGTGTGTTTATCCTCAGGCAAAATGAATTGATTTGTGTTTAAAATCGTCGATTTCAATTAACTAGATAACGTCGTTTTGAACCGTTTTTGTTCTGTTGAAAATGTATTGCCGTCTCTTTAAATTGTATTGTTTACCTCCTACCTTAAATTGTTTTCTTCTTTATACAGTTTCATACCTTTACATTATATTTTCATGTGTATGATCAAAAACACATTCACGTGTAATACATTTCACATTGTACTAATGATAAACAAAAACAATGTACTAATATATTTCAAACAATGTTGGACTTACAGGACTACATTATCGCACATCCAGTAGAAAAATTGCAATACTCTTTTGAACAGTTACACTCCATTGTGCATTGCCATCCATAAGATGGATAGACACATTGCCTGCTGCAATCAGGGCCTGAGTATCCAATTTTACACTCTGAAACAAAAGCAATGCTCTTTTGTTATAATTCATATGGGGAAAAACAACAGCATAAAAAACGAGGGTTTTTCATATTTCATTTCAAAATCTGCTGATGATTTGGAATGTGTATGTATATGGAACATGTGAAAACTCATGGAAAGTTCTATTCAAAAAGAAACATTTAACTTTATTTGTTAATGTAAAAAAAAATTAAATTTACATGTTGAACACAATGTTTATTAAAAAATCAAAGCATGGGACAAGCTACTTTTATTAAATTTGAAACAAATCGATTGATTGTAAGTTTTGCAAGTTAAACATATTGTCTTGAAAAATTCAAAGCATCGGACAAGCTACTTTTATTTAATTTGAAACAAATCGATTGGTTGTAATAAAAGCCATTAACAACTTGTACAGTTTCCTAGTTCACTATTCCATTCGTAACCAGGACAACAACCACCTTCATATCTGCAAAACAAAATCTTTTTAAACATTAAAGGAATTTTTATTTTTTTTATATTGAATCGATTCATTGGGTGTTGCATTGTTTAATTATGTGTTTTCTTCTCATTTCTGTTATTATCACAAACATGTACAATACTATTGCTTTACGAGTGAATTCAAACTGATCAAAATTAATACTGTTCATTTTCTTATTCTTACCTTGTACAGTTTTCCTTTGCATTCGAAACAGATGTGATAAATGTATAGGCCAGTAGAATTAAAGCAGATGTTGACACCATTTCGTTCTATTTCAATATGATTTAAAGATGTAGACTGTTCTTGCTATGTAAAAAAAAATTGAGGAAGTTTTAATTCGGTCTTTATTTAATCACTAATTGGTTCCTAGTACAAGTTCCAAATGGTTTTTTTGTTATGACGGAAACTCTCATCCACTGAGTTGTTGTCATTCGTGTATTATAGTAAAGTGGTTGACTTATTTGTTGTAATGCAATTGACTTCAAATTTGTTTGGAATGTTATTCTCTTTATAAATAATTGTAATAAATAAAGTATTTTTTTCAGAATGTTAAAAATGAAAAACTCACCTAACACATATGTTAAAATATAATTGTACTGCATGACTTAAATTTACATGGAAAAGTTGCACTTATCAAGATAATAAAAATCGTAAATTTGAAATTCTGTGTAACGCTATTCATAGACTAAGTTGACTTAAAAGTCGAGACCGACAGATCCAAGACTATTGTTCTTTATCCCGTGAGCTATATATTTAGACAAAATGACATACATACATATAACAATTCAACATTATTATACTTTTCTGATAAATACTGAAATCTGATTGGTTTAGACGCAGTTGATAATCCGTTCTATTACTCTCATAGTTAGTAACACACTTGGCAACGGGTAACACAACATATTGTTACATGCGCGTAAATTATGTGCGTACGATTCGCCATACAATTAGAATTCACCTCATTCCTATAAGCAGTAAAGTTTTCTTTAAAATTAAGACATTCAGTATGAATAAATAGTGCCTGTTTGGGAGGGTAACAGTTGAAATTGACACCCCGAGAAAACCATTGTCAACCGACGCTTCCCGTCGGTTGACATTGGTTTCTTCGAAGTGTCAATTTCAATTCTTACCCTCCCAAACAGGCACTATTTACATAATGTTTCATTTTTCATGCTGTGATCTCCTGACAAAATATTTACAAGTATTATCTTGTAGAAAACCTTATAACTTAGATTTTAATAGCTTCGGACTCCTTCCCTGGGATGTCTTTATGAACCAGGATGTGAAATAGCAGCCACAGATCCAACATATCTGATTTTTACGATAAAAAAATCAGCAAATACCATATTTTGTCAATTTTTTTATTAATACTTTAACATTAGTTCTGTGTATACATATATATATCTAATTTAAAACAAGAGTCAATGGTACAATAAAAGTAGAGTTCAGGTCACATCTGGTTTGCTTTTGTCCGGCGTTGATGATGAGGGGAGGGTGACCTCCATTGATGTGGGCGTACTGTCCATAGCCGACAGAGTATTGGATACCTGCAACATAGATTATTTGTTGGTCATGTGTGCTTCTGCCTTGAGTAATGGACTATAATTATTTATTCATGATTACAGCACAATTTTGACCTCCACAATCAATTCATTAGACATGAAAAAGATATTTTAACCTTATATTCAAACACAGCAACTTCCTTTCAATGTACATCTGAACAACTACTAACATTTCATTTTTAAAGAGGGATGAGGTGTTACTAGTTCTTTAGAATATTACATTGTTTGTAGGTATATGTATGAGTTATTACTATTTGTGATAAGAACAAAGAATACGTGGGCATTTAAAGAAAAAAGTTTTTGTGAGAATGTATGCTCATGGGTAACTGGTATTCACAACTTTACATCTGTACATTGGTGAGTGGCAAGCTTGAATGATTGGACAGTCATACTTACAGATAAGTTGAGTACTGAAGTCATGGGAGGCAGCGATGAGACACAGGTTACTGCTGGAACTGTGATAAAGAGGAGAAAAATATCTTTCTTCATAAATTCATTCCTTACAACAGTATCTTTGAGTTTCTCTCTCTCTCTCTCTCTCTCTCTCTCTCTCTCTCTCTCTCTCTTCTCTCTCTCTCTCTCTCTCTCTATTATAATCATACTATATTACTGTCACATGTATAATATATAATCTTGATAGAATTAGCTGTGCGTCTTCATTGATATCCATAGAATTTGAGCGATAGAGGTACACGTTTATTTAATGCAATAGATTCTTCTTTTCATTTTCTTTAAAAATGTTTCCTTCGCAGGTATTTCCTTTACCTGGATAGGTGAGAACTTACCTGTGGTAGAGCCTCCTGCCTGTACAGGATTATCAGCTGTTAAACAGGCCACATCCTACAAAAGTACACATCAAACACTCAACCGCACAAAACTAACATTGCAATACACAGACCTCTCTATATCAAGAACTAGATTACATTTTCCTTAGTCAAGTTTTATTCACCTTAAAAACACTTTGTCCAAAGTAAAAAATATTATTTGTAAAGTAAAATCACCACTGCAGAACCCGACTTATTGTTCAGTAAAAACATATTCATTTTTTGTAAAAAAAAAAAAATTCTTAAACCAATTTCAAAATCAAGAAGTTTCTTTGAAACCTTCATTGAAAAGCATTCTAATTCAACTTTCTTAATTAAAACAGTATCAGGTGGGAAAAAAACAGCATTCCATCTAGCAAGTGTATCTTCACACAGAGAGTGATAATATATTTTTTTATTACCTGCATCAAAGATGGCTCCGCGATTTTTCCGTCAGTGGGTTTGTCCGAGGAGAGGAATGAGTCCGGGTGGAGGGGGGAGGAGAATGGGATAGACAGCCTGGCGTTGACCGCTAGTAAGTGATCCCGCCGCGTGGCCAGCGACTTGATGTGACCCTCCAGTCTATGGTTCTCTGATTTCAGCTGATGCAGACAATGAAGAAGGGAGGCAACTGAAGAAATAACAACAACAAAAATATACAGGAATTTATACTAAAAGAATTTTTCATGAACTGACTTTTTATCTTTCGAAGTATTATTATCTTTAGAAGAAAAAATTCCTATCTGACAATGATTTTTTAAAAACTTTTCTTTTAAGATTTGTAATAAACATGTTGAAAATAATTCAAGCAATCTTAATGCATGTAGTTCACAGCTTTCACATCACTCCTAGTGAAGTTTAAACATATATGCAATACATGTAAAGGAAAAATCCTTTTTGTTCACTTTTAAAGGGTACCTGCAGTGCCGATCAATTTTTGATATAATGGAGATCTATGTGTAAAAACATCATCCTGAAAAT
This sequence comes from Magallana gigas, assembly GCF_902806645.1. NCBI lineage: Eukaryota > Metazoa > Mollusca > Bivalvia > Ostreida > Ostreidae > Magallana > Magallana gigas. Next base: position 21,824,167 of record NC_047567.1, on the reverse strand, counting down.
TTTTACAGCGATCGCGTAAGTAGTTTTCGAGATATTAGGGGAAACCTGATTTCACACCTGTACAAGTTTTGAATCAAGCCAATTTGGCGCGAGATGAACTGTGATGTCACGGGGTCAACGCCGCTGTATGAGAAACAGGAATATCGTATGAAAACTGATCGTTTTCTTGCATTGTTTTATCGATATATGAACATTTTTTTCTGTTGTTTTATTTCCCTATCAACCCTGGATGACTAAATATACTATTGATTGAGTTTAAACACATATTCTATGGAACAAAAATGCCGAATTCGGAAAAATCTTTGCTTCATGAATTTAGTCAAACGGTAACACATTTTGCATATAAATGCACAGCATATGTAGCAAAATGACAATTAATCAACGCACTATTGTTATAAGAGACACATTTTGTTAATATTGTCATTCTTTCGAATGATTTTTCCGTGACATTGTTAACTGATAAATAACATTGATATTACATATTTCGTAAAAGGTAACACGGGGTCTATTCCTCATATAAGGCATAAAATTACAAATGATGTCGCCCGATTATTAACAATAAAAATAGTATGCATTCTTTAACAAACAAACACAGGATTATAAACGGATCAAGGCAAAAGTCCAAGATGGCTGCATGATTAAGTCTGTCTCGTATATTTTTTTAAAAATACGATAATGGAATTTCATTTTACATTCATTTACATGTCAAAAATGTTCAAGTTTATTTAGATTTCAAAATGATCCGTTGTCAGTATAACACTTTAAGCTATATGGAGTTGAAGCAATAAATTGCTGACCATAGCGATCGAAAGAAAGGTGCACTTTATTAAATAAAAAATTAAGACCAACGTAATTACTTCCGAAATAATTACTTGTAATGATCACATAAAAAAAATTTAAATTGCTGAATTGTAAATTTGGTCATTATTTAAGTGATTAGAAAAGTAAAAATAAAGGCATTCACTTGAAACATTAGTTTTATTATTGATAGTCTCATGCATGATTTTTCAATCACTGATTGACGGACAATACACATGTATTAGCTTACGAATGCTTGATTTTACACAGTCTAATTCATTTTTCTGTTTTATTTTTTAACAATTGAGTAGCTAATTATACACAAATCAATTTACTAGTCTAGAGGTGTGAAAACCTCTCTTTGTTCACCAGACTCGTGTACCATGTGTATACATACCCCAGATACATGTGTGTCTGGAGCAATGGCTTCGTTAGTTTACCTGTGTCATTGTCTCGGATCACTCTTGTGTTAAAGGATATTATGTAATAAAAAAAATGAATAATGAACATAAATTCGCACATACAAGCGTTTTAAGATATCGTATTCATCGGTAAAAAGGCGACGAGAATAGCAAATTTTAAAATCCTTTAAAAGGAAATCTGACTGTTATAAAATAATTAAGAATACAAATTTCTAAAAATAACTAGATACGTCAAAACATCAGACCTACATCAATCATTTTGGCTGAAAAATCAAATTTAATTTGTATAGCTTTGTTAAGAAATTTCCCTGTTGACCTTGTGACGTCACTTCCGCTGAAGCCTCGTTATCGCCTAATTCTGTTTTCTCTTGATTAGATTTCCCAAGGCAGGTAAAAATAGCCACCTTGAAGCGGCGCTATTTCTGCATCAATTTCGATGCAGAAAGCATTAAATTTTGGTAAATAAACTCTTTGACATGTTTCACATCGGCTAGGCTGCAGGTACCCTTTAAGTGGATGCCTTAAATGTTAGGAAATAGGATATCAAAACTACTAAAAAAAATTGTCAGATCTGCAACCAAGCTACAATTTTCCGGTTTTTATAAACTTCATACCCTTATCTTATCTATTGTTATATATATTTTCTTCCTGCTTTCATAACAAGAGAGATAAAAACAGCAGGTTCACTTACTGTCAAAATGTTCGCCTTGCTTCATCAGGAACTGTGAGCCCTGTTCCCATTGTCTCTCCAACAGCTGTTCCAGGGATGTCGGAAACTCCCTGTAAACACATGTACATTTATATTTATAACATGCCTGGATCCCCAAATTCTAACTGTTTGTAATTAAAATTAGAGTATTATTATAGAATATATTGAGATTTTTGCATGTAGAAAAATTTAAGTTATCAGACTTTGAATTTAGTGTAGCAACTCAGATTACATCAGAGGTGTTCCGAGTTTAAAAACCATGGAAATCAAATGCTGTTGGTGAATAGTTTTGATGGCTATTCAACTTGGGTGAATAGCACATAATTTATTTCACAATTAGATAGAATAGCTTGTTTATCCATTGTAATTTTACATAGAAAATAGTCCCAAAGGTATAATAAATCAATATATGTAATATAAACATGTAATAATTATGATAAAATTATCATCATTATTTATGAATCATGAAATAAAGGGCTTGAAACTAGCCAATGTTAAATTTGATGGAGGATAAAAGGGGAAACAGTACATTAACACTCTTTCCTCATCTAATGAAGTTACATGTAAAATACACTAGGAATTTCGAAATAGAATTTTATATTCAACTTTTAATGAAATGGTTCCATACCCATTTGGTGGTTCCTTCTGTGGCGACTGCTGACTAGGAAATATCTTGGGTGGTCCACAGGCCCCTTCCGTGAGATCATTACATGACCCGAGGCCAGAGCCCGGGTTGTTTTGAGTAAATGAGAAAGTGAGGGGTCCTGGAACTCCGATACTCTGAAAATGTGGACTGCCTCCAAACACAGAGAAACTGTTTAAACTGCAACACAAGATATAAATGTAGTTACAACATAAATAGACCTGATAAGACTTCATCAAAACATTGCAATATTTTTATTAATGGAAACTCTTTAGATTCATTAATCTATGAATACTATGTCCAGAAAATTTTTTCTCTCAGGCATAGTAAAGAAGAAAATTTGTTAATTGCATGTCAAATTCAACACAACGACTTTTCATTTATCATTTACAGTCAAAAATAGGATTTTCAGAATTGGCCAACATGGAAGTTCTAAGGTCCTTTAAAACTCTTAATTTGGGTCAGATGTAGTCAGACCTGGCTTCTTTCATCAATATTACCCTTCTACAACAACAGTTGTCAGTTTCCAACATATATCTGAAAGATATCTGTCCAAAAGACTCCGTTAGTACAATTTACCTCACATTATTCGAGTTGGTCCCTATACTGGGCGTTGTCAGTTCCGGTTTTCTGCGGACTTTCCGGGATCCGGTAGGGGATGTGTCCTTACTCTCCGTAGAACCATTCCTGCTGAGTTTTTTGTTACCCAAGGTGTTCAGTTGTTTTGTTCTTTTCATCTTTTTCTCAAATTTCTCTTGGGATCTAGCAAATCAATTTTTCAAACAAAATCTTATTAATCAATTCTTCTCGGCTATAGGTTTGACATACATGTACAAAGAGCTGCAATTGAGCATATGATGTAAACTGTGCATAAAGAAACAAATCTATACACAATCAAATATAAAGAAAAATTTTACTATAAGGAAGTAAAAACTCTAAATATACAACATCTGTTGATCCCATCTACCAGTAAACTCTGATCAAATCATGATACATATTGTTTGCCACACACACTGAGCATTTTAAATGCATTACTCAGAAAAACTATCAGAACATCATATTTCCTTGAAAAAGGAATTTTAGCAACAGATTTATCCTTACTTCGACCTTGACCTTTTAGCCGCTTGGTCGATTTCGTTATCGCTCTGTGAGGCAGTTCGCCCTAGCGAGGATATCTTGTTCGTGGATCCAGTCATGAAACTGTCTAACGATCCGGTGAAGCTTCCACTCAACGCCTCACCGCTCAGACCAGCCGAGGGTGAAAACATGGGTCCCGCCTCACTGGCCAATCTCAGATCTGCACTTTGTACTGAATACAGGCTTCCTGATGACACTGATCGGTGCAAAGCATGATTATCATTGAGGGAGGGCTGAGACACTGAAAAACAAAAATCAAAGAAAATGAACGAAATGGAAATATCTTGATTCATTTGGTATACTATTACTTGAGTGCAAATTTCATTTTCAGGAAGGGTTGACACACTGTTAAATATATAAATTAAAAAAAAATTTGACACAAATATCTCGTGCTAGACAATTTCATGAGTGCAAATGAAATTTCAAAGAACTGATGTCATTACTACCATCTTTGTCAAAAATTTATACACATGCCAATATTCAGCAAAGGTGCAATGTGTCAATAACAGAATCAGCTTTGGAAGATATTCTGACTGTGTAATGATGTGACTCTGATCAATACAATGTATGCATGAAATATATACATTCATCTGTAACTGTACTATTGTGACTTTATTAAAAAAATTTATTGATATTTCACAGAAAAACATTATATTAAATTTGTATGTTCATGTTCATGAATTGGTGAATGTTCCCGATTGATTCCTTATAGTTATTGGTTACTTAGCCCTCATTTGAATCTGCAAGGAGTGAGGGAACCTTCTTCTGATCACCTTTAAATCTACAGTTATTGGAAATTTCCATATTGGTTTCAACATGCAACTCACTGAAGAACCCCACTCCAGTTAATGGAGATTCCCCTAATCTATTTTTATCACATGACATACTTGGGAAACTCCTGTTTTCGCTGTCCTCTTCCTCCTGGTTTGGGGACTCGGTGGGGCTGATGGTGGAGGTTTCTGACAGGGTGGACGTCCCTATCCCACTGCTGGCGTTAGACAAGGGGGGAGTGGCGGGCTGCTTCTCTTTGTCCTGACCCCCAAACAGCTGATTCTGGGCAGGGTTGTAACTCTCCTTGTTTTCTGCCTTGTTCCCTCTCTGAAAAATCAAGCAATATTAAATTGCCTGAAATACCTGAAAAAATAAAGATAAATTCTATTTTGCATTAAGCAAAATAGAATTTATCTTTATTTTTTCAGGTCAGTATTTTTCATACATTATTTGGCAGACTGGTACCCAGTTCTTTATTATTTTAATAGCAAGATTTGAAAAGGGGAATAATAATACATTTTTTAAGGGGGGGGGTCTTTTAAAAGTGTTTTTTTTTTTTTTACATGCAACCAAAATAATCAATGCTGCAGTATTTTGCACGATGCTGCAGTGCTTAATAAACTAATCAAAGTTTTTTTTTATTAGCGTCAAATAAATCCTTTTTTTAATAAAGTGATAATGTAAATATTTCAGTTATTTTCAACTTTGTCTTTGCGAGGTCTATAAAATCTAACATCAACAGAATTTTACACTGATGTCAGTGATACAGATGATATGTAATTATTCTGATTGTACATATATATAATAGGCAGACCCACCTTAAACATTCGAGTATCTGTGGTCAAAGTATTCCCCTTCTCTGGACTAGCATTGTCTGCAGGGATAGGCTTAAAAGCTGGAATTTGTTTTATGTTGGCATCCCTCTTCTACAATCATCAAAAGTGATCGATAACAAACTCCTTCAATTTTAAATAGCGTTAAAACAGATATGTTCTAGAGTATCTTTGAGATATTTTCAGAAATCAGTGGTTAACTCCTTTAAAATTTGAAGATACATGTAAATTCTAGATTACATGTAAATTTAAGATACATGTAAATTCTAGATTACATGTAAATTCTAGATACATGTAAATTCTAGATACATGTAAATTTAAGATACATGTAAATTCAAGATACATGTAAATTTTAGATACATGTAAATTCTAGATACATATAAATTCTAGGTAAATGTAAATTTTAGATACATGTAAATTCAAGAAACATGTAAATTTTGACCTACCAGCTTCTTGTAGTGGTGGACACAATAGCCACAGTACTTGACATTGTCGCCATAGTTACCCGCTTCTTCGCAGAGAAGTCCTTGCGCCTGAGCACTGAAGAAAAAAAAAATAAATTATTTTTAGCTTTATAATTCTCAGTCAACACAGGAAAGGAGGGAGGATAAAACTTGCAGTCCAGGTGAACTCAAATGTTTGTGTTACAAGGTCAATATACAATGGATATTCAACAATCCACACAATAGTTGAGAGTTCTAAGAGGGCTCTCATCGTACATTTAAGGTATTGTAGGTATCTCCACGGATTATTTATATGTATCTGATGGACAAATGTATTTGCCACATAAATATATTATTTTGCTAACCAGATATACTTATTGAAATTAGCAAATAATGATGAAACTTTCTTACAAGAGGAGAAGGATATTTTCCATCCTTTTTTGGCAGCCATCACTTACATTTTATCATTTAAATTTTAATGGAAATAACCCCCAAATCTACAGAAATTGACCTACCAAGTAACGTGAAAATTCATCTTACAACCATTTCTGTTACACTGCATACAGGCTCCAGAATTGGATCTCGTTGCTCGTCCATTTTCTTCACAAATATAACACACCTGAAAAATATCAATAAAATCCTTAAAATGAAGATTCATAAAATTAGAGTTACACAAATGAAACAAAAAGCATCTGGAAAATAATGCTAGGAAACAGATTCATAAAACTGCAGTGAATTTTACATTTAATACTTGAAATTATTGATAAAATTTGCTTTTTTTAAAATACCTTATTAAATCTCTCTGGTGGAACATTCTTTAACACTATTGGTTCCATTGTCTGAACGTTAGCAAACCACGCTTCAGGTATAAACAGTGCACAAACCACGTGGCACCAAGCAACTAAAAGAAGATAGCTTTAGAAGTCATAAGGAATATTGTCACAATTTTAGATCTTTCACTTTAAATAATAAGTCTAGCTGTACATAAAATATTATTTAGCAGACAATGATTTTCATAAGATTAAGCCCATTTTTTGATGCACCTAATATATGTTTGACATTTGGTGATGTACTTGATTTAGCCAAAAAGATTAATAGAATACACACCGAAATGCGATGATTACAGTTATCTCCCCTCTCTTAAGAGGGAAAGGAGAAATGCACTTTGAAAATGTTGAAATTACTATAAAAATTTGACCTAAAATTATCTACATGCCTGGCATGCCATTACAAAGTGTGTACTCTATCTACCAGGGCCAACCTAAATCCACTGTCCATAAATCCCATTCTATTAGTTTACATGTACATCAAATTAATTTGACTAATACATACCACCTGTGTCTGTTCGCTTCAGAGCACCATCCCTCTGGGGACACAACTCGCACTTCTAAAATTAGATATAATGTTCTATCGTTGAAATGAAAGATGTCTACTGACTGGTTTAATGATAGAATTCGTCCCATATTCTCGCTTTGTAGCATATAAAAAAAAAAAAAAAAAAAAAATTTGCACTGCATCTTGCCTAAATTTTAATATGATTGGTCCCAAATACATACAATGTTGATCTTTTATGATCCCATTTTAAGAATGATTAATTGTTATTGCAATGAAATCACTGCCACTTTTAACATCATGTTTGAATGATGATGTTACGGCCGCCATGTTAATGATAAAATCAAAGACATTCTGAGTGTGATTTCCGACAAAATGGCAGGCAAATTTAAATGTGTTTATTAACAAAATGCTTTGTTACGAATCATAAAATGGATATTTTGTGGACTTAACTACATATGCATGTTCCAAAAGGTTTGTAATATATTAAAATGTGTTTTCCCTCATGCAGATTATTTTTAACTGTCTTAAAATCGATGTGAAGCAGATCCGCTTCACAACTTTTACATTGCAAGTATATGGCACAAATTCTTACTGTGACCCAAGCGTAGCCTGGTCATGGTAAGATTATTCTCTCTATTCTGAAATATACAGCGATGAAAGATGCTACAGTATTTTACCCAATAATTCTGAGTAATATTTGTATAACATTTATAAAGCATATATTATGATATAAAAAAATCTGGACCAGATGATTACAGATTCAAAATAAATTTTGAAAATTAAGTTTCGTCATTATTCAGATTCATGACATTATTTTAACACAACAAGTCTGATAGAACATCACAAACAATATCAAGCATAATTCAAATCATCATTTTCATAAGGTCATTAATCTAAATCAATTAACATAATGCCAAGTAAAATGAAGAAATTCATATTCTACATCAGTAATCTAATGACAAACGTTACAATTGTTTTTGTCTGATGTGATTAAAATAAGATTAATTCAATGTCCATCTGATCGAGATGACAATCTTCTCTGGCGCTAAGTTACTCAGGGATGTTTACGCAGAAAAACGTGCATCGGTTTAATTTCAAAATGGCCGCGAAACTTACAACTCTCGCCGATCGTTCCTGTGATTCGCACTTTCTGCAATACCAAGGTCCTTTCGGCACGTGAACAATCCCGTAACAAGCTGTTAAAAGTAAAAATATTGCGCATAAATAAGATAAAAGGCGATCGCGGTAGTCATAATGTTGTTTACAACATATTTACATTGCACCCCCCCCCCCCCACGTACCTTGATGAACAGCTACGTTACAACCCTGACCGTCGCAGTAAACTAGCGGGTTTTCAGCCCACCCTCTTTCGTCTGAACAAACACAACAACCGCCGAGCATCTCCTTCATCGTGGAAACATTCAAGGAATTAACCCTTGAAAACGAAAGACTATCATTGTTTTGCCGACATATTTACCATGTTCCAGCGGAAAGGGTCATGACGCATGCGCAGGAAAAAATAAACACGGTGCCTCATTAAATCGATCCTTGTGAAATTTAGCGGTTTAGTAAATAAATTTTAAAATCTTCATAAGCCTTTAAATCAGTCGATATTATTATGATATCAAGTTAATACTTTGAGATTATAAAAGTAATTTAAAAAGTAAGTAAAGAAAACTGTAAATGTTTTCACAACGACAAACTTTACATATTTTACAATTGATATAATCTAACATGATAAAACTGCTAAGTAGTACTTACGCCGTTTCCTCACTATCACATGAGGCGTACATTTTACCAAACGTGCCTTTCAATATATAGTGCCCCTTTAAAACAACGATATACATGTATATCGTTGTTTTAAAGGGACACTTTATATAATTTTTAGGAAAAAGATAGACGACGTTCATATATACACATGTACATACAGTACATGTATAATAATTAGAAGGACCAAAGAATAGGACCATATTTGGTGATATTTTTCTGCGAAATTAAGTTAATGTCTTAAAATGAGTATTCGGCGGATCCTGCATATGATAAGATTGGTTAAAATATGTATTAATACGACGTCGAATTTCCTTTTTTAAAGCAACAACACAACAAATATATATTTTCATATTTAAGAAATCTTATAATATAATCTGTTATAATAAATGGTTTAGATACATATCATTTACAGCGGATCTGGGGGGGGGGGGCTCTGAACCCCGACTGGATTTTTAGAATTGTTAAATTTACATGTAGGACATAGTAAACTTACCGAAAATAGGTCTCGTCGGACCCCCCCCCCCCCCTCCGCCGTGGAAAAAATTTCTGGAAAATAAAATGAGAACTTAAATCAGGGTCGCAATATTTAACAAAGTAAAATTTAAAATTAATCAAATGAATGTCAGTTTTTTATCTTTAATTATAAATATTTCATATGTTTGGTAACTCATTGCTATTTCTATCCTAATTAAGTTACTTTCCATTCAACATCAAACTTCTCGGCATATACAGGTAGTTTGGACACATGCACAAGAGATTATAAATTACATCGATATGTTAAGAGTTCTTATAATTTTTTTTTCATTGATTGTATATAGGCATCTCCTTTATTCGGTTAAAAGAAACCATACCATTGACAAGTAATTTTATCTACCTGTATTCTGTAATTTGTTACATGAGAATCACCCCCCCCCCCCCCCCCCCCCCCCCCCCCACACACACACACCTTTAATTTCGGAGGGGGGTGTCCCACGTTAACGATGTGAAAGGTAACAATTATCATTTTCTCTGAATTCTTATTCAGGAAACAAACTGGTTTAAAGAAATTAATTCTTCTGAGAATTTATGAAAGAGTTATCTTTCGTCCTTGGTTGAAAAATACCTAATACCAGCTTTAAAAATGCAAATATATAAACAGCACTTCAAAGAATATATATTATCATTATACTGGTAAAGTTTGAAAAAAATGAATAAAAACGCATAAATATTTATAAAATATATTATATCAAAAACGAATGTTATTCCTTATTTCAGATAAAAGTAGAAAATTAAATATAACGACGTGTACAGTGTATTGTTATAAAATCACAATTAATTAAATACAAGTACAAGTAGGTGCACACTTTGAATGGAAATCTTACAGCAATTAAGTAAACTTTTTGAATTAAATAGATTTCTGTTAATATTTTTTTCAGGTTTATTACTTTATAAATGTTTTTTTTTTTTAATTTTTATTTTTTCGGGGGGGGGGGGGGGGGTCGTGTATATACATCGTTTTTTATGCATTTGCTACCAATAATTTATGTATTATACACACATCAGAAAAATACGGCATCGAATCATTTGTTTCAGGTGGTAAAAGCTTAAAACCCTTTGACATTTAACTGTAGATGAATCGGAATACTATATCTCTATTTTCAAATTATGACCATCGTTTGAAAATTATCATAGTGTACAACTGTACTATTGGCCATAGAATGCATTTTAGAGATAAAATGTAGAGTCGTAAAATGCTTATTGGTTTCAAATTTTATGATTTTCAGATCAAAAGCTGATTATTTTTTTCAACTACGCTACGCAGTCAGACAACAAGAAAAGAAATGTATACAATTTAGATAATTAAAGCTGTTGTTAATTTAATTGTTCATTTGAAAAGACAGAAAATAAAGGTGATTTTAATGAAAACTTTATATAAATTTGAGTTGTTAAATAAATGAAGAATCATGGAAAATCAAAATGTTACAAACACCAGCTAGATAAGATTTCTGGAAATGGTCGTTTCAAAAGACTACAACTTAACTTGAGCCTATAAAACTATTTGATTTAAATTCATCTAACTTAAAGTAAAACAGCTTATTAGTTTGCAAGATAAACAAAAATTATTTCGGATTTTAAACTGTGAAGAATTACACATATTAAACTCTCTTGGTAAATGTTTACAGAAGACACTGCCTTATACAATTTATATTCTATAAATTACAGTTTCTCTTCATGGTAACAAGTCATTTAAGATTTGTATGTATGCTGGCATATGTATATATGAACTTTACATGTATTTATAAATATATATTCATATGAAGCATATAGATAAAGATACATATATGCATATACAAATGTTTAATGTTGTCTCCATTCAATCATACAACTGCATGTGTATTTCCATTTGGTATATATGTGTTTATTGAGCATTTCCTTAAAATTTCATTGAAAAATAAAGAAAACATATCTTAAAATAATAACAAGAAACAGAGCGTTTTGTTTTTTATTGAATAAGATATTTAATGTTCCGATCAGAAACAATTCTTTAAGTTATCAAATTTTTCTTTCCATTAAAACATCGGTATTCTTCTTCGTTTTCTAGCGCTAGCATGCTTCAATGTAAAAAAAGAAAAAGAAAAGAAAAGTGGAATAAATGTATAGTAAGCAAAAAAATACAATACATTAATCATTAATCAAAGTACTGAGGAACTGACGGGAGTTGATTTTGTCGACGTTTAATTATTTTAAAATCAATGATATGTTATTTTGCATTACAAGTACATGTAGTTTCTATTTTGTATTTGAATTACGCACATTTTTATAATATGAATTTTTGGACTTTCTCGACAAGAATGTCAAGAAACCCCCATATGAATCATGTTAAACAATATTTAAAGATAAAATTAATTCAATCAAACTATGTATCAGTAATAGAAATATTTCTCGAAAATTGTATGGATCCAAGCAATATTGAACTCTAGTCTCGTTCAACCAAACGCTCGGCTGACACCGTAAATCTCCAACAAGCAATAGAGACTCTCTGCTTGTCGGAGATTTACGGAGACAGCCGAGCGTCGAGTTGAGCGAGACTATATTGAACTCTGGCGTAGGAATACATACGACTACAAAAATATCTAAATTATTCGTACCATTTAAAATCTGACTATTTTCAAGGTATTTATAAATAAGTTTCCTTGAAAAACAATGCTTTAGCATACATTACATCGAATTTATCAATTATTTTCAAGAACTAAGTCTTGTCAGCAGCGATGATTTGTGCTGAGGTCCAAACATTGTTTCACTTTCGGTTTGTCCGAGTAACTGCATAGGAGAGTTGATTAAAATCAACTCCCAAAAATAGAAATGGCATTTATTTTTCCAACATGCATTTTAATGAGACATGTTATCGTTTGTTTGTATTAATTTATCATAGGTACTAGAGCACGTGTTATTAATATATGTTTTGGGTTTCTATATTTGAACCTGTAGCCATTGGCTACTATTTATAGCATATAACCTGTATAGAACAGGTAATCAGATTAAGCGCGATCTTCACTCATGCGATGGATTTTTTTTTTGCCTCACTTACACAACCCCCACCCCATCACCCACTTATCATTTCAGTGACATCTAAAAATCAAAGGACTGGGCATGATAAAATGTAATTTTCTTTATTTCAGAAAGAAAGTTTAAAGAATCTTTATATGTATTTGTACGTGTAAATAAATGCGGCAAATAAGCGCTTCCTTCACTAATCACATGTTTTGTTATCATTGTAAATAATTTATGTTCGGTTGAGTGAAACGAATAAGGGTACGCAACCCAGAAAAAATGCCATTTCCGTAGTTAATGTTTTGTCTTTTTAGATCACAATCACTTTGCCACGGTACCATTTTTCATAACAAGTATATTAATTTGAAGTACTATGATTATATATTAGCTACCAAAAGATTTAAGTTTTAATGCATTATTCACAGTGTCACTCAAACAGCTGAACTGCTAGCTTTCTACAACTATTTTTCATTTTGTACATAAATAATACCCGGTACCAAGCATCTTGATTCCACTTATTTTTCCTTTGTTTTTCTCTACTATATTCTATTGTTACATTGTACCATCAATGTTTGTCAAATTGACTGTTAAAGGAGAAGGCTCAAATAGGCAGATTGCCTGCTGCCCAATCCAATTATGCAATATTTTTTTTACATAATAAAATATTGTTTAAATAAATTTGAAGTACTATCAACGATATATTTGCCACTGAATTGGATCTTGAATCTATATATTAATTAATTCGTTGTAATGGAACGGAGGTAAACTATATGTATATTTTACCTTCTTCTTTTCTTAAACATCTTGAAACAATTTTATTCCTCGTATTAATTAAGTTATTGCTCTCTTTTCGTCAGTTATAAATTCCATGTTGCATGGTACAGGTAGTAATTGGCATTGGTGTAAATGAAACAGGCACGTAGCATCGGTTTTGAAAGTGGGGGCCAGACTCATCCAAAAAATCTTGACATTCATGCAAAAAAAAAAGGGGGGGGGGTTACTTTCCAAAATCCTGAAAATCCTAGTCCGTGGAGGGGGGGGGGGGGCAAGTACACCTTTAACTTCAATTTCACTGTTTATTTCCTTATTTTCAATTCAATTTTTACATCATGACCCAATAACAACCCCCCCCCCCCCCCCCACCCCCGGATGCTACGTGCCTGTGAAATACTGCGGTTTCGCAAATATATTCTGGATCACTGCCTAGAGAGTAACCTATCCTTTCACTAATTTCACGAAAGTTGATGCCCATGAATATTAATGAAACTATAGTATGCACAATGATTTTTAATTATGCAACATCGGGTTGAAACGCTTTTCTAACTCTTTTGTCAATGAAGTTAAGTTTACTCATCATCTCGTGTACGTCACAATATCTGACCTGCGTAAAAAACTTACCACTCCGCTCGACATACCAATACAATAAAACATTCTACAACAATTTATTGCCATGATTTTGCTACATGTATGAATATGATGAATCGGCGTAAACTGCCCAAATCCGGTTCATACAAAATAAAACAGTAAATATGCAAATCGCGACAAAATAAAAAAGCAAGTAAACAAATGAACAAAGACAACGCTCCCCAACCCAAGGAATTCGCGAACCACCAAGAGATGAAACAAACCTTTGGTGATATCATTGGATTAATAACGTGTAAGAGATAAAATCTACATGGTAGATCGCTCGCTGGAACGACATTATGTTGGCATATAACTGTCAGAACAGGGACTTTGATGAAGGTGTAACATTTGAAAGCGTATGCTGCTTAATATGTGGCAAGGTGCTTTCCTGAAATTGGGCACCATCAGAAAATACAACTTATATAATGCACTTGTTCTAATAGATGGTTTTCAAAAGAGATGAAGTTTAATTGCAACGGTATTAAGCACACAGTGTTTATACGTTTGTTGGTGGTTATGATTATATGAACTGCAATGGGTCTCCTGGCATGGATAATGCGCATCTTGGAGTTTGCCAGCAAAACAATTATATATAGTTTCATGTTCTCCATGTTCTTTGATTAAGCTTTATCTGTTGCAGTCGCTTACGTAGCCATAGTCTGTACTTCAAATAGATGTACATGTCACTGGCGTCGGAAGCAAATTGAAAGTGGGGGTGGGGGGGGGTGGGGGGGGGGGGGCTAGACTAATCCTCAGAAATATTGAGAAAAAAGTAATTCCCAAAATCATGGAAATCCTAATCCGGGGGGGGGGGTCTATCTTTAAAGGTAAATTTAGGAACAATTATCTTTCCTACGACAAAAAGTGGGTGCCTGAATCCTCTATCATGCTATGTTTCTAATGGTTAGGTATAACTTTGCAAAAAAAGTGCGGGGGCTAAGCCCCCCCCCCTAGCCCCCCCCGGTTCCGACGCCTATGCATGTATAATAATTAGCATGAAACAACCATATAAGGCATAAGGTTGTTTTCAAAGTGTATGATATGTATGTCTATTTTTTAACATTAGGGAAGTTATTAATATATGACGAATCAAGTTTTCTGAAATCAGTTTTATACAGTTGTATACAATTACTATGCATAGCCCATCGAATATGGATTTAGCGCAGCAAAGATTTGTCTTAAATTTACATCAAAAAAATTGAATTAATATGGAGTTGGTCCCCACTTTTATGGGACCATGTAAAAAAAATTAGGATTAGGATTTTCAGAAAGTTTGAAAAGTTTTGTTTGAAAGTATATAATCTTTTTCCCTTTTGTTTTTTGCTTGTCAAGATTTTTTTTTGGATGAGTCTTCCCCCCCCCCCCCCCCCCCCACTTTCGAAACCGATCCTACGTGCCTGTCCAAGGTCAAGTATATGAATAGTATATATATACAGTTGCCCGGATAAGCAATTTTACCAACTGGCCCCTACACCCTTCACCACAATACATAATAAAAGAAGTCACCACTTGGCATATATGAGAAATGTGTATACATTGTAATAAGCCTTTCGTGGATGTGGGTTGTTATTAAATCATACACATCATTATGAAACTATCAGGAGTACATGCCGGTCCTATAATAAACCAAAAGAGCATAAAATACGGATCATTCACAAACGTCATCATCCCTACTAGCTCGTCATGAATAATTCAAATAGCTGCCAGGGTGACCCAATATTGCTTGTAGGTGTCCATGTGTTTTATCGGTGTTGTACTATCATCTGCAATTCATTCTGTTTATCTTTTTCTTTCCTTCTTTTATTTTTTTTTTCGTTTCATGCCATCTAGTTTGGATCTCTGTCTCTCTACGTCTCTGTCTCTCTCTGTCTTTTCTGTCTTTTCTCTCTCTCTCTCTCTCTCTCTCTCTGTCTTCTCTCTGTCTTCTCTCTGTCTGTCCGTCCGTCCCCTCTCTGTCTCTCTCTCGATCTGTCTTCTCTCTCTCTCTCTCTCTCTCTCTCTCTCTCTCTCTCTCTCTCTCTCTGTCCTCTCTCTCTCTCTCTCTCTCTCTCTCTCTCTCTCTCTCTCTCTCTCTCTCTCTCTCTCTCTCTCTCTCTCTCTCTCTCTCTCTCTCTCTCTCTCTTCGTATCTCCTTCCACCCCTCTCTAAAATAAATCCCAAGTCTTTATACAGCACAATAATGATCTGTCAAAGGCGTTAGACAAACGATACCATTTTATCAAATATTATAAAACATTTCGGGCCGCAGACGTGATTCTCATAAAACAATATAACATGCATTAGCATGCAGACGATGTTTATATAAACTTATTGCAAAGTCTAACGATATAAGTAGCACCGTATACGGCTCCTTAATGTCACAGGGGAGTAACAAATGATGCCAAAAAACTGCAGCCGTCTGATAGGATAATTAACAGACTCTACAGAAAACCTATCACGGACTTGTACTGCATCCATAACATTCAACAACAAAATCAGTTATTATAGTTCCTCTTTTTTTTTTTACCATAAATGTCCATGGGCGGTGGAAAAGGCAATAATAATACCTTGTACATGAACATTTATTTCATATCGCAACTTCACGGGGTTTTCCATCTTCGCTAGCCAAGGGTTTTCGGTCCACTTTGCTCCCCATAAACCCTTGGCGGATTTCATTGCGAAAACTCGGTGACGAGCTCCGTTTTATGATTGGCTGCAGCTGCGAGTAGCTGATCCAATCGCAGTACGTGCTTGTAAATATAAACTTTAAAAGAAAACACGTGTGTGATCTTAGGTAAATCATTCGGTGCTTTTAACAAATTGAGACACAAGTTCTCGAGTACAGTGCCTCGCCAACGATGGTCTAACCAGATCGCTTAAAAAACCTATATATTTTACTGGGATTGAACATAGATCTACAAACTTGTCAAGGCTCGCGTGATAGCATGGGAAGTAAACATGCATGGCGAATGTAGAAGCTGCCCATCCCGTTAGTATATACGTTCCTGCTTATGGTTATTGCTTTTAAAGGTTCAATGAGATTTATTTTATTTAATTTCTTTGGTTCACAATATTTACGACAACGATACCTGGTTTTATGACATGAAAGCTTTGATATAAATCGGCGACCTTTTCACTCCCGGTACAGGTCCTTACAAAACACTACGAATAAAACATTCCATGCTTTCCCTAGTTTATAACTTAATTCGTATTTAATAGCATCGTTAATTATGTTCCGATATTCGGTAGTCAACATGTTTTCAAGTTGTATTAATGCCGTAGTGTGTATATAACCCGTTGTTTAATTCGATTAAAATGTAAATATGCAAGGGGCGCAACTCAAGTTGCTCGCTAGATAGCGCCACCACATCACCGAGTTTTCGCAATGAAATCCGCCAAGGGTTTATGGGGAGCAAAGTGGACCGAAAACCCTTGGCTAGCGAAGATGGGGGTTTTCCGACAATCTCTGCCGAAAAGGACAGAAAAGTTGCGAATGCACTCATTTCATATCTAGGTTTTTTTATGCTATCAAAAATCGGCCTTATATATGTACCCTTCCAGGACGCATATACTTGTGTTATTTGTATGACAGATTTATTAATCTGCGCGTTGCTGCGCCGAATTTTTGTTAGTATTTTTTTTTTTACAAAAAAAAAAATATTTCCCAAAAAAAAACATAGAAATTTCAAAAATAATCTGCACTTGGCTGCGTTGAATTTCTGTAGGTGATGTATTTTTTATTTTCAACCAAAAAAAAAACAATACAACAAAAGCATGAATTCTTAAGGAAACTTAAAATATCCAAAACCATAATTGAATCTACATTGTTATATTGAATAGAATTAGATTGTACTTTTCTTCAATTAAAAATGAACACTCGTTTTTTTTAAATGCCTCTTTCACCATGTTTTGCTAATGAATTGATTTTTTTCTTTTTATACTAGTCTCGTGCTCATTGTTTCATAAAGGCAAATTCTCCAGTCAAAACATTTTGAATACTAGTAATTCCAAAAGCCAACTTAAAATTTTTGTGAAGATGGTATTTTTTTTAACTGCAATGATGAATGATCTTTCAGCACCACTTCTGAATAAATAAATGCGCCAATTGCATTATAATAAACCAAGTGTTTTATATTAAAACAGGATCATAGACTACTTCCCTGGTATTTCATGCATACTAAAACGTCATCAATGCAGCACATATCCTTCTTTGCCTATACAAGTACGGCATGTCTGTGAACTTATTAAAATATTAAAAACTATGGTGACCATTAAAGGGACTTTGACACGATTTGAGATCAAAAAATTTATTTTTATTTTTTATGTATAAAATGGTTTACTAGTGCATTTTAAATTATTGACCAAAATATTGAATGTTAAAGTCAAGTTACAAGCGAGATACAGAGGTAAGAATTCGTTGTTATGTATACAAAGCTCGAGTCTTATAGTTGTTTAAAAAAAATGTAATGCAGAGACTTACCATTTCTTAGACAAAATGACATGTAAAAAACAATTTACTATCATCAACAAAAGAAAGATACATTCGATTGAAACTTACACCAATACAACACACATGTAAAAAAATAAATGACAACATTCGAGCTTTGTTTACGAAACAAAGAATTATGAACTCTGTATATTGCTTATAAGTTGATAAAGCATCTTAAACTTCTCATGATATTTATCAGAATGGAAAAATAAAATTTAAAATTTTTAAGTCAAACCGTGTCCAAGTCCCTTTAATGTCTCGTGTTTTCTATACTTGTACTTTTTAATTTCAATGTCAACCATTATTAGTGTTTCTATTAGAACCATTTTAACAAGAGCTTGGACTTTTGGTAGCTGTGTCAAACAGTATTGTGACGTAGACCTGTCTATTTCATTCCTGGCCACTCAGCCATGGCTCTTTGAAATCAACAAAATTTGTCTGGCTTTTGAGTTAAGACTACGCAATCGGTGTTTATTTTGCTTGAAACAGGCGTCTTTTTTAACTTGTTTATTAACACAATCAATAGATAGTAACCCCAAGGCCTTGTTAAAATGGTTCAAAAACAAAACAGATCTAGAAACATTAACAAAATAAACAAAAACAAAAAACTAAACACACAAACCAGTCCAAAAACCAACTGAAAGGTTCCTACGCGTATTGGGAGTTGACAAAACAACGACCGTGTAGAGCAATAATTGTGCTCTCATATATAGACAACCTCGGAAAGATTAAATTAAAAATAAGAACAGAGGTGAAAGCCAATTATAGCGGGATAAATAAAGACAATCGAGGCTAAAACAAGAGACATATTAATTGCTATTGCGCTGCGTTTCTTTTTTTCACGTTTTATTTTTTTTTTCTTCATTTTGTACCTTTTTTATAAACCAAATTAATTAATGGCAAGAGACATCACTTTTCCCGTGGAAATTACGTGTACAGTAGATAAAACAAATTTTCTGCATGATAGCGTACTTTAATTTTTCCTTTTTTTTTTTATTAAGGTGAAGTTTTCCAAAATTATTTTAAAATTTCTTACGTGACCGATTTCCTCCGCCTCAAAATATATTCATTCGGTGTTTCATTTTTAGAAAAATCTTTTTTCATAAAAGAGGTTGTTTTGGATCTAATTTATTTTTAAAGCGTTTAAAGAATATACATAGGCGGACACAAAAGGAATTTTAAAAAATATAAAAATGACTTTTTTAGGGGGGTGAGGGGGGTGAAGGTTGGGGAGTGGAATATTTATTATCTACAATATTGCATAGCAGTCGAAAATTCCTTCATATACATGCATATAAATAGCAATAATTTATTCACATGTGTTTGAAGAGATTGCTCAATCAGCAAGCAGCCAGATGATTTACACCGTCATATGCATAATATAAATATATTTCATATTAATTGCCGTCGCTTTATCATTTTTACACCTCCTACACCCTATCCATTGTTGTCTGGGTCAAATAGTCGGACGATGTTAGCAGATTACGTAATGTCAAAATAATTACACGACGCCATGGGCATTTATGACCAGAAACATTGAAGGTTCTACTAATTACGCTGATGGCTCTATAAATCCCGAAATTTCATAACTTGGTTTCGCAATAGTCGTGTTTGCATTTATTGTTTAGAAATACGATTTCTGGGCCGCATATTTAAGTAAAATGTTATAAGTAAAGAAATTAATTTGTGTGAAAAGAACATGTAGCCATTAAAAAACCAATTACGCCAAAAGACACGTTAAAAGGGAAAAGTTAAACTGCCTTTTATCTATATTGCCTTCTATGCCTTTTCACATCGATGTGTTTTTGCTTTTTGGAAAGACACTGAACGTGAAAAAATAATTCTAAAGTATGAAAAGTCTTTTACATTTTCAATTACATGTACATTTAAAAAAACCCATCCATTCCTTTGTTATCATTGGACCTTTGGAAAATGGCAACATTTTTGTTGGATTTATATAAGCGTTAACTTCCATTGCTCACAGTATAAATAGAATTCATTTAGAGCATTTTGTAAATCATCAGATGTTTCGGCGAGAATGACACTATCGTCAGTTTAAAAAAGAATACATAGTTTAAAATACAAAAACAGTTCATCCTCTTTACTCTGTACTTTTGGTTACACTTATTAATCAAGAACTTCTCGAAGTCATTAATATATAACAAGAATAAAAAAGGTGACAACTTATCGCCTTGACGTACTCCAACATTACAACAACAAAAAAATCAGAGGATAAACCTTCAAACTAATCTTTAATCTAACTTCCATATGTCTGTTTTAATTTGATATATAAGAATTGTCTTTTACCAATTGACAATTTTTAATTGTCAATGAGTCCATGACTAATTATCATTGACAATTACAAATTGTTAATTAGTAAAAGACAGAATTATAACATTTTCCATTTATTCCATTTTTAGTTAACTTGCTCCAAATACCATATCTCCAGACCGTCATTTACTAAGATGTAAATTTATTTGAAAATAAGTTGTGTCCCCTTAGTATTGATTTGAATCAGTTGATCAAAATTTGTTGCATACTAACAATTTATATTGAAAGAATGTGATCGCATTAAAAATTGAAACATCTTATTTAAACTTTTCTGTCTCTATTTGCGAGAGTATATTGCTATTTGTTTTATTAAATACTTACTATAATGTCATCAAATGATGAATGCAGTAATAATCACACATGATCATTATAACAATAAACACAAAGTTATGATCAATGTAATAATAATCACAAAATTATGATCAATGTAATAATAACTACAAAATTATGATCAATGTTTTAATAATCAATTGTTTGAAGTATACACATATCAGACTCATAAACATGCTTTTTATTTTACAGCCCCCGGAAGATTTTTAAATATTATTTTGACAGTAATGAGAACATAAGGAACAAAAAAGAACCAGGAAATTTGAATACCAGTTTTGAAATTAAAGATAGTAAAAGATAAATCAATATATCAATGAAAACACAGAATGAGAAACCGAGCATTTGCTTTTATATTCAGTTCTGTAAGCATTTTGATCCCGAAAAAAACCTTAAATCTAAAAAATAACTGCCTTCTACTTTTAGGAGGGGATGAGGATTGATGGGGTCTTTCGAATTTAATTTTTTAATATTAGAAATTAAGTTAGTACATTATTTTTTTTTTTTATTAAATTAAAACTTATTATGTTATGTAAATCATCCTATCAGGTCGTGATGCATGCTTTGTATGCGAGTAAATAAATATTTTTGTTTGCTTTAGATATCCTTATGAGGTCGGACGTGGAATTCACAACTCTATGATTTACAGCGGCAAACAGACAGGTGTTCCATCGTTGTCGTTTCTTTTTTACGCGCGTCATTTCTTTGGCAGAGTGAAGAGTTAATACTTATACATATAATACCCGAGGTGATATGACTACTAATGTCCTCATTAATGCAGATGAAAGGCATGATTAACGACGTGTTATACTGTGTGACAGTTATAATTCTGCAATCTTTTTTTGTTTTGTTCTTTTTTTTTTCCACCAAATTTCATTTTGTCGTTGTTAATAAGCGTATTACATCGTGAAAAATGCGCCTTTTAAAAATCAAAAGCAAAAATTACGGTCAAAGATATTCCGATGACATGCACGCACTGTTCTGCTGAAAAGGAGAGTTGGTGTGTCTCCTATAAAGATAGCCCACAAACAAGGAATGTGTGTCGTAAGTTACTTTGCGATAGTGGTAGATTATTGCTATTATCCACCTTAAGTTCCTTTTTTTATTCACTTTTTCACCAACCTTTCACCAACCGCGCAAGCCTAATGGGACTCAATAAAAGTTCTGCGAAAGCTACATTGAGATACAATTTTTAATCTTAAATCTAATTATCCCTGCCTAACCTCTCCTTGAATTTGGGTTAAAAAACAATAGAAATACAAAATTTTAATAAATTATGAAGATGCACTGGAATTGCGTCAAAGTTATCATCGATTGTTTGTAGAGAAAAAAATGTTAGCAGATATATTGAACCTTGGATTTTTTTTTAATTTTTTTTTTTTTTTATAAAACTGGTATTTGACAAGGTGAAACCGTGTATGCTTTACCATTTGTTGTCACCATAAACGATTAGCGGGAATTCTGTCGATCATAATAATTTGATCAAGAATTTACTAAGATTTAGACTTTGATTCAAACTGAGAGAGAGAGAGAGAGAGAGAGAGAGAGAGAGAGAGAGAGAGAGAGAGAGAGAGAGAGAGAGAGATATTTTCACATAAAAGGCGGTAGTCTCCAGTGAATGCAGCTTTACAAATTGGTATCAAGATGTTTGGCGTCTCATAAAGAATAATCCGTTACTTACAAGTTTTTTTTTCTCGGGAGAAGGTAGCGCATTATACATACATTGTACCGTGCATATCTGCATGCACCGTTCTCCTTAAATATATATTTATAGTAAGAAGAAGTGACCCTGTTCGTCGTGTGTCTTTTGCTGTCAAACATATGCATTTTCACGACTGAGATGAGCTCTGAGCATGGCGCTTTGTCGACACGTCATACTAAAGGTGTGTAGAAGACGGTGTTTATGTGACATTTTATAGCCGCAGCGCTGTTGAGGTCTCCACTGTCTTGTATCTACATGTAATATGTACATGGAGTACAAACTCTTATACCTGGTCTTTATATGAGACCGCCATCAAATCACTTTATATTATTTCGCCTGTTCATATAGCTACACCTTCGATATATTTCACCTACTAAGTTGCAGTGTTTTGGTCCCACCATCTTTGATTTGTGTCACTGCATGAACTCTGTTCTTAAAAAAAAGTTAAGTTCAAGAACATTATGATAACATAATATTAACGAAACAGTTCCATCTGCATGTATGTCAAACATAAAGGTGCCGTATATATCTTTTGCGACGGTGCATCTCTTAAAAGTGAAGAAAAATAGTAAATAAATCGTAAATCTATTTTTTTTTACTGTATTGACATATATCTGCATACACTGTACTTGGACTGACAAGTATTCGTTTTATTGCCGTGTTGCTCAAAACTGTTTGGAATATATATTTGCTCGTATCTATATAGCCTTTTATTATCATTTTTTCCCAATCGCACCAAGCTATAATATAATATAATTTTTCAAACACTTTGGTTTTAATACTAGTATTTTTGTTTTAATTCTACACCTTGTGTAATCATTATGATATAAATTGTTGGGTTTTTTCTTCATTTTTAAAAAAATTGTTTATGACCCCCCCCCCCCAAAAAAAAAAAAAACGTGATTTCTAAATCTATAAACATTTATTTTAGTCTTCAAGTTATTTCACAATACATCGATAATGTATGTACATGTACGCATGATTGATTGATTTATTGATCGATCGGTAATTCATGGCCTGCCTAACACTGCATAACATTTGGGCCACATCATAGCAATACACTGTAACAGTTGTTAATGTTTAGGGATTTTTTCCCTGAGAACAAGGATCAAGCTGTTATATGTTGGTAAAAACAGGCACGTTGCATCGTTTTGGAAGGTTTTTTTTTGGGGGGGGGGGCAGATTCATCAATCTTGACAAGCAAATAAACAAAAGAAAAGAAAAATATCTTCAATTTCACTATTAAATCTCTTATTTTCACTTCAATTTTTATATGCATCCCAAACAGTGGGGGGAGGGGGGGGGGGGGGGGCAACATCATCATAACTCCGTCATAACTCATCTGAAGTGTTTTATTTATAAGTGAATTAAAAACAATAAATGTTTTCTGCGAGAGAAAAGTGTGCAACCCCCCCCCCCCCCCCCCCGATGCTACAACAACAACAACAAAACACAGAAAATTGTCCAGTAATAAATCGTTGTGCCATAACATACATTTCTGATGAGTTATTTTTAACTGCCGTCTCTGTTGTTGTTTGTTTGGGTTGTAACGTGTTTTTTTTAATAAAGGTTAACTTTACCACATACAAGATTTGTTCAATTGATTCAGATCATAATAACATCGGATGGCCTGTTGTCGAAAACGTAAAAAAAAAAACCATAGATTATAAATACAAATTGTCAGTAAGATTTTGGCACTGCTGACATTTTAGCATTTAGATGATTATACGATAATTTTTTTTTTTTTTAAAGATTCTCTGAATTGTAAGATAAAACACATGAGGAAATAAAATCACCGGCCATGCATCATCAAAAAACTTGATAAATCAAGTCATTGCTTTTTAGGATTTAAAAAAAAAAGGTTTTACATTATACATTGGTAGCTATCAGGCCGTTGATCGTTAATTGCCACGACATCTCAGAGAAGGAGGATATAACTTGACCTTTGTTTGCTTAGGCTTCAAGCTGGCGGGCGATTGATACCTGTATGTAAAATAATGTATAAAACATGAAAAATGCCAGGAATTAGAGATAAACAGATGACTAACTTGGAGCATATCACGTCATAACGTTGTCAAGCACGCATAAAAAATGGGGAAAATGTATTAAAAAAAATAATAATTGTTATAGTTTTGACCGCGAAAACAAGAATGCGTAAATAACATCAAAATATTCACAAAACCATCAAGAAAAAATTATAACCTAAAAATGGTGTCACGATATTGCTGAGTTCAAAGTAAAATGACAAAATGTTGAGATAATGGCGCATGTAGATTCCTCACGCCAACTTTTAATACATACTCATGCGCAAAATCACTGATGACGCTGAAGCTGGTCATGTGACTACGCGCGTAGTGATGAATGAAATAATAAGGATGGACCACGCAGGTATTTCTAGATCACGAAGTCCACTGAAGCAAGCGAGGAAAAAAAAACAAAATCACTCAGCTAGGAGAGACCTGCTTTCAAACAAAACACGATAAGCTGACCAGGGGTGTGGTGATAGATGGGGGGTTAGCACTGTCGTAGCATGGGCCGACAAAAGCCAATTACAAAGATCATGGGCCGTGTTGTAGGGTGAGATACTGCCGCACGCAGCCGTGACTCCCATCTGACAAAAAATAATGTTGATTTGTTTTGACGTCCATGCAACACTCCGGACTTCAAACCGACGCCCTTTCGCCCCCGAATTCACCCCTCCCCCATACTTTCACAGTTTATCTCATTTTAATATTTTTTTTTACCGATGAGCGAACTTAAAAATTGGCAATAAAACAAAGGGAAAATCGATCAGCACACATTTGAAAAGAAAAATGACTATATACAATGTTAAGAATCTTATGCATTTTTTAGAATCAACGAGCAATCAACTAATTCTGCAATGGACATTAAAACGCATGTAAAGCATTGTATTTAAAATGAAATGGTCTCTTTGAATATATGCAAGTAAAAAAGAATGTAGAACATTATACCTAGTCTCTTTTTGGCATGTCAGAGAGTACACCATACCAGAATGTTGACTAATTAAAGCACTATTTCTGTTTATTCCGCTGTTAACATGACAAAGCCCTGTTCTTTGGCCTGTATGACACGAAAAGGGCCCTTTTTGGTCAACATTAGAACTATAAACACGCGTATTGCTGATAGAGACATCATAACAAGTTCAGCGCAACTACATAATACATACTGATTTAGGAAGAATTGGTGATAAGCAAACGGTTCCTACGATTTTCATACTAACCGAAGTCAATGCCATCATGTCACCACTAACCACAGTTAGCATATCTGTACCGAAATTGCATACACTGCGATAACGTTTTGATTTAACTTCACATCTTCTTAACTTAAACCTTTTATTTTTTTACTTTTATTTGTTTGGAGGTAGAAAAATGACTTAAAATCATTTACAAATTTAATCTAACCGCTTGAAATGCTATACCGGATGTATCATCTGCTTTATAACTTACATTGTAGGTCAATCCCCCCTCCACCCACCTCCCCCCTCCACCCCCGCCCTCCTTCCTCATCCCAATGCAACATATGGATAGTGTTATAAAACAAAAACTTCGATTTTTAGTCCCTTTCTATTGTTACTAAATGCTTTTTATGTTTTCGTACCCTCCTGTCATATACTAGTATGTACATGTATGTATGCTCTAATGGTGTGTCGCCAGGCACCAATAGCACATCTAATGCATTGATGGTTCTTGTTTGTCTGCCTGATTTAGCCAGAACTGAATATAAAAAGTTTGACATTTGCAAAGAACTCTTAATGTTGTTCACACTTTAATGAACAGCACTAACAGGAGAGTAACTGTTGCATTCTTTAGAACAATTTTATCGATTAGGTTTCTAAGACTACACACAAGACATGTATAAATTTAATATTTAAATTTAATATTTGTCATGAAACTGTCTATTCTGAAATACTGGTATTGATTTTTTTGAGGTAGATGAGAAAATATTTCGCGTTCATTTCAAATATATGCACATTATTTTTGACCTTAGGTACCCATCTTCTTTTTAATTTCCTATTATTTATAATTTCATAAATGTTGGAATATCTATATATCCCAAAATTTGGCTGCGATAAGACATATTTAAACATATGTATGTAAAGATCTATGTGTAATTTTAAGTTTAAAACTAATCGTGCAAAGATATTCATGTGTTAAGTTTCCTCCCCAAATCAGCGAAGATAAGAAAAATAGAACGTACCTGGGTGAAAAATTCCTAAATTCATTAACCAAAATTTTGTTCACATATTTAGTCATGTTTAAATTTCTGTAGACAGCTGTAAATCAATTCGAGAGTAGTAAACTCAAAGAAAACGCAAAAGACAAAAAACCCCAATTAATTTACATGTATGCATGTTTGCACGAGAGTCTGAACTTGACCAGCAACATTTATACTGACTGTCTCCATATCAATATTTTTTCTTAAGAAATTATTTAAAGATGAAATTATTTTTTATACGTATTATTTCATAATTTGCTTATCGACAAAAGCTGTATTTTGAATTATTCAGAAACAGTGTCATCATTAATTGTTGACAGAGTGCTGCAGGTCAGCAGAAATAGACAAGCTTTGTTTCGAGAGTGATCAAGGCATTCTTATGATTCATCAATGCTACTTGTTGCATAATCCGATGCAGTACAAATCATCTGTCTTGACACCGTTTTGACAGCTGGGAAAAGTATTTTATTTCTTCATCACCTCATAAAATAACCCATCCAGACGTTAGACAGTAAGAAAAACAAAAATTACAAATCGGCACCAATCTTCATATATACAATTCTTCTTTTCCTAACCGAAAAAAAAATTAATAAACCTTGTTTAAGTAATAGAGATGCATATGATTATTTTTAAAAATTCAAAGATACATTTATCATGATTCACATAATAACATAATACGAAAAAGGTGACCTCGGGGTATATTTTCATCGGAATTATTAGCTCTGGTCTAGATAAGGTGTCACTTCGGGAGACACAATAAAGGCTACGTTGAAATGACCGCCGCAGGGAGAGAATTTTGCATGATTTTTTTTGTGTTGTATGTAACTGAACTAATGTGTCTTCGGATAGACCCATCAATAATGAACGTAACAAGTCATGCTTTGTTTCAGATCGCCAGCGCTGGAGCGGACAGCTCTTTATAACCCGCGCTCCCCTCTGCAGAATTATCAGTGTTGCTTTGAGCGTCCACTTGTCGTGTAGCATAGGATCTCGCCAGGGACTGTCTTTACTTCCATTACTCTTCACACTAAACAAAAAAAGGTTGGTGTTTTCTCTAACAGTGGCTTTCTTTTACAGGAATATTATCATATCGGGAACTATTATTACTTTATCTTCTTCTTTAGTTTAGTTGAAGAATTTTGATATTTTTAACTTTTTTTCCCCTTTTACTAAAGATGATATGCTTTGGATTATGTTTTGGATGAAATATTCATTCCAATGCTATTTTCAACAATCATTCAAAACTATGGTGCTAAAAATTTGTTCAAATAATAATTAGTTTTTTTATTAGTTATAATTAGACAAATAATTAAATAGTCATTTAGTTTGTTTTATTTCTAATTTTTATTTCTAATGATTATACAAATGCGTTAATCGTAAAATTAAATATTTATGAGACTGCACTATGCAAGAACACATCATTTTTGCTGTAAATGAATCTTGATCATAGGAAAAACGTAGCATAATTTTAAATTTCTTTCTTATAGCTTGTAGTTTTTGAATTTTAAATACGAATTTCGTACTTTTCCCAAGATAAATTGGATGTTATTCAATTGTTAGGTTTTTAATATGGACCATTTAAACTTCAGAAATTTCAGATAGCATTGCAAAAGCATTCATTAATTCGGCAAAATTTAATTAAAAACAAAATCACTTTTATCGTTTACAAAACTTGGGAATAAATCATATTTTTCATTTACAAAACACCGCCCACACTGTTGGGTTAATTCGGACATAAAGCTTCAGGCATTACCTTCTCCAACCTACGTTGGACATTGTATGGAGTTATTAATTATCAACTTAAGTTAAACGAGGGATAATGCGTCCTCATTAATAATATGCACCCTTTTATCATGGTGACAATTCATTCATCAGCGGATTATAAACGCTACCTATTATATAGACTAAGAGAAAAGCAAATTAATTAATTGGCCGTCCATCCGCCTTTAATGAAAACCATTTGTTATTCAAGACATTTTGGACATGTCTGTGGCTTTACAATCTTTACGATAATAACAATTCACAAGTTTGCTTAAAGGAAGTTAAAAACGTACTTGATTTTTTTTTTCATTATAAATCAAGCTAGCATTGTTGTATCATTCTTGAATTTTTTATTAGTTTGTTCGTAAAAAGGGTATTCATAAAAATGTATATTAATTCGTTCGTAAAATGGATTTTGATTGATGAATATATTTTCTTTTTAATTCCAGTAGTCACCATGAATTCCTACTTGGCTATCGCTTTCGTCGTCTGTCTGGCTGTCATGCAGGTCACATCACAAGGTACGTCCTCTAATAGCCACTAGCCGCTAAACATAGGCATAGCTTCACTTCTACACGAATTTCTATTGCATGGCTTAATGATTGACGAAAGAAAGATTAGATTTAAATTCAAAATTTTAAAACTGTATTATTCCTCTTATTTAAATCATCACAATATTTATCAACTTTCTATCGTCGATCTTTTTTTTAAGATTTTGGGAAAGGGATATCCTATAGAATAACTTTTTAAAGACACACTAATAACATTCAAGCATATTCATCGACTTGGCATTGTCTTTGAATCAGCACTTGCATGCGTTTGATGCATGGTACTTTTCTTTATATTTTATTTGTCTGAACGCAGCGAAGCACAATCGGAACGCCATTTTGGTGATGTTATTTGCTTATTGCGGGAATTTCTTTTAAGAACGAGCATCTGCTGGAATTTTGCTGGGATGGATTTCTTCTTCATTATATTGGCTTAATTCTATGCTTCCAAATCTTCTTAAAGGACCTTTTTTTTAAAGAAACAAATATCGTTCTCTGTTTTTCTTACCTTTGTAAAGGAATTCATAAAAATACCGACCCTTAACAAAAATAACTATTTAATTTTTTTTTTGTTATTGTGAGAAACACGTTTTTAACGTAATGGACAGTGTGCATGTATAAGCTAATAAAATTGACCTTCGAATGAGGGGTTATTTTTTGATGGCTTCACAGCACCATTGTTTATGGTGTTCTGTTTAAGGCTGCGGGGCCATAAAACGTCAAACGGTTCCACCTCAAAATGTCAGATCACGTTTTTGATTGCCCACGTCAATCGGGAGCCACGCTGAGAGCTTCTGGGGTCGAGGTTTACGACGCTAGAACAGCGCTTAGTTGACATAAAACCACTCTACATCAATCTTATGTCAACTTGAGTGATAGACTTACTCCGTTCGGTACTCCTCGGTTTTTATTATTATTATTTTTAGGTCATCATTTTTGTACCATGAATAACCCCTTCGTAAGAATAGATAAAATTTCCCATGTTGATAAAAAAAATTTGGACACGATATGTATTTTTTAAAAATCTTATCGGAATAATAATAACACAGACCGCGTTGCTTTTTCCATGGACAATGGAAGGCTTTATACCATACTGGACAGTTACTATGGTGCCCTTGCAGATCTATATTAAGCATTGAGTATATTTATCGCTTTTTCTTTTCTTTTTTGCTATTGCTTAATTGCTTTAATTTTATTACCTGCAAACTCGTATGCATCTTGTTACGCCTTTGTAAAAATCTTCAAAATTAAAAACATTATTTATCAAAAGATTAAAATAAATATAAGTATGTGGAATTGCAATTGAATAAACAATTTATGCAGAAATAATTATAATTAAATATATTCTCAAACAATTCTAATTTTATTTGAAAAGTGAGGACATTGTAATGAAATTAGATCATATTGGCAGGTTTTAATGATTTACATCGACTGCTAGCTATGGAAACGATGGGATTGGACATCCCCGATTCCTTCATTAATTACCAATTGTTTAGGGGCATGGTTCCACCCAGCCAGGGATTTAGAACAAACACTCCGTTTACATCGACCAGATTTTCAAACTCTCAGGCTACCTTGAATCAACGTCCAAGGAATACTGCTACTTCCTCTTCCGGTTCTACCACGCAAACTGATACTAACCCTACAAGATTCAACTCACCAGACTTTTCTGCATTTTTTCCGAATCCTACTCCGGTCCGTTCGACAAATACTAACAATAATTACATGTATCAGAGAATGAATCCTTTCTTTTTGGCCATGATGGAAAACTTTGTCTGAATGAGAGACCCTCGTGTATCCTCTTATTAAAATTTTTTGGTCCTCCTAACATTTTTAACCATTTTGTACGAAACTAAATTAATCGGATAAATATGCATGTGTTTTACTCCCCCTAACGGCACAAATTTGCCTTCCAAATTTAGACACTCAGCATGGACTTCTAATAAATGTTAAAGAACAAAAACAATCTTTCAAATCTCGAGATTATCAATTTTGAAAAAAAAAAATGATTTTATTCTCATTCGGACCTTTACGCATGCGCGTCTGATATGCAGTTTCCTGTTTACTAGGTACACGAGCGGTCTCGAGGCGCAGAGCCGAACAGACAATATCTGCCAAGCGAACATCCATAAATAGGCCAATTCCTAATGTACCTTTCTGGGCTCTGCAAAATGAAAATATGATGGAGTACTTAATGTTCCAACAAATGTTTCATGGGGCTCAACACTCCAACCAGCATCAACAGCCGAACTCATTTGCTAACTATTTTTTCTGGGACATGTTTCAGTGAACTAATGAACTTTGATTCCCGCCGATCGCTAAATTTATAATTAACTGTTTTTAACCATTTCAAACTATCTTTCTTTCTTTTTTTTATAACATGCTCTTGAATTTGTACTATTAAAGGTGAAATTCTTTCTGCGTTGGTTTTACTGGTGCCGGGATTTTTCTATTTTATTTTATTCATTTCTTTTTAAATTTTTGGATGATGGGCCACTGGATGATTATTCAGCGATTAAAAAAAAAAATCTCACTTCTCCCAAATTTTTCCAAATTCACATTTAAAACTTTTAAGTAAATGATAAAGAAGCGCTTTTTCAATGATTAAAACCATCCTTACAGGTGCTCAGAATGAAACCCCTGCGCAAGCGCAGAAGACTCAGGATCCAATGGGACAGCTTTTCCCGTTGATGGCGCTTGGGGGCATGAGCGACAAGTTTCTCTCCAGCTATCTTGTTATGAACATGCTCGGGGGCCAGAACTCAATGATGCCCGGTGCCATGGGCGGAATGAACCCACTCTTTTTGGGCCCAATGTTTGGCATGGATATGGGACTGTTCTGAATGCGTTTTAGACTTTGCATACACGTTTTAAAACTCTCATTATCGCTCATTGCAACAATCATTGATGACGCCATCATCTTCATTATCGCAATTTTCCGTGCCATCTTCATTAGAACTCTTTATTTATTATTATGTGTGCTGTGTGATTGTGTGACCTGTATTATTCCGCTAATTCTTTGATTTACAAGGCTTAATAAATCAATAAGAAATTAGGCACTCTGTTTATGTTTTATTTCGTTCACTATTATCTCATTTCTATATATATATTTGCATGTCTTGAACTATCGACGTAGTTCATTTTTTCATTGCATATGTGGAAGGGTGGTGATTTTTTTCATTTTATTATATTATAATTAAATCTATATGAAACTATGCTTATTATATAGCCTCATCGTCACCTTTCATTGCATTACTCATTTCACCAAATTTCAGTCTTATTTGATTTATTTATTTTATCCCAACAGTCCACAAAAATTTTATTCGAGGAAAAATCCTTTGAAACGCTCAAATAGATCAGTGAAAAAGAAAAAAATTCAATTTTTTTTTTTCATATTTTTGATATTCATTGCTTGAAAACAAATCATTATGCACATGTTGCCTAGCTTTTGCACTCAGCACTTTTTTTCTTACGCCTGTAATTTGCAGCTGCCCCTGCCGCTGGATCTCAACCTGCCGATGCTTCGACCGCCGCCGCCCAAAACGCCAGAAACAGGATGTTGCTCCAGCGTTTGAGCCGTGCTAGAACCGCTTCCGGTCCCGGAGGACTTCTCGGCGGTGGAATGAACAACATCCTTCCCTTCATGCTCCTCAGCGGTGCCGGTGGAGATTCCATGAGGTCCCTTATGATGTTGAATATGTTCAGTGGTGCTGGTGGTGCCGGAGCCAGCGCTGGTGGTGCCCAGGGAGGCATGATGGGAAATCTCCTCCCCCTTATGATGCTTTCAGAGGGCGGACTCTCCTTCTAAGCAGCAAATAACTTACAATCTTTTCATAGCCTGTTCATCGGTTTTCCGGGAATTGGAGAGAGGTTGATTTCGAGCGTTAGAAGGATCCGATTCTGTGTTTTCCATAGACTTGTGTGCTTGGTGTAGCCCAATGTCATCTTCTCATGCCCGCTTGCATTTCTTTTTAACTTCATCATTTCACCGTTTTTTTTTTCATGAAAGTGTGTTCTTTTATGAAAACGAACAATCCCACATACAAACTATTTATTATCATCAATTACTTTTAAAACCAACGTTTTAGCGCGGATGTTAGCAAATGTTGCGTTACCGAATAAAATTTTTATCTTAATATTATGTTTCCAGCTCTTTTTTTTCCTTTTCATTTTCATTCAAAGAGAAATCTTCCCTTTTAACCGTTTGTTTAATGACCTAACACATCTTTAGGTTAACAAATGTTAATTTTTACTTGTTCATAATATAATTAGGGAAGGCGTCTCTTGGTTTGATCACGTGATGGTTATCGATTTAACTGATTATTAATACCAATGTCTGATTAGACAGAAGGAACTTCTTGGGTGTGGATAGTGTAGATAGAAAAATTAAGAATTAACACTTCAAGAAATAAAATCTTGAGTAGAAAATTATACTAACCTGTAGAAAAGAAAAGAAAAACCAAAATTTATTAATTCTAACCAGATTCAGAATTTCAATTTACATTTTTTATGATTACAGACAAAGGACGTTTTAACATTTGCAAAGTGAAAAACAACTTTTAAATCTAAGTACATGTATAAGCAATATAAAACGTTTTACTGCAAATGCATTCAAATGTACTATATCAAATAATGTTAAAAAACTTTAAAGAAAGACCAAAAAATGCTTTAATCTATAATAATTATCAGAATTCTTTTTATTAAAAATTAAAGCAGGGTATTTGGCAAATATATGTTTGAATTTACCAATACAAGTTCTTAATTCAGAAAGGTAGACACTAGTACATATCAAAAAAATCTTGCTCCGTTTCCCTAGAAATCAAACGGTACAGATTTAGTCCCAAGATCTGCTTTGGTATTAAAGAAAATAATGGTCTGAATCGTTCATAAAAAGAAGTATGTCTAAGAGGAAGGAAGTCTGTTTTAAAAAAATCCAAGGAAATATGTCATGTAAGCAAGAAGCTGTATGTCATGTCCGCAGAAAGTATGTCATAAAAGCAGGAAGTATATTTCATAAAACAGGAAGTAACTCATGCAAGCAGGAAGTATGTCATAAAAACCGGTATGCTTCATTTAATTATAGCAGGACAATCAGCAGCACAGAACGCCGCCAGGAAGCGACTGATGCTGTCACAGCTTAGCAGACGCGGCTCCGGTGGTGCCGGGGGCGGATTGTTCGGGGGTGGACTCTCCGGCATTGCTCCACTCATGATGTTGTCTGGAGGCGGTGACGGACTCGGAAAAATGCTGATGCTTAGCGCTCTCACCAAAGGCAGTCAAGGTGGAGCCCAAGGAGGTGGCATGCAACAACTCCTGCCTTTAATGTTCCTAACAGAATCCGGAATTATGTAATCCCGATCTCTATTTGAATTTTAGTTCTGGTTAATTAATTTCCGGTTCTGACTGTTGTGGTAGATGTTACTATGGGGTGCGTACGATCATGGATCCTGATGCTGCTTGTACATAACTGTATAAATTATATAAGTGTGCTTGGGCTATATTTACCATATACTTCTGAGGAATTGTACCTAGTGAATTATGTTGTATGAAATAACTAATATTTAGTTTCTTTTAAAAGAAATGTTAGAAAAGATATGACATACAAGGAAAAGTTATTTTTCTTGAAGTCTTTCAACAAATTATTATCATTACATATATAAAGTTCAGCAACCGATTAAAATGTATAATTGTATCTCGTCCATTAATGGACACTCTGCATAAATTGACATTTTTTTAACATACAAATGTTTTATGAAATAAAATACGTGTTATTTCTAGACCAGTCTTTTTCTTTTTCTTTCAAACTCACAGAAGGAAAATTGTAGTAAAAATATCAAAGGTTATGCAAAAAATATGTGAAATTCATAAACACACCATCAATTTGTGATCACATGGCATGTCATGCCTGAACGACGTAACGTTACATTACGTCATATAAAACATTATGTTATATTAAGATAGAACTAAGAGAACATGAAAGTCTTGAGAATGACCAAATAAAATCTTTGATGGAATTGTTAATTATCAATTCATATAAATCCATCAATACATGCTTTAATAATCGTATGATATGCGCCCTTGTTAAAATCGGTGTGCTAAAATTTAAACAGCATCAAGGTCTGCAACTAAATTGCGTGAGTTTGGTCTGCGCATCTCGACCGGAAGATATCAAAGTTTGCTTTATGCACAACAAAAAATATCTATACATGTAAACCATAATTGTTCATTTGGGAATGAAATTTCTCGATAACAATAAGATATTGTTTTAAACCAGCGTAGTTTGAAACTTAGGTCACTTCCGGTCGAGATTAGGAGCATACAATGGCGGCGAATTGTAAATTTGTTCACTTTACTGTATGGATATGAATTTATAATGAGATAGAATATATAACTTGAAATTTGGAGGCCATTGTTTAGAGCCGCATGTATGATTATTCAAGTTTTACAAAGAGGCAAAAAAAAAACCACACACACACACACACACACACACACACACACACACACACACACACACACACACACACACACACACACACAAAAAGAACAAAGTATCAGATGCATTATGGCATACATGTACGGGAGCATGGTTTGGGTGAAAGTATAGATTTTCTTAAGATCGATCGCGCGAGTGATGCTCAAATGTTTTTATGGCATGAATATGGACAGAAATCATTCAATGCGGTTTGTGACATTCTAAGACGAGAACTTGGCAGCTTTAGATGAGAATCTGATGCATATATAATTATATTGGACAGTAGCACCGCATTGGTTTGACGTTAATGTATCCGATCCTCAGGTGACCAATCTCAGTCAATCATAATTCCATAATGCTAGCGAGAATAAGGATTAATATAGCATTATATGATTTATTTTTGACGTCGTCGTGTCAATAACTGCCGTCAGGTGAGCAGACAAATTGAATAACGCGCGTTAGCGCGTTATGATAATTTGACTGTTCACCTGACGGCAGTTATTGACACGACGACGTCAAAAATAAATCATTTAATGCTTATATTTACATTCCCTTACTGAAGAAATCAATTGTTTACTTCAATAAATCGATATTAAGTGCAGATCACGGAGGGGGTGAATAAGTAACAGCAAGAACAGCTGTTTTGTAAAACCGGTTTAAACTGGTTTTCACATAGACTGTTGAGATGAGATCGACGAGCATGAAAATATAATCCATGATAAATAACTCTTGAAATGTTGCTTTTTACAATAAAGTCAACTTTTTTGTCGAATAATTATAAAACATGGTGTTTTGACAACATTCATGAAATACATTTTTTAACCGATAACATAGAAATCACTCTTTGAGAACTTCTTATGTAAATTACTCGTAAATTCATACGCAGTGAATAGGTGTTGCATTTAGAGGCATTTAACCATCACGGAATTTAATGGAAAAACACAGTAGAATGTAAATATCATCTGATATAAGCAAATCTGCATTTGTTATATCAGTGTGACTTTATTATTATGGTGACATTTGCTTGATATACATTAAAAGTATATATGTCGTTTTTAACGGCATTTTCCTGACCCAAATTTTGTCAGCATGACTTGATATATGAAAAAGAAGTTTTTTAAATTATAAACAAATTGGCAATTTTATGATCAATATTAACGAGGTTCTAGCCTTTGAAAGTAAATAACGGCGATTTACATAATTATGCATATTAGTTGTTTGAAAGATAGTAACAGGATTTGGTGCTGTTAACAAAAATTTTTTTATCAGATATTGCAATCAGCATTTTATGAGGATGGTTGCGTATCAGTGTCGATGACAATTGGCGAGAGCTCTTTTGCAATTGACATTTTCATACAGTTGACAACATAGATAGATGATTATAAAATAGAGCATCAAAATTTTATATCCCTTCTGGAACCCCTTGACTCAAAACATAATTATACCACTTATAGATTTTAAGTATTCGAGGGATAACTATACAAATTTTATCATATTCAGATTAGTCCCAT
The DNA here is from genome assembly GCF_902806645.1 of Magallana gigas. NCBI lineage: Eukaryota > Metazoa > Mollusca > Bivalvia > Ostreida > Ostreidae > Magallana > Magallana gigas. The sequence continues at coordinate 21,787,015 of NC_047567.1, read as the reverse complement.
ACACATTTCTTCTTTTCTTTTTTGACTAAAACATCTTATTAAAAAAAGAAAGCACACTGCTGTGTGATCCACCTGTCTATATAGCAAGAAGCCGGCAAGCTCATAATTAAATATGAAGTTTCTAACACATGCCCACCGCTCAAAGTGGTCTCCAATATAGATTCTGATTTTAAAACGTTCTCTGTCAAACTGTTTCGCTACAGTAACTTCGTTTTTCCCCAAACGCGTTATTCCATTGCCAACAGACCAACCACGTTTTCGCGTCGACATCTTGACGTGTACATTCTAAGATTAGCTTGTCACATCACGTGCTTATGAATATTCAAAGTTGGGCGTTTACTGACCGACTCGGTCAGTAAAAATAAATCAATTATAATTGATATTTAATACTTTTAGATGCGTTTGACGACTTTGATCTAAACTGTTTCAATAATTTTGTTTTGTAGCTTAATGGAAAAACGCAAACATTTCTTTCTTTTAAAATTTTCATTTCAAGCGGCATATATACCTTTCAGATAACATGTTTGTTACACCAAGATTGATGATTCGATCGAATGAACATAATGAATTTAAAGATCTTTTTAAAGCACTGCAGTATTTATAACGAGTTGAAGGACTGATGGATTTTTAAGGTGGCTCTATACACCCACAGTTTATTCCAATTTTCAATAGAAGACCACAAAACATATACTTATCAAATATTAAAATGACGATAGGGATACTATAGGTATTTTTAAAGAATTTTTTAATTTTTTTTCGTGTTTTTGTAAAATATTTTTTAAAAAGACAGCTATCCACAAATTGAGAGAAATTATTTTGTCATATGATGGATATTTCCTTCGGACACATAAAAAAAAATATAACACTTCTTAACATTCAAAAATGTTATTATTGCAATTTTTTTTAGTATTTCCCCAAAACATATTTTTTCATATTTTCTTACTCTTTTGACAAATCATCTGAAAAAGTTGCTTGATGTTATAAGAAAATGTATTTTAATAAATGTGAAATAAAAAATTGAATGAAAACAATTGCAAATAAACACAAAAAATATTTTAAATTTTATTTGGTATGAAAGTTCCTCATGTAAGGGTTATCGTTCCTAAGTCCCAAGGCCCAAACCCCTTGGGGACTTTTCATTTCTGAGTTGAAGAAAATTTCCTAAATATAATGTTGGAATGATAAATACATGCATATTTCATTATAGACTTTGCCCTGTATAAGTGAATATATTCGCTTTAGTGCAAAACTAAGTCAAATAAATAAAGGTGAACATTGACTAGGCTAATAGGATTTATGTATCCCAACCTGAGAGAAATTCAAAGCAACCCTCTCATCCCCGTTAGGTGTCGATATTATTGTGCATTAAGTATATTATAATTGAAATATTTTCACCTGTTTAGAATTTTCTTTCACGGTATTCAACCAAAAAATGCGTTTGAGAAATTTTTGGAAAGTTAAAAAATGTATTGTTCTCAACGGGAATCGAACTCATGACCTACTGGTTTGAAGTGAACCCACTAACCCACTGCGCTACGATGTAACATATCGTTGATGCTAAAGAAACTCTTTAAAAATTTATACTTGATTTTATTGTTTATTTCGATAAATAATACCACACAACGTGAAGGTGTCACATACCACATTACTTGTAAGTAATGAATTTTCCAATTATCAAATTAAATCTATCCATTTAACAAATTTTTTAAAATAGCGGTTCCCATACAATTCACCTCAGTTTAAATCAGCCAGTACCGGAAATGCATGTTTCCAGATTTACTTTTTTTGCGTACTGCGTCATCAAAAAGTGGTGTATAGAGCCACCTTAATTCAGCATTAGTTTAATGAACTCTCCCCTTTAATTAAAAAGGATACAGCCTCGATCTGTTGTCTGGTCGACATCCTCACAAATCTAGAAATCTCAGACTTATAAGTGAATGTTTGTACAGAAGTCGATAATAAGCTGTTGATATTTATTTACTTTTGTGCCTCGGTAATTAGATAGTACATGTATTATGCATACCTACTTGAAGACTCAACTGTTAATTCTAGAATTATATTTATCCCTGTCAGCTGCCGAGAATTATTTTATTTCTAAAATATAAATGATAAAGTGAGAGAGAAAAATTACTACAGGCCTTGTTTTTGTATAATAATGTAATTTTGCGAGACTTACATTGCAGAATGTAGGTGAAGGAGAATATCTTCAAGAATTTTTTTGTGTTGGAATAATTCATCTTTGAATTTTCTTAATCTGTCAGAGGGTCCCATCTACCTCCTCAAACCCCACGCCATATCATTCCCCTTTCAACATCTAGATCCGCTCCTGAATAACGAAAGCAGATCGAGGCCCATAACTGCAAAGTGTATATTAACTAAGTAAGCTAATTAGTCTGATCTTGACAGATTTTCATCAAGAAAACAATTAGACGTGGACGCCTGGCATGAATAGTTTTAGCATATTAAATAACTTTTCTACCAGAAGAGAGTGTGGGGTACATGTAAGTATGTAAGTCTCGATAGATTATTAGGGTTGCCTGTGCGAGAGAGGGTGACAGAGGTTTTTTGTGGTAATTTTACGATGTGAATTTAATTAATTTTAATTTTTCTACCCCCCCCCCAACATAATCGCATGCTCGTTAAGTTAAGAACTGATAATCATACTATTAAAAAATGTATGTAAAAAATAACGTAAATGATAGTCAAATATTGAGTGTTGTGTTTTTCTAAGAAGAACGAAAAAAATATTTGATTATTGTTTATTTCATTAATGAACATATTCTTTTAATATCGCCTTAAAAAAAAATAAATGTATTAAGGCCCAAAAATCATAAACAACTATACATATGTACTAGGCACTTTTGTACTTTTCTTATACCTTGTATAATATTTTGTTCTTCGGAATATCCATATTGCATCACGTCTCCCCGAAAGTCCAAATAAGGTCAACTTATCCACTCGATGATCTGATTGGCCACAAAGTGATACCATATTGTAACAAAGAGTGATGTGATAATTACGTAATTGGACATTTATATAAAAGTACAATGGGTATCATTGGTGAACTAATGTGCTTGAAACTTCTGAAAGCTTTGAGATACTAAAGGTGAGTCTCTCTCTCTCTTTATAAGCTACCTACAGTTTTTCAAACCGCTGTTTTGTTGGTCTGTCTGTCTCTAATTTTCTAATAATTATAAAACTCACATATTTGCGTGCACGGTGATGGTGAAAATATGTAAATGTATGCGATTTCTTTTTTACAATTGAATTTCTACTCTTACCATTTTAGATTTAGGACAATGAAGTTTCTTCCGTTCTGTCTCGTTTTCGCTTTTCTACTGATGACGTCAACGGTACTCGGAGAGTCCGAGACTTTGAGAGAAACGGACAAAACGAGGCATTATACCAGCAGAGTATACAAACTCTATCATACTTACTTGAAAGATGTTGCTAGCAAGAATCGATTCCAGAAATATCAATCGAAGCCGGTAATAAAAGAACACGAGCAGCCATTGTTCTAGATTTTCAAGCTGCAAGTTGCGTTGAAACGATTTCAAGTTATTTTCTTGTGGCCAATATATGTGCAAAATTATATTGTTGTGTATAGTATATTAAATCAATACAGCTGTGTTGCACAATACACGATTTATTCTGATTGTTTTCTTTTGCCTCTCTATTTTTTACTAACAGAACGGTTTATTCAATTATTTTTCGTATCGAAAACATTTCTAGCAATATTGCTTTCTGAATTTTTGGTTAAATATAATGTCTGATGTAGTAAACATGTTATTTTGGGATTTTAGCAATTTTGGTGCCTCTCAGTGAGAAATATTGAAACAACGACCACATGCAAATTGTTTGTAATTTCATGCAGGTGCGAAGCGTCGTTTTTGAAAAAGGGGGGGGGCAGACTCATCCAAAAAATCTTGTCAAGCAAATAGAAACAAAAATGGATTGAGTGGGCTTGATGGTCAACAGTTACCCCCATATCTTTCTTAAATTTCTTAAATTTACATTTAGAACTATTTTAACAAGAGCTTGGACTTTCGGTAGTTGTGACAAACAGCAATGTGACGTAGGCCTATTTCATTGCTGACAACTCAGCCATGTCTCTGACTTTGAAATCAACATGATTTGTCAGGCTTTTTAGCTAAGACTACGCGATCGGTGCATATTTCGCTTGAAACCGCGTCATTTTTAACTTGTCTTGATGCAAGAAATAGCTACTTATATCCTACTGATAGTCCAAGGCCTTGTTAAAATGGTTCTAGCTATTATAAACTATACTGTTAGAAAAAGAAAATTTGAAACATTTTTGCGTTAATTTTCGAATATTTTTTCTATATCTACATACAGTTATAATACAGAGCTTTTCTTTTCTCTGAGATTACATGTAGTATGTAGTATTCGAAAAATTGTCGCGATCATCCTTTTAAACACAAAGTTCTGCAGTTGACAGCAGGATTTGGGTGTCCATGCAAGCTAAGGTTGGAGCGTAAACTCTCGATAGAGAAACTGAATGGGGAGGAATTTTCCCTAGGAGACGGACACCCAAGCTCAAGCAACGGTGCAAAAGTTGAACCTTTCCATAATAAAAATATGAAAATGTTAATCTTCTGACAAAAAAGATTGTTACTAGCTGTTTCATTCGAGCACTTATTTTTACTTTTTAATGGGCATAATTGAAAACTAGGAAATTAAATTTAAGAGTTTTTAGCTCAAATCCAGACAATGCCACCTTGAGGAAAAGGTTCAAATAAAAGCATGCGGAAGCAATTCTAGTACCTAAAAAATTCGAATATGGTACAAGTACTTTCAAAGATAACTTTTTCAAAATTATTTAGATGCTGTAAATGATATTGACCTTGCCAAAATGACCTTGGGTCAAGGTTATGACACACCTTCAGGTCATAAGAAATCTATGTGTGAAGGATCAACTTCCAATGTTCATCCACAAGAACGATATAGACCAGACACAAATTTTTCACATACAGACGGACAACGTGATTCCTCTATATACCCCCAGACTTTGTTTGCAGGGGATTTGATTAATGTACATCAACTAATTCTCAAAAATAAAATTTGCAGGGGATTTTATTAATGTACATTAACTGATTCTCAAAAAAAAAGTTTTATAATAATGACGCTATCAGGTATTTTATTTTGATCTTGCAAAGGGAATAATTCATATCTAATTCATATATCAAGATATTCCCCTTTTCACTACAGCAACAACATCGATCAATGCTGCTGCATTTAAACTATTGAGGCAATGTTGCCTCAGAACCAATACATGAATTCTTTTCTGTTAATCAATTAAGGATCCTCGACACCCCATGACTTCTACTTTTTATGACAGTACCTCACAACATGGCGATTTTAGCATGTTGTGACACAGTTTAGACCACCATAATTTGTACAGTTATCTTTCTCTGTAGCGCAGTGGATTTTACTTCGGTCTACCAGCCCCCAGGTCCCGAGTTCGAATACTGCAGGGGTTTTTATTTTCATAAACAGTGGTAAAATTTTAAAAGTTGATTTTTTTCCTCAAAAAAGTGAGATTTTTTGGTTCATTTTTAAGTCAAACGCATGCTAAAAATTCAAATCTTTAAGTAATTGAACAGAATGGGCTTGTAGGCAAAACTTTTCCCAGGTGTGTGGAGGACCCTTAATGGATATATAAAAGCACAAGTTTTAATCTTTGAGAATTTAATCAACACAGCTCTGCAGCCTTTTATTCTGAGTTCTTTTCCCTTGGGATCATAAATGACCATTTCTGTCCCTTTCTACTCCTTTTTCCCTTTCCACTTGTCTTGTTCTTCAAGTTCTCTGTGTGTTCCATCACAGAATGGCTGATTCTTCGTCTGTTTACAATTACACAAGAAATATGTCTTTTCTTCTTCCACCCGAAAAACCAAAGGTTTGAATTTGACTTTTGTCCAGTTCCGGTCAGCTAATGTCTTGTGTGTTCCATCACAAAGGGGCTGAAACAAAAAAAACTTCATTTTAATCATACAATTTATTTTTTTAAATCATGATAACAATTTACTGAGGGATTTAACTATTATTTTTCATATACTATTGATGCTATTATGTTTAGGTTAAGTCATCCATCAATAAAATAAAGGCTATGCCTGTCCACTTTTTTATATCATTACAAATACAATAGATCATAGAAGCTTTAGAGTTGAACAACCACCTTTGACAATCATAAATATGGAAGAAATGTCATTTATCTAATACATAGAGTTGTCAACTTCAAATAAATAGAACTCAAATTGTACAAAACATTGGAATGCAACCAGCTGTATTTGATTTTTGAACCAACAATAAAAAGTAAAAAGAAATCATCTACCATCCATACCAAATTAATACATCAGTTAAATATTATTGTCCATAGATGAGATTTATATATGGTTGAACATGTGTGTTTATATACATTTCGTACAAAATCCAAAAACATTGATGCCAGCAAAAATTAATGAAACCTCAGTATTGAACGTGTAACTAGTGCTGCTAATTTGCAAACCTGTGAGTGTGAGTAACCACAGGAACACCAGTGGTAATTCTTTCCAGGCTTCAGTTCAACTTTTGCTGGCTTCTTCTCATACACCTTCCCTTTCACACCCAACACTTGATTCTCATACTCTTTTAATACTTCAGATTCTGGGTCGAAGCCTTTTCTGAAATATCTGTGACGAACTGCTACCAGACACTGCAAGAGTTTGTAATGTATGATTATCATCAAAACTTTTACATTAAAAATAATTGTTAACAATATATAGATAAACACTGATAAATGCATGTATTTTTTGCCTTCCTTCTTCGTGACCACCCCTTTACCATGTTTACTATAAAATACACAGGTAGGTAAATAAAGCTATGTAAGTAAATCAAGCCACGTTGCTAAATCTAGTGATCAATTGTTCTGGGCCTGTTTGTTTCAGGCGAATAATACATAACTTGCCTAACAGAAAAAACTTTTAGACAGGTTAGGTAATTACATGAGACAGACTAAGTTAATGGCTGTCATTCGTAGTTATTTATCAAATTTGTTAAATGAACATGCATGCGATAAATATCACGATACATTTTCGTATACTTTACCGTCTGGTTTTGTCGAATAAACGAAATATTTTTCAAGGACGATAAATGTTTCATGGAGAGCGCCATCTTTATAGTCCCGCAGCTAAAACAAACAAAATAAAAGTCTGATTTATAAAAATCATTAAGCACTACAGTTAAATCTAAGATATTTCTTATATGATTAGTTATTGAATTTTTAAGTTATTTAAAAAATACTATTTGTTTACATTCCCGGACTGGCGACCAGTTTATTTACCCCGTGACTATTTTGTTACTAACTTGACTTAGCGACCGGCATAGTAACGGTGAATTTAGGTGATCGAAAAAGCCTTTTCCCTAGTGTGTGTTCTACAACGGAGGAAATATGAGTCAAAGACAAGTTTTGCAAGGTAAATTGATAGTTTATATATGCACGTTTATTCTGATTTTACGCCATATCTTAAATATCTGTAAATTTAAAATTGAAAAAAAAAAATACTTTATAGAGTTTCTCTCAACATGATTTAGTTTGTCATCAGTTTTGATTGACAAAACTATACCTTAAATTAAAACAAAAGAGTTTTTGTTCTGTTAGTTATACTCTTTTGGAGGTAGATAAAATCATATTTCATGAAAAGCATGAATTCATAATATTTTTTTTTACCATGAAAACAACGGACTTTTCTGTTGATATATACGATAACATTACCTGCTTTGTAATATACATTGTATTTCAGTTATTGACATAAGCTGTTTCAAATTTGTATGATCTAAGCCTTTTGCAAAAACGATTGAACAAATTACAAGTGCATCTTAAAATGCAGATCATTGATCATAAAAATAAGAATATTCTCTCCATTACATGTATAACCAAACAACTATATTCCCCGTCTTTCTTACAGTGTTTGAGCAGTATCAGAAGGCTAGAACTGGGTTTGTACAGACCGTAGCAGAGCTAGCCAGCAGGCCCCAGAACATTGAGACTCTTCAGAATGCTGGAGTTATGTCCCTTCTTCGACCGCTCCTCCTGGACATTGTGCCCACAATCCAGCAGACAGCTGCCCTCGCCCTCGGCAGACTGGCCAACTACAATGATGACCTGGCAGAAGCTGTTGTCAAAGGAGACATCCTTCCTCAGCTTGTTTATTCCTTGGCTGAACAAAACGTAGGTTTGATCTCTCTCTCTCTCTCTCTCTCTCTCTCTCTCTCTCTCTCTCTCTCTCTCTCTCTCTCTCTCTCTCTCTCTCTCTCTCTCTTTAGATCAATATTTCTCTCTCTTTTGATCTATAGTTCTATCTTCCTCCCAACATTCATAACATTATACAGTACTTGCGTATATATATGTATTAATAGAATTTCAAAATAGGAAGAGAAAACCATTTGTTTTTTACATTATCATTATAATTTTTTTTATTTTTTTTTGCACATTTAATTCTTTGATAAATACATCTAGATTTTCTTAGATTTAATCAGTGGTTACATGTAATTGAAAGCCCATATATCTTTATGCCACAGTATTTAAACTGCTTTATCATGAAACATTTTGATTTGCATTTCAGAGATTCTACAAGAAGGCAGCAGCTTTCGTCCTGAGGGCTGTGGCTAAACACTCCCCACAGCTGGCCCAGTCGGTGGTGGACTGTGGGGCTCTGGATGCCTTAGTGATTTGTCTGGAGGAGTTTGACCCCGGGGTCAAGGAATCGGCTGCCTGGGCGCTGGGATACATTGCCCGACACAATGCTGGTGAGTTCATTAATGACAATGTTAGGTCACTATTTGCAAATAAATTATATATAATTGTTCATTTAAGACCAAGGTATTTAGTATTTACTTTGTTATATAAAGACTGAAAATGGATTATCAATGATTTTTTAAAATGGAATGAATATATATAAATTGTACGATAACTGTGCATGTTACTCATGGATATGCTGTATGTGTACAGTTATGACACAATATCATATGGCTGGCACATATAGACTATGAAAGTTTTATATAACTCCTTCTCTTTGAATGATAAGGTTCAAAAGGCTGTTGCTTTTATCTTTGGTTTCAGTGGTGCTATAAAGCTGATGAAATTTAATTTCATTGATTTCTTTGGGATCAGACACCAGTCTAGGAGCTTAACTGAATTTAATTTAATAAATATCTTCTTTTTTTATATTCATATATATCCTTTTCTCTTTACCGAGCTGACCATTTTGTCATTTTACCAAGTTATACCGAGTTGTCCTTTTATTTATCTACTGTAAATTCCTAATTAAACGCAAGGAAATAATATCCACGTAAAATCGCGAGAAGCATCCCTCGCGGGTTTTAAAACCTCGCAATTATTTTCTGAGAGTTCATAACTATAGTAAATATGGATAAATGTTCCGCATTCGCGATTTTATATTCTCGTCATTTGATACAAAACAGCGGGATCACGGAATTAAGTACTTGCGTAATGTAAGAAATTTACAGTATTATTTGAACTGATATTCATGCATTCAATGATCCTTCTCTCTTCCCAGAGCTGGCCCAGGCTGTTGTAGATGCAGGAGCAGTCCCACTCCTTGTTCTGTGTATACAGGAGCCAGAACTGTCCCTGAAGAGAATTGCTGCCTCAGCCCTCAGTGACATCTGTAAGCACTCCCCAGAGTTAGCCCAGACTGTGGTGGATGCTGGCGCAATAGCCCACCTGGCTCAGATGATCCTTAATCCTGATGCTAAACTCAAAGTAAGTTAATCTTCTAAAGTCTCTTTCATTTTGCCATGTTAAAATATAATATGGCAGGTACCCCGGTAGATATTCTATATATGATTGCAAGACTTGAAAAGGGGAATAACTCGCTTTATGTCAATTTAGACTAGAAAAATGAAAACTGAGCCATTCTATTTTTTTGGAAATGGCAGTCAAGTTAATGAATGCAGCAGCATTTTCCTGGTGTAGCACCACTCAGATTTTTCCATAAACATATTTTTGGGCCTTACAGAGGAAAAGTTTTTTAAATGTTGCTTCATGCATAATATACATGCATGTACTTATTCATTTTTTTCTTTAGCTTAAGAAAAAAATGCAGATATATGAAATTTTCAGAATATTCTGTATAATATTCTAAATTAGTTAATAGTAGATTTGAAGGTTGTTCCATTTTAAGAAGTTGTATTTTGAATATAAGTTGTGCTAAGTTAATTTGATTTTTTTTTTCACTCCTTAGCGCCAAGTTTTCTCAGCCCTGAGTCAGATTTCCAAACACTCTGTTGACCTGGCTGAGATGGTTGTTGAGGCAGAAATCTTCCCCGCCGTACTGACGTGTCTGAAGGACCCTGATGAGTACGTCAAAAAGAATGTCGCCACATTGATCAGAGAAATCGCCAAACACACACCAGAGGTACAATTAAAATCTCTTTAATTAGACAATATCTCTAATTAATTATCAATAATAAGAATTGTCTCAAACTTTTAACGTTAACTTTTAATTTAAAATTCCCTTAAAGAAACAAATAGAAATAAAAGCTTTTATCAAAGAAAAGTCTGTAATGTACTTTATCTAAACATTTTTAAAAATTTTCTTACTGTAAGATTTTGAATTATTACAATTACATGTAATATCAATAGTTAAATGTAATAATGTTTTTTGTGTGTGTGTAACACAGTTAGCCCAGCTGATCGTGAATGCAGGAGGTGTAGCAGCTGTGGTTGATTATGTCGGAGAATCCAAGGGAAATATCCGTCTCCCAGGAATCATGATGTTAGGATACGTAGCAGCACACTCCGAAAACCTCGCCATGGCAGTCATTGTGTCAAAGGTAAAACAGAAAATCAAACTATACTAGTGATTATGTAAAGTAAGAAACAATCAATGCAATTTGATTGATTCATAGTACATAATTTCAAAAAGATATGAAATATCGAACTATTTGTTTACTAAACTGAGTTAAGCAGTGTTCAATACATCCAATTTTTTACCCCTTGAGTACATATGTACATAAATGGGGATGGATTTGAGATTTGATTTTGAATATGTACTTTTGTTTCTGTATGTGAATGATAAGCACCTCTCACTTTTGATAAAACTTTGGCTGAAAAATTGCATTCTATACAGGAGACTTTACAGTAGCTTTGTTTTGTTGACAGGGTGTGGTGCAGCTTGCCATTGCTCTGTCGGAGGAGCCAGAGGACCACATCCAGGCTGCCGCAGCTTGGGCGTTAGGACAGATTGGTCGCCACACTCCCGAACACGCGAAGGCTGTTGCGGTGGCTAATGTATTACCCAAGCTCCTTCAGTGTTACCTCAGAGCAGATGCCTCAGAAGATCTTCAGACAAAGGTTAGTATCGAGGTCAAAATGTTCTGGGCAGAATAAATAGAGATCACAGCGAGAGTCATAGGCAGAACATGTAAAGTTCAGAGGGTCAGGGCCAGAACAAATAGGGTTTAGAAAGTCAAGGGCAAAGTATATTAAGATTAGTGGGTCAAAGGTAGAGGGTATAAAGTCAGAGGGTCAAGAGCAGATGCAGATATTTTCTTCAAAAATCAGTTTGAAATAAAAAGGAACTTTTGAATGTATGAAATCAGTGATGATCTGTTATAAAAAATTTAGTTGTTTGGTTATAAAAATTTTGTGTCAAGGATATCGCCAAATAAATTTCCATGCTTTTTTATTTTACAGAGCAAGAAAGCCCTAAAGAACATCCTACAGAAATGTGTCCATCTACCAGCCCTCGAACCTCTCCTCCACGACGCACCTCCAAACATCCTCAAACACGTTGTCGGACAGTTCAGCAAAGTTCTACCCCACGACTCCAAAGCCAGGCGCCTATTTGTCACAAGTGCCGGTCTCAAAAAGATACAAGAAATCAAGGCCGAACCTGGCTCTGCACTGGCTGAATACATCAACACAATCAACAACTGCTACCCAGAGGAAATTGTCAAGTATGTATAGTCATTCCATGTTTAACTTATATATAATTCAATTTATTTATTTACTGATTAAGGGCCCTCAAGGGGCAACATGAAGATTGTACGTATAACATTCAATGTACATAAAACATTCAATAAACATATACAAGAGGGAAAGAGTTGGATGATTGAAAGAGCTAGGACAGACATGAGCTATTATTCACTGTTATTGTATAATTGTAGTACAGTTTAGGTATTGTAATGCTATAATATACCCACTTTCAGTATCTCAGACTTTCGAATGAATAAGAAAAACTTTAAGTGGTTTCTTAAGTTATAAGAAAGATAAAAGGTGAAAATGGACTCTTTCTGATTTTTTTTTATTGGGGGGGGGGGGGGGGGGTGTTGAGGAGGGTTGATAGTCTGTGTAAACTCAAAAAAAATTAAAATTGAAATTTAAAATTAAAATTAAATTTAAAATCAAAATTAAACCACATGATCGATGAAGAAGTCCAGAGATATCTAAATCATAAATTTCATCGTACATTATGAGGAAGAATTAGACAGAGTTTCATTATTAGCTAGGAGATAAATGTAGCATGATGAAATATTTATTAATCTAATCGAGAGTTATCTCCCTTATCAAAGGATCTCTAAATCTTAAATAAAAACTTTTTAACTATTAACTTCTGCAGTCTTATTTTATCAGGCTTAAATCTTCATGGTCACTTAAAATATGACTGTAAAAACAACATTAATTATCTAATTTCTAATCACATAAAATGTGACTGTATAAAAAAGTTCTTTTTTAGTATCTACTATTAAATTAACTTGATATTTATTTATTTATTGTTTTTATTAAATTTTGCAGATACTACTCTCCAGGATATTCCGACACTCTGCTAGAGCGAGTGGAACAGTACCAACCCAGCAAGTAAACTATAGGACCACTATCTTAATAAAATCATCAAGTGCAAAAAGGACACAAATAAACAAGTGCAAATAGGACGCTGAAAAAATTTATGTGACCAAATAAATCGGACAACAAGAAGATGGAAGAATTTCTTTTTTTCCCCTGTTTTTCTTTTGTTTGTTAGAGAAGTTAACTTAAAAAAAATTATTATAGCATTTACATGTTAAATTATATGGGGGTGCTGTTGATTCATACATGTCATTTAGATCTGGTGATATTTATTTACTCAAATATTTGAAGAAAACTGAATTAGAATAAATATTACTGTTTTTAATTAAACTAAACATTTAGAGTTAAAAAATAAAAAAATTCATGAAAGTTTGTTTTATTTATATTATTTACAAAAACCAATAATTCAGAGCTTTTATATTGTACATTTATATTATGATTATTTATAAATATGTTTGATTTCTCTGAAAAGAATATGATAAGATAATTGAAATTATAATCAATGTTATTGCTATTACTGATTACATATAATTATACAATAAATTTTTCTTAATCTTTATATCTGCTTTATTCTTTTTTTTCTGTACAGTTTGGTTTGGTCTGGCGACCATACTTTTCTGTCATTTTACAAAATATGAAATTCTTATACTATATGATAAAATTGTACATCACTTGTACAACTACGAGTAATACATGTACTGCAATGAATGAAAAAGAGAATTGTACACTAAGATGTTTATGAACTCGAGATCAGATTTAAGAGGCGTAATAATGCGTAAACGGGCATAATAACGTCTTTTCAAAATGCACAAGGAAGTTGAGAAAGCACAAAAATGCGAATTTAGACATTATATAGCTTTTAAAAAAGCAAGATGAACGGTTTTTGACGAGTTTCATAAAGGCATAATTAAGCCCGAAATAATGTCTTTTCAAAATACGTTATATTAGTACGCGAAATTTTTTTTCATCCAGTGTAAAAGTGTAAATGGTATATTTATCGAGTTATATTCATATCTAGTACAATGGGATTTTTAAAATAACGTTATTATCAATCCACTTTAGTTTAATTAAATTGAATTTACAGATACAGCAAAATTACATCTACAAATATTAGAAGAAATATGCACACCCCCCCAAAAAAAATGAAAAAAATAATAAAAAAAAAACCACCATTATACACACGTCAATATATTCACATGCAGGATTTGTGCTCAGTTGCATTAAACAAGAAAAAAATGGTCTTAAAGCCGAATTTTTTTGAAGTACTAATTCTTTGAAAGACACTGTCTAGATATAAGAAAGGTGAAAATCAATAAATTATTCTGAGACGCCGGAATTCATGCATATTAAACAACCCGCCTATATTTGGGTAAAAAGATGGAATCTTAAGTCCAAAAAATTTCCTTCTTAGTACGCCGAATTAATTTTTCCTTTGAGTAAGGATAATAACTTCACTTTAATATCTTGCATATCTTCCGAATCTTTTGATCCATTATCAAATAACATTCACCCAATCGTAAACTCTATTCTATCTTTTCACGAGGCGTATATATACATACATGTTTGAAGGATATATAAGCCTAAAGAACATACTTTAATTAATTTCACAATAGATTCTGGCCGCGACGGGAAGTGTATGCTGGGATATGTGGTTCGTGCTGGTTTTAACGTTAATAACGTCTCCTCAAGATGTTTCTGCCTCTGCATATTTGGAAATGAAACTCAAAACTGACGCCAACTACCAAAACGTGATCCCTCTGGACATCAGATACGACATCGAGGCCGCGTATGACGTCAGTCTTTTAACCTGCTCCTTCAGATGTCTTCAAAACCATCCGTATTGCTGCGCAATTCTGTATAACGAAATCTCGAGATCATGTCGAATACTGAATAGTTTTCTAGATGATGGTTCGGTTATGACGTCACATGGAGAAACATGGACATTTCTAACTAAAGAGCAAGGTTTTAAAGCGTGACAAAACTTGTCATATTTATAATTTTGAATTAACACCCACACCAGGTGCGGATCTCGGTTTTTTTTTTCAATTGGAGGGGAGAGGGAGTTAATCCTCACCACCCCACCTCCTTACATAAAAATCTTCTACTTAGTTTCTACCATGTGAATTTACAAGCAAGGACAAAAAATCTTCCCTGCATGCAATCGAAATGCTAATCTTTTGATGGAAACTATTGGGAAAAGGTTCCTGTCCACTTCCGGTTTTTTTTAATCCGCGCATGCACCTAGCGAACTCAAATTTTATAATATGGCAAGCCTTTTGTCATTTGCTTTTGCAATTATAGCCACTACTTATAGACATGTAACTTTATAGACTGTATTTACTGTTTTCTCTTTAGTCTGTCCAAGTGGATGGTTCCCATTCAACGGACACTGTTACTCGTTTGTAGAGACCAAGTTTAACTGGGACAATGCTGAGGTATGTTAACTGTTCTTGGTTTAATTTCTACAACTTTTTGCTAAACATAGGCATAAAATTTCATGCACACACTATATTTTATTTTGCACATTTTCAGAAATCCTGTATGAAGAATGGTTCATATTTGATAGAGATTGGTTCGGAATCTGAAAACAAGTGGGTCGTGGATTTTTTTGTCAGATCCAAACTACCAGGTGAGATCCAAGGCTTGGTTTACACCGGTTCTTTTTTATTCCCTTTGTCCAACGATCAGTACTGTGAACAAACTTTAATTTGCGTGCGAGACATTTTCGCGAGTTTCGCGAGAGTCTCGTCGTCAAGAATTTTTTCACCGCAAAGCGGCCCAGTTCCCAAATTTGGGTGGTATTTATTTTTCAGGTAATCTTCATCTTGATCGCGAAAATTATTCGCCGCAAACTAATTCATTTCCTGTAAATCGCGAAATTAGGTCGTCGCAAATAAAAGTTGGGTTTCATTATATCGACGTGTGAACAAAATACATGTTTTGCAAAATGCTTCATTAGCAAATCTAAAATTACCATGTAGGGTTAATCTTCATAAAATTATAAGGCCTCATTCAGATAAAAAAAATAAACTATTTCAACTGAAAATATAGTTTTACTTGATGACCAAATATCAATATACATGTATGATGATATTTAGAATTCATTCCGATGAAATTAACAGTAAGGAACTTGCACTCCAATATATGACATCAGGATATATAAATATTGATATAAATTTATTTTGATTTATTTATCAATACGTATTTAACTATGTCATATTTGCAGGTAAAATCATGTAATTTTTGCAAACGAAGCAGATATTTTATAATGTTTTTGCTCTTTAAAAAACCCCAGAAAAATGTGCGGGAGATATGGAATGCGCTTTTTGGATCGGGTTTACGGATCAAGCTTTGGAAGGAACGTTCTCATGGAAACATAACAACGAGAACAGTAAATACACCAACTGGGGGACAAATGAACCTAACAATGGCGGCGACGAAGACTGCGCCGTATTCACAGCGCCATCGATATCTTATGTATGGAACGACGACAGATGCCCAAAACTGATGATGTCCGTTTGTGAAATGGATACAAACATGTAATTTTGTTTTATTGAAACGTCAAGATAAATGATTATGGTAAGTTATTAAAGAGGTTGGATGGCTGTAGTAATTTTTTAGGCTATTGTAATCTCATTTAGAAGGAGAGATATGGATAAAGATATAGGAATTTTTAAAAAATGATAATTTTAAGGCTAAAATATTGGTGTTTTTTTTTTACTAAATAATAGTCTATATGACCGTAAAATCAAATCTGAAGTTTTAAGTTTAATGGTTAATATTTTACAATCCAGCCTCCTTAATTGTTTTGCTTTACTTTAAGCAAGTTACATACATGTACATATCATAATTGTATAATGAGATATTAGTATAATAACAAATAAAAGCTTTACAGTAAATTTTTGGGTATACATGTACCAGATTAAGTCGAAGACGCAGATATGTAGCATTCTATAGAGTTCAGTCACAATGAAATAGATGTCCACAAACTTCATTTCTGTATGAATAGGATGTTAGCTAAATCCCAAAGCTCAGTTTGTATATACCTATTTTAATTTTGACATTGATTTGAATGGCTGGCAAATATACATGTACATGCGCATGTAGCTGGTACAAACGCCTTTACATGTACATATACTGTACTTAGAAACAAAACAATATTCTCAATATTATTTGGAACATGGATAGGAATATGAGCTCCAGATTTCCGCTGAGTCTGTAAAAGAAAAAAAAAATACTTTAAGATTAATGATTTTCGTGAAAAATAAAATTACATTAGAATAACATACTTGACAGTTATATACGTATATGTTATGTTCGATAAATCACAACGGGAATATACCATTTGATAAGTTCTGCTTAGATTTCCTGATCTGAATTAGCCAATGCGAATAACAATTAAATGATCTGTATAATTCTAAAGATCATTCAATTCAAATAAAGCATTGGACATTATGCAGTGAAAACTTTTAAGGAAGATGTCCGGCTATATTGTAGAAACATGTAATATGTGGGGACAAAAATTTAACAAAACTGTTGTTAAAATAAAAAAAAAACAAAACAAATGATATGATTTGTTGAGAAATAGGTAGAACCTCAAGGGTTGGTCGAATTTTTACATTGGAATATTTATAGAAAAATCTTCTCAAAAAACATTTGGTCAGAAAAGCTGTAACTTGTGCGGAAGCATCATCAGGTAGTATTGAGTCAAAATTGTACAAATCCCCAGGGGAAGGGTGGGGCCACAACAGGGGGGTGGCAACACTTTACATAGGATATTATAGAGAAAAATATTAAAAACTTCTCTAAAAAAAATTGCAAAATAAGCTGTAGCTTTAGTTAAAGCATCCTCAGATAGTGTAGTTCCAAATTTGTAAAAATCTTGATCTTCGGGGATAGAGTGACGCTACATTGTAGGAATTTTTTCTCTCTCCAAAACGCTAATGTAGTACATGATGCTACTTATTTGCAAGCATCTTGACCTAATGTTGATTCTCAATCGTTTAAGACTGTGGGCCCTTGAAAATTCTTGGGCCCCACAAGGGTTTAAAACTTTGATGTAGATTATATACATTTATATAAGGAATTGTTCAAAATAATTGCAATGCTCAATAGTAATACAGGTATACATGTGAAATCATCCTGTTAGTTGCAAAAGGCGCCCAATGTTTAACTTAAGAATGTCTGGAGAAACAATCAAAACTCTTTCTATAAAGGATCTATTCTACTTTATTGTCCAGATATTATTTTTTTTATTTGACTCCAAAAAAAACTTATTTTAAAATGGCTAATGTTGCACAGGCGAGCGATGTGGCCCATAGGTCTTTTGTTATCTGTTACGTGTTGGCCCGTTTTTGGCATATAAGTTCAAGAAATGTTTATACATATATGCACAGTACTTTGAAATTAATGTCAAAACGGGCTTAGTCCCTATACATATTTGGTCCACATATGTACAAGATTGCTGAACATCTTCCATAAAATATCTTAGTGCAAAAAATCATTATTAATAATAGTAAAAAGTTCAAATGTACACCCCTTCCTCTAACTATTGTACTGCGCGAACATATAAAGATTGTGGCTTATATCATTGCAAAACTAAACGCACCTCTCTGAGGTGGATATCAAGTCCGGTTTCTGTGAATCTTTATCCATGTTTTCTTTCTTTTGACGATTCTTTCTTACCAAGTCATAGCAAGTTTGATCTAAAATTTAAACCAAATTAAATTAAGGATGATGTTTACTCAGAATGAAAAAAAATTCCACTGATGATAATGAAAAACCAACTATTGTGTGTTATAGACCTTACATGGTAGTGTTATTCTTCACTTTTAAAAAAGTAGGTCAATGACTTACTTTTTGAGGTAATGACCATTGAATATTTTTTGAAAATTCAAGAAAAATCCAGAAAAATTTTACACTATGATTCAGATTTTTTTAATTGTGAAAATAATACAAATTGCTTAACTCTTTAACAAATGAAATACAGTTTATGAATGGTAGTGACATTAAATAGATACAAAGCATTAAGTTTTCATTCACAATTTTTATAGATATTCTAGTCCGAATTTCCTCTATCAGTTTTCAAATTACTACCCATTTTTGATTCAATATAACAAAAAACTGAATGATGATAATGATAAAACATTTATAGTATTAAACTAAGTATATTGACCTTTCTTTGCTGGTATAAAATTTATATGAGGTCAATGATCAAAATTTTGAGATATGGTGTCTTTTATAATTTTTAAGCATTTTTCAATATTTTTGTAGTGTGTGCCATACGATTATCTAAACGAAAAAGCAAGATAAAAGCAACAGAAAATATGCAAAATTATGTTGACTAACAGATAAAATCTTAACTTTAAATATAATAGTTTCATTTATTACATGCTCCTACAAAAGTGGAGGAGGAGGGGCAAATCCATGATATTTCCATTTATCATATAAAGTTAAGAAATTACGTGCCAGCTGCCAAAAAGTGGGGAGGGGGAAGCAGCCCCCCTCACCCCAACCCCCGATATCGATGCTACGTGTCTGTGATGTAAACACATGGTGTGCTCTGGGGTATTCGCATGATCCCAACGGACTCGTCAACTAATCGGTGCGCAAAACTATGAATGAGACATTATGGCGCGAAATCCTGCTATTACCGTTCACGCAACGAATGCACTCATCCATCGGCAGAGATCCATGAGGAAAGGGTCAGATGAATTTTTTGACATTTGTTTTGTAACAGCTACAACCATGTATATTATACTTTGGATCGGATGTTTTGGATGAAATCTAACGAATTAACAAACACACTTGATTAGTAATTGTTAAATGTAGTAATGTACATTTAGTAAGACACGCGAGTTATGTTCCTGACGTCATGACGTCAGGCAAATAGAACAGCATTCCACCATATTTGAACGGTGAAAACGGGGTAGGGGGTCATCGCAACAAGTTTTAACATATTGTCTATTACGGTACAATGTAAAAAATAATTGGTGTTGGGATATCATTATTACAAAAGAGTCATCAGTTTGGATTAAAACAAATTTATATTTATACGGCTGGAATGTTCACTGGAGGAACTAAATCGCCAATTCGGGTTGTGACCCGATTTTTTTTCAGTTGGGCGATTTAATTAATCTTGAAAAGGGGTCATACATGTAACTCGCGTGTGTTACTAAATGTACATTACTACATTTAACAGTTACTAATCAAATGCGTTTCTTAATTCGATAGATTTCTTCCAAAACACCCGATCTAGAATATAATATAATATATAATATTCATCGGACCCCCTCCCAATGGATCTCTGCCAATGGATGAGTTCATTCGTTGTGTGAACGGTAATAGCAGGATTTCGCTCCATAATGTTTCATTCATAGTTTTTGCGCGCCGATTAGTTGACGAGTCCGTTGGGATCATGCGAATACCCCAGAGCACATCACGTGTTAACATCACAGGCACGTAGCATCGGGGGTTGAAGGGGGGCTGCTTCCCCCTCCCCATTTTTTTGGCAGCTGGCACTTTTCTTAACTTTATATGATGAATGGAAATATCGTGGATTTACCCCCCTCCACTTTTGTAGGAGCATGTATTACGGGACGCTCTCTCCCGTACAGAACTAATACTGGACCAACCGTAAGCTTATTCTCTTGTTGTTGGACCTAGCCTCATAAAACCTCCAACAAGCAAACACGCGTTATAGTTTTCAGACTTTTTATAGACTTGACATGAAATATACTTTTACTTGAGTTTGGTATGTATCAGCACCAAAGGTCTGATTCCAACTGACTATAATTTACAATTCCGAATAATATATAATGAGCAATGGAATAACACAATGAAGGATTAATATAATAAGTACAGATGTAAGTAAATCAATTATCAAACAGCTATTGAGTAACTCGGGACATTTTAGCAGCATGTACATAAAAGGATTAATAAGATGAAAAAAGCTTAAGTGTCAATAAACATAATCAGAAGTCAATTAAAACATTAGCTGTCCATCACTGATTGTGCCTCAGGTGAGATTAATGCTGCGCGGAATTTATAACGTTTATAAAACAGTTGTCGAAATAGATGAAAAGTTTTTGTAGCAATTAACACAAAGTCCGAAAAAGTTAAATTACACAATAATTAAAAAAAGTCCGATAGATTGAATGTCACACCGTGACACATGCAATAAATGAAACTGCAAATAAGGAATTCTAATTGAACTGAAGTTACAGTTAAGGTTTTTTCTTCATAAATTTGAGAATTCACCCTTCTTTTAACTGCTTGTAAAGATGATTTTGATGAAGCTGCCCACACACATTAAAAACAGTACGTGCTTGTATACCCTTTCGTATTTCATATAGTTGGAAATTTTAAAAAACGCCTTTCAGTTGATTTTGCATCTTAATATAACAAATACAATTTAAAACAAAACGACCATTTACTCTCCAGCTTTCAAGTTTACATGCACTTATATGATATGTGCACATAAAATAAATGAATTTCAAGTGATATATATCTACATCGTCTAGATCGAAGAAAAGACTATCAGCAGCGAAAATTAAAATTCATTTCTGATAAGATAGCCTAATTGATACATGCATGTTTCCACTGAATAATTTTGTTTAGTCAGGCAAGCTTTTTGGAAAGCTATTACATGTACTTGTAAAACTTACATTTATAGGCCTCTGCCGAATTGTAGAAAGATGGACATGGCGGATCGTGCTTTGTACAATTTGCATTATAATTTTCTTGTATGACTCGTCCCGAGACATTGTATTCTGTACAATAACCTAAAAGTAATAAAACATTAAAGTGCCATTTAAATATTCTTACATTAATCATGAAAAGTAAAAACGTTAGAAAAGTTTTGATTGAACCCAAGTATTTTCTACATACGAGGTACATGTAAATATGTTTTGAAACTTCTTCACATGAAGAAAGACAGTAAAGTTTGAAAAATTCTGAATCTATAGGCCTAATGTTAAAAAAATTGATTTTATTTTTTTTTCTCTTAATTCTGGTTGGCTAGAATGAACCAATTCAACATATCCAAAATCAACTTTACACCAATTTTCAATTACCCATCAAGATATGTTTATACAATGAAACAAACCATTAGATTTAAATTATTTAATATGATGTGATTTAGCAACATTCTAAGGAAAATAATTTTTTTCTTTCGACAAGGCAAATATTGCCTGGAGAAAGTTTGTCATAAAAATTCGCGTCCAGAAAATCTAACTGCATTGAATAATTAACTGGTAAAGTTTGTATTTCTATATACCACATTTTATAATTTTAACTGAATATATAGCGTACCAAATACGGTTCGATTGGGTGCACACACTTCGAAAGTAGCATTCATCCAGACATTGATCACGCAATGATATTGAAAAAGATGATTCGTTTTGCCTAAGGTCGGTGAACAGTTGTGCTTTATGGATTCACAATTCATGTCCTTAGCCGCTTTCTCCCACGACTTCAAGTCTTGTGGACATCTCTCAACATATCGAACTGTTATGGCTGACTCTTTACAAGACGTCAACGCTAGCACCTTTTGATAAAAAAGAAACAGTGTATTAAAAGTTAACCATGCTTTCTTTATCTAGACAATGGTTTTAAATAATATGTGGTGTACGCGATACCGCGGTTGTATAGCAGTTTTCCCCCATAGTAGCCTTTCCCCCGGAAAACCTGCTACTTAACCCCCCCCCCTCTCCGAGGAGAAAAGCTACTTAGTCTACATGTATGTAGTAGTTCTTTTTCTTCCAAAGTAGGGTCTCTCCCTCACGTTTTTGGTTCAGGTTTCATAAAAATGTTTATGGAAACCCAGTAGGGGTTAAATTCAATGTTTCTTTTAACCCCCAGGCTGCAAATAGTTGCAATCATTTGTACAGGTTGTGTTTCGTTTTGCCCATTTATGAAGTTTTAGAGCAATGCTGAAAATTGAACATAAGTATCATGTAATATTTAGGTAATTATTTGATAAATTACATGGTTTAACAAGATATACAATCATATGCATTAGCATGTGTTCTGAATTTGTTTATAAAAAAAGTTTTGAGAATTTTAAAAGAAATCTATCAGTCCATCTGTTTGTTTATGAAATTAGGTCCAGCCAGGCTAAACCTTTGTCTTAGAAAATCTGTGGAAGAACCGAAGGATCGCTCACGGCGAAATAGTGAGTCAAGAACTTAACCAATTATCATTTAGGCAGGACGATTAATATCATTCTAAAGTATATATCTCACATCCATATAGATAAAACATTTGACATTATTTTATGAAATCAATAGATTTTAATCAGAGTTGACAAAAAATATTATTTGTCATATCTAAGATTTGATAAGAATAATTTAATATTTTGTGCTTATAATGTAAAGATTCGCATTTGTTCGATATTCGAAATCAGACGAATAGTAATTTTTGAATTCTTGTTTTGTATGAATTTACATTGAATTAAACGACATTGATCTTGAAACATATGGAATAACATGGACTTCTCACTGATGCCCAACATGGATTTCGGAAGATCAGATCATGCAAGTCCCAATTGATCCTGACAGTCCAGGACCTAGCCAAGAGAATGGATCTCGGAAAACAGACAGACCTTATCCTTTTGGACGTCTCCAAAGCCTTCGATAAAGTCACCCACGAGAGATTAATATACAAGGCAAGGTACTACGGAGTAAGAGGGTCAGCACTTCAATGGATTAGGAACTTCCTCAGTGGAAGGAACCATCGTGTATTAGTTGATGGGAAGAGCTCTAACAAAGCCCCGTCCAGTCAGGAGTCCCTCATGGGAGCGTTCTTGATCCGCTGATGTTCCTCCTCTTCATAAATGACCCCCAGGAATATGTCCATCACTCCAATGTGAGGCTTTTCGCTGATGATTGCGTACTTTATCGTAACATCTGAACCAACACAGACATTGTTAAACTACAAGAAGACCTCAATAGTTTATTACAGTGGGAAACAGACTGGCAGATGGAGTTCCACCCCAGCAAATGCCAACTGCTGAGAGTTACCAACAAACGCAAACCTGTGACCAACTCTTACAACATCTGTGGACACAAGTTAGAAGTTGTGGACCCTGCCAAATACCTCGGGGTTACCATCCACAAGAACCTCAGATGGAATGAACACATCGACAACATCAAGAGGAAAGCAAGTTCCACCAGAGCTTTCATACAACGCAACTTGCAGCACTGCCCACGTAATATCAAGGCAACATGCTATACAACGCTGGTAAGACCCTTAGTGGAGTATGCATGTACTGTGTGGGACCCACACACAGCCCTTAACATCCAGAAATTGGAGGCAGTACTACGACGATCGGATCGATTTGTGATGAACAACTACTCACAAACTAGCAGTGTTACATCAATGCTTGAAACTCTCCAGTGGACATCCTTGGAAGAATGTCGAGCCAGGAACAAAGCTATAATGATGTAAAGGATATTGCATAGACTAGTAGCTATTCCAACAACTGAGCTTCCCCCAATGATGACTACAGCCAGAGGCCACACAAACAGATTCCTGATTCCCTATGCTAGGACCTTATTAGTCCCCTACCGGTTTTCACCGGAGGGGACTATAGCTGCTTTCCTCTGCGTCCGTCAGACCGTCCGTCTGTCTGTCTGTCTGTCCGTCTGTCTGTCCCACTTCAGTTTTCCACACTTTTTTTCTTTATGCGTTTGAGGAATTATATGAAATTTGCTGAAGAGCTTCAAAATGTCAGACTACAGATCAAGTTTACACTTTTGCAGCGTCTGGTTGACATTTTTTTCGAGAAAATTAATTTGTTATATTCCAGTTTTTTAATGTTCGGGTTCGATATTCTGCATAACAGTGCATCATTTTCACAATTTCCACAAACCGGTAGGGGACGTGTATTGCTTATGCAATACTCTCAGAATGCTTGTTATATAAGCATTCCTTCTTCCCAGATAGTATCAGGATCTTGCATGTTAATTAGATCATAAATTCCTGTATTTCTGTTTCAGGATGGTAAAAAAATCAAACTGCACAAGAAGCAAGGACATTTAAAGAAGTTTCAGGGAGAGGCAGATAAGTGATGTGGAAAAATGTATATTTAAAAAATATGAATAAATTTAATTTGCTTGAAAATCCTATTCATTTCTACTTCTTCTCATTTTTGATAGATTACAGAGGTAATAGAATAGTGCTGAAATAGTGATGAATATTCGCTGATAAGGTTTTGTAATATTGCTGAAAGGTTTCTTAAAAGATGCTGTTATTTTACTGATAATTTGCTGCAATATTGCTGAAACAGCACTGAACTATTGCTGAAATTGTGCTGAAGAATTATTGATTTGTTGCTGAATTGTGTCTTAAATACTGCTGAAACATTGCTGAGTAATTGCTTGAAAATTTTCTGAACTTTTCTGAATTCTGAAAACTGTCTGGAATGTTCTAATTTTAGTCAGATTTCAGAATTGTATTATTTGCTGAAAAAATACTGAAATATTGCTGAAATTTTTGCTGATTTTCTGTTCAGCACTTTCTGAAATCTGTCTAGAATGTTCCAATTTCATTCAGATTTCAGATATAGAATTCAGAAAAATTTCAGATAATATTCAGAACAAAATCAGCAAGAAATTCTTATATGTTTCAGCAAAAAATTTACATGAGGGTACCCTTTATATGCAATATTTTGCCAAAAAATAACTAAGTTCAACAGCTGATTTTTTTTCATGAATTATCAGAAATGAAAATCCTAGCAATTTGCATACCTCTAGCATATATGTATAAATGATCTGCAAAAGAAGAACTACCTATGTTGATCAAAGTACTGCAGAACTGACAGGAGTTGATTTTGTCGATGTTTATTTATTTTAAAATCAATGACATGTTATTTTGCACATCAAGTACATGTAGTTTCTAATTTGAATTACGCACACTTTTATAATATGGATCTCGACTTTTTTGACAAGAATGTCGCGAACCCCCCTTATGAATCATTTTCAATAATATTTAAAGATAAAATTAATTCAATCAAACTATGTATCAGTAATAGAAATATTTCTCGAAAACTGTATGGATCCAAGCAATATTGAACTTTAGTCTCATTCAACCAAACGCTCGGCTGACACCGCAAATCTCCGACACGGATTCACGGAGACAGCCGAGCGTCGAGTTGAACGAGACTATCATTCTCTCACCAGAGGTCATGCTACATAAGCTTTGTGTAAGAGAACCCGGGAAGCTTGTGTAGCACAACCTCTGGTGAGAGAATGCGAGACTATATTGAACCCAGGCGTAGGAATTAAATACATACGACTACAAAAGTATTTAAATTGGTCGTACCATTTAAAATCTCACTTACTCACTGACTATTTTCAAGGTATTTATAAATAAGTTTCAAGAACTAAGTCTTGTCAGCAGCAATGATTTGTGCTGCATGCAGGTCCAAACACTGTATCACTTTTGGCTTGTCTGAGTAACTGCATACTTTAGGAGATTATTCTCTATTTGTTTCTTCTTCTTCTTCCCATTATGGAGTGAACTCAGCTTTGAGTGTATGACTCCAGTGCTCGAGATTCCATGGTGAGCTGATTAAAACAACTTATTTACACAGATAAAAGGTAAGTTAAAAGCGAGCTGTCTATTGGTGTAGGATAGTAGACACGCTAATGGTGTTGATGGCGTGTCTAAAGGTGTCTACAGATGGAGAATTCCTGATTGTGGCTGGGATGTTGTTCCATGCCACAATCGTTGCTGGAAGAAAGGTATACTTGTAGACATCTATCCTGGTGCTGATCTGCCGGATGTTGTTGGCGGAGGAACCACGAGTTCTGCTTGTGTTGGTATCCAGTAGGTGGAGAACTGGGACCTCTACAATGTGGTGTAGTATTTTGTAGAGCATGATGGTACGGTTCCTGGCTCTCCGGTGCTCTAGTGGTTCCCATCCTAGCTGGTGTAACATGCTAGACATACTGCCTGGGTCCCTAGATGTGTAGTCCCCGGTGGCAAATCTGGCTGCTTGGCGCTGAACGTTCTCTAGCTGACTGATCAGTTGTTGTTGGTAGGGATCCCACACAACTGATGCGTATTCCAGTACTGGACGCACGAGAGATGTAAATGCCTGGCTTCGGATGCTCTTCGGGCAATTTCTGATAATCCACCTGAGAAATCCAACTGATTGTGTAGCTTTGGCTGAAGTTGCGTTGATATGTTCACGCCAAGATAGGTCCTCGCTGATGGTAACTCCGAGGTATTTACCACTTGGGACTTCTTCCAGGGTGTGGCCATGTAGATGGTATGAAGCCTTGATGGGATGGCGTTTCCTTGAAATGTGGATGGTTGTACATTTCTGGGGGTGGAAAGCCATCTGCCAATCCCTCTCCCACTTCTCGAGTGTCGATAAGTCCTGTTGGAGTTGGACTGTATCGCTGGTTGAACAAATCGTTCGGTAGACGAGGCAGTCATCAGCAAAAAGCTTCACGTTGGACTGGACAACTTCAGGGAGATCGTTGATATAGGCCAGGAATAAAAGGGGTCCCATTACTGTGCCTTGGGGAACTCCTGAGTTGACGTCTACGATGTTAGAGAACAATCCTTCAACCAGCACTCTCTGTTTTCTGTCAGTAAAGAAGCTCTCAATCCATTGTAGAGTGCAGCCTCGGATTCCATAGAAGTTCAGCTTGTGAAGCAGGCGCCGATGTGGTACCTTGTCGAAGGCTTTGGCAAAGTCAAGCAGTATGACGTCAATCTGGTACATGTAGCCGTTCGACAGGTTACTGGCCAGGTCTTGAACTGTGGCTATAAGCTGGGTTTCACATGATCGCTTACTACGGAATCCGTGCTGGGCTGGTGTGAGGATGGAGTTCCTTTCAAAGTGGTCCATGATGTTGGAATGGAGGATATGTTCCAACATTTTGGAACAGATTGACGTAAGAGATACGGGGCGATAGTTGGCTGCCATACTCTTGTCGCCTTTCTTGAAAATTGGGACGACATGGGCTAACCTCCAGTCATCTGGTACTTGGCCACTTACTAATGACATCTGAAAGAAGAATGTCAAAGCTGGTGTGATCTCTTCTGCTAGTTCCTTCAGAAAGCGTGCCGATATGGCATCTGGTCCTGTTGCCTTGTGTGCATTGAGATTGCTCAATAGCTTGTGGACGCCACGTGGACTGATGACTATGTTGTCCATTGTTGGGAATGGACTGGGACCCTTGTCTGGAGTTTGGCTAGTGTCCTCTGTAGTAAATACGGATTTAAACTGTTCGTTTAGGATGTTAGCCTTGGATTGTGGGTCGCTGGTTATAAGTCCATCTGAGTTCCGTAATGGTACCACGCCGGAGGCTTCTTGTTTCTTACTCTTTATAAATGACCAGAACTTATTAGGGTTCTTTGAGGTACTAGAAGTTATGTTTTTTGGTTTTTTGTAGTAAATCGTCGTGCGTCTATTGATTCGTCTATCGTCATACGTCTTACACTCACCCCCAAAATAAAGACGCATTTACAAAAGTGTCCAAAATTCCTTATTTCACTGGCCAGTACATAATTAAGTTATAAAAACAATAAAGCTGCAAAATGAGCATTACGAATGAACTGAGTCAAATCTTATAGTTTTAAGATTACACGATCAGAATTACACACTTTTATACTCGGGCTCACACACCAACGCAATTGCATAATCTGATATTCAAATTTTTGAACACCTCAACATGAATGTCAGACATGTCGGCCCAACGACACCTCGGCCGAACGACACTTTGGCCCCAGGACACCTCGGCCAAGACGGGTCGGCCCAAAATTTGAGACACCTCGGCTCACATAAAAGACATCTCGGTTCAAGCAAAATTAAAACAAGAATATTTGATTTAAATGTTTTTATTTCATTAACATATATATTTTATCAAAATATTACATATCAAATACTTGTAAAAGAAATTGACCATTAAGTTCTAATTGTTCAGCAAACAAGAAAGTAAAATTAAGAGAATGACGACAATTTCGACAACGACAATGACGCTAATAGTTAAACAAACAAGAGGATGCAGCACTCTCCTTTGGAGTCGCAAACGCGTGTCACGGGTGACAATGAAGATTTAATTACGAGCAGTTAATTATAAGACGATTATCACCGAAGTCTATATATATATATCCGTTCAATGATTACCACCCCATATCAGATTTACAAAATCGTCAGAGAAACAACATATCATGACATTTCATTTTATTATTACGCAAAATATTTTTATTGTGCCCACTTTCTGGTCAATTTTTGTAGATTTAATAAATTCATGAAAATATCTAAACATTGCAATCTTTAAATCCTACATTTAACACTAATATATATTTCAAGTGTGTCATCAAATCCTGAAATTTCCGATCTACAAAATTCACATATTCTATTCAGTATTATTGTAGTGAAAAAAGTTAAGTTATAAGATTTCGACCACCTTAAAGTCATAAAATTTCTATTGGCTGTTGACAAAAAAGAAAAAAATGAGACGCGTGACCATCCAATGAAACAAATACACATAGTTTGATTGACAGGTTTAGTCATACATGTATGCAAGTGTGACCCGATGTCCGAAGTTATGCGCGCTTATTGTACATATCGATGTAAATTTAAGAAAAAAGAAAGACATGACCTTTTCACTAAAAGTTGATTTAGGTTTGTTTCTATCTAACCTTCCACATAAAAAATATTTTTTATAGACTTTAAATGAACTTTATTCATTAATGTTGTGTAATAACGATATACTAATCATTCAGTGTTGATTGAATAAATATGATCATTAATGATTATTATGAAATATAATAATCATGTGCGCGTCTTGTACAAACATTTTGATGCTAAATATCATCTGACAATTTTATCACATTTAATATTTCATGTCATTGGTCATTATCTTCAAAAAGGAGATAGAAAGAAGAAATCAATGAATAGATAAAGTAATTATCTGCCCCTATTTTTTTTTAATAGAACCGAAAGTTTCATTGTGCCGAGGTGTCTTTTCCATGGGCCGACGTGTCAATAAACTTGGGACATTACTTTAAGATTACAGCACACACTACTTTGTTTCAACTTTGCATTCCTTATCATATTGTTTGCGTTAGTTTATAAAATGATTTGTCCAATGCTTACCACATCTCCTGTCATCCACACGCATTAGTATTATCATAGTGTCATTTTGACCTTCAAATATATTTTTCTATTTTTGCTCATTTAAAAATATATTTTATATTTTTAATTATATTGACCAGATAAGATATATTATTTGCAAATCGTGTCAACGCGGATTTACATAGAGAAAAAGCCTTAAGCCATTCGACAGTATTTTCGTAAAAAGTTGTGAAATCAATTAGTGCCATGTTAAGTAATCAAAACTAAGTTATTTAGATTCATCTGTCGAAGGATACCCGTTTTCTTAATTACGTAATAGTCATTGTAATGCAAAGCCCTCGTGTCAATCCGTTTCTTTGATGTCGAGAATAAGTTAATTTTCCCTCACGGCTTTTTGGAACAATTAATGGCAAGAATAACTCAACGCCGGGACAGGGAACGCTATTGGGGGTTTTGTCCGATCACTTTTGCGACGGACATCAACCAATAAACATATAATTTTACATTGTCTCCTGTCCTGTGTTTCAGGTATGTAGATTTTATTTGTTCTTTGTATTTTGAATTTTTATCACATTTATAGAAAACTGGTTATGCTGCTGAACTTTTAAGTAAGGATTTAATATCATCAAATTGTGTCATGAGAATTTTTCATTTAGCTGTATTATTTTTAAATTACCAGTAAGGCTTATCTCACTTAGGTAATGTGTAAGAATCAAGTAACAACATTTTTCTATTTAGCTTACTGTATATATTTTTGATTAGAAACTGATTTTTAAGTTTAAGCACTTTTCGGATATTGTATATCCGTCATATACAGGTTTTACATTTAGTTATGTAAACACTACATTTTGTGCAAACGCGCAGTCCATCTTGCTGTTTTCCTTATTTATTCGTTACAAAAAGAAATATGCAGAAAGTATCAATGTAACTGAACTTGTCCTGTGATACTGAACATCTGATCAGGCTTTACTTGTTTTATGTTTATTGTAAGTTAAGGCATAATATAGTTCTTGTGCACTCATGCTCAATGTTTAGATAATGCGAGTTAAGATGATAGATGTGTTAAGCTTAACCATAGTCAGTTGTGTGTATATAGTAGATTAGGTTTTACAATGATGTTTGTCATCTTTGTTAGCTCCCCCTTTTTCGATAAATGCGGAAGTTAGGGTTTTGTATTGTTGCTCTCTGTAAGCCAGCCCCCCCCCTCCCCTTTTGTGTGAAACCGGAAGTCACTGTCATTCTGAGTTGTAAACAATGACACGTACATTTTCTTTTTTTGGTCTGTTCCTTTCAAGTCCCTCTCTAGCCAAGCAAATATATTATTAGTTAATTTCCCCCATTAGAATGTAATTACACACTTTGAATTTGATCATTTATTTTTATAATAAAGATGTATAGTAGACATGTTATTGTACCTGTGTAATGAATTGTATGTTTATATAATGATGTTTAATTAACACATGAACATGAATCTGTGGCATTGTTATGCACTTTCATTTTGATTTTGCAGTCTACCATTGTTTTTATATCTTTTATTATAATTATATTTGATATCACTTTTGCGACGGACATCAACCAATAAACATATAATTTTACATTGTGTCTCCTTTCCTGTGTTTCAGGTTTAAAGAATTTAGTTATCACCATAACCCCAATCACACGGTGATAGTGTTTACATTTCGCTAGCAGCTTAAAATAGTCGCCGCGTCACGGATCGATCCAAGCGTCGAACAATCGGCAATTCCTGGCTACGCTCCAGCACAAGTGCCAATCCCGTTTTAACATTAATTTCTTTATGTATGGTTACGTTGAAATTAATGTTAAAACGGGCTTGGCCCCTGTGCGTTCCAGTTATCGTGGAGTGCGTGAGACATCCGAGTAGTTCCGATTAAGCTTGCACTCGGAAGGTCTCGGGTACTAGGCTACGCGGAAGGGGGCGGATCTAAACCAAACGACTTTTAATGTTTTAATTGAAAATAAGCAAATAATGGTCATTATTACGTAGAAAGGGGTTTGCTATTTGATTTTAGTCTCTTTAACGAGAAATCAAATCCAAAATTAACCAATTACCATTTTTATATGTCATTTAATTAGGTTTTATGACAGATCTTGTGAATATTCGTGTGTTCAAAGTTTATCAAAATAAGCCCCGCATCCAAATTCCAGCCTTAACTGTGCTGCGAAGGGGAATAACGCTATTTTCACAAAAACTCAAACTTTTAATTGTGGTAAGGGATGTCAGTTCTCTGTTCCCTCATTTTGTAAATCTAGACTTTATTTTATCATATCTTGATCAACGTTGAATAAAAAGAATGGGAATAGCATGTACATGTAAATATATATATTTTTAAAAAGTGACTAAAGTTAGTCCCTTCAATCCTGTTTGTACATATATACGTGCCTCAAACTGTTTCAATTAGTCATGAAAAAAATGAAACTAAAAACTGACGGTTAGGCATTTACCTCAGAATTCATGTACGGGTACATTATGAAGAGTAGTAACAAAATCGTTGCCATGTCTTCTATCATTTCACTGGTGCAATGAACGTGTTATTATGATAACACAGCTGAAACAAAACAAATTAAATTATTTTCAGGCGTCGGAAAACTATACCTGATTTATACTCACGATGTTCGCTGTTGACGCTAGCGTCAACAACCACCATCAGTGATTATAAATCGAAACAATTATGAAACAATTCACGCTTCATAGTTTATAAATATAAACGATGAATTAAGCGTGAATTGTTTCAAAATAATTTCTTAATATATTAAATTGTCAACACATGTATGAGAGGCTTATATGTAAAGTTCAACCAAAGATTTCAAAATATGCTATGAATAAAGATAAAAATATGCAAAATGTTAGCTTTGCAATTTTTGATACATTGAAATTATGAATTTCCAACAAATAAAAGTATTTAAGTACGTGACCATCAGAAAATTTTAGTTATCTACCATTTTTTAAATAAAATTAAACTTGTCAAACGATATCGATAGAGTACTACTAAGTAGAATTTACCTGTACAGTTGAAATAAAAACCAGGCACAGACACCACCACT
Organism: Magallana gigas; assembly: GCF_902806645.1. Lineage (NCBI taxonomy): Eukaryota > Metazoa > Mollusca > Bivalvia > Ostreida > Ostreidae > Magallana > Magallana gigas. The sequence continues at coordinate 21,753,983 of NC_047567.1, read as the reverse complement.
TAAATTTAACTAACTGTGTTTTAAAAAACGATGTTATATACCCCGAACCGTATCTGCTATTGTGGCTGCTTAAACCGAAAGTTCATTACTGTACCGTGTTATAGGAGAAGCAAAAATTTTAACAGGTACAAACATGTATACATGTCTCGATAAATGAACATACCGGGGACCGTTTTATCACGGGATGAAATTTCAATGAACTATCACAGTGCAAAAATCACTATTCATTAATATCTTTATTTTGGACTTTACTTTTTAAATTCAAAATTTGTTTTGTAATATTTTCTCACAACATAATTTTTACAAAGCTACTTATTCAATTAGTGATTGACACTCTTCGGACTCTTTGTGTAATTTCAAAGAGACAGATTGTTACATGTATGTCTCAAGAACGGTTTGTTCCCGTTTTGCACACATTTGAAATTTTGGTATAAAAAATGTGTGCAGAACGAGAATTTGACCAGGTGAGATAATTGCTTGATTGCTATAGTAGTCTGTATCATAAAACGGGGGAATTGACAAGAAACAAAAAGCATTATTTGCAATGATATTTATCATATATATTTCATCTTATAAAACATGCCATTTTTAATCATTAACAAGGGGCCCATGGGACCACATCGCTCACCTGAGCAACAATGAGCGTTCAAATGATATTGTGCCACATGGCCCCTTGGTAGAATAACAAAAAAAATATTGTAAAGTACTCGATTTTTACACTTTTTTGCATACACGTAATCTTTGACATTGTACATTTATGGAATATAATTTTTTACCGAGAAAAAAGAAATCCTACGCAAGATATAAAACTAAACATTTGGTAGGGGTACACTGTTAACTTTCAATTCTCTATATCTTTGTCCCCCCCTCCCCCACTTTATAAAGCGATGATGATCAAATTATTTGAAAACATATAGGCACATTTTCTTCCCCAAACACTTAATAGTTATTGTATTTGTAACAAGAGTCCCATGGGGCCACATCGCTCACCTGAGCAACAATGGGCGTTCGAAAGATATTGTGCCACATGGACCCTTGCCCGAATGACCTTGGGTCAAGGTCATGACACACCCTTAGGTCATAAGCAATCTTTGAGAAAAATGGCAGCCAGTAGTAGCGTGCGCGTCAAACCGCCTCACCAAAACAAAACAATTTTAAACCTTTCTGAGAGCGTCAATGATCGCCAAATTGGTACAGCAAATGATTCTAGAAGTAATCTTTTGACAGATGTGTTGAATTGTGAAAATTCGATGGATAACGATGATTTTGCGGCATTGTTTACTTCGCAAACCGTGAGTACTCCTTACGAAGAAGGTCACTCTAATATGCTTAGTAACTTTGTGTCACAAACCTCCCCAGTGTTAGCAGATAATGAATATCATACTGCAGTAGATACGATTGATATTGAGAATTTAGATGCTCAGCTTCAAAACTTACCAAAAGAATGTTACATGACTAAGCTACTAGACTTGTGTTCGAATGATGAAACACTTATCTGCTGGTATCGAAATGCTTTGTGCTCGCGTGCAAAAACCCTACCAGACTGTCCACCAGGTAAACTCTTGAGTAGAAAATCCACAAAAGGCGGTTCAAGCATTACAAAATATGCTAAAGACTGTTATATTTTGTATATGTTTCTCATGGGTGATAAGTCTTGTGTCAGCGAGATTTTTGATAAGAACAAGAGTTCTTCATATGTGTCAGACCTGAACAAAATCAACGCTGTAGAAATAAAGACCACAATTCAATTACTCGTACAAAAAGTAGCAAGCTTAGAGAACTTAGTCAATTCTAAGGATAAAACAATTATCTCTTTAACATCTGATTTCAACACACTTAAATCAGATTTCGAACAACTTCAGTCCGATCATGACCGTCTCAAGGGAGAATCGATGTCAAGGTTTACTAAATATGATGCTTTCCAAAAGCTCACGTCCGACAATTTTAAGATTTTGGACACAGAAAAAATGGAATATCAAATGGACAAAACCAAAACCAACGAAGAGTTAAAACGGCTCTCGAAAGTAAGCACCAATTTTCAAAAACAAATCAGCGCGCTAAGTCCAAGCAAAACATACGCGAGTACTATCAAAGATACAATCAAAACCGAAGAGGGAGTAACGTTAGTATTAGCGAATCATGTAGGGGATCGGAGCAGGCAGATGACCCTTCGCTGACAACATCACCCGCTACATCACTAGACCGCACCCAACAAATAATAGCCGAAAAAGTGCATGAATTACGCGAAAGTGTCGTCACACCTCCCAAAACTTTCTGTTCTTCAAGATCTCAAGTAGATTCGACCCAGATTATAAGCTCCCCACTGTGCACCTCTACGAGATCAACTTTGGGTGACAGTCGATATAACGGTTCTGCACCGTCTCGCTTCACTAATTCTGAAGTATTACGGTCGCAGTCACTGTGCCCTGAGGAAAAAAGAACCTTAGAGAAAGACTCTACCGTTAACGAATCAAGAGGAAAACCAGACTTCAGATCAGTCGAGTATGATTGCAAGTCTTGCGTGGTAACGCTAGATGATAAACAAAAATCGAAAATACCGGCTGAACATGAAGAAAATATTTTCATTGGTGTAACCTATCGAAAGACCGCAAGATATTATCTATCGGGCATTGATAAATAATCTACAAAGTCCGGAATAGCTAACTTTATCGAGTGCAAAGGAGTAAAAACAACCCATTTAATGTTATTCACACCGAAATATTACCGATCCCGCCTGTCTGCAAAAGTAAACATTCCGTTAGAATTTGTCAAAACTGTTGAAGCTCCCGATTTTTGGCCTGAAGGAGTTCGATGCAGGCGATGGATGAGTAATAGGGAATGGAAGGAAAAATGTGCGAACCAACTTGATAAGGAGGACTGGGACACTGACGTCCATGACAACTACTGATCAAACTCCTACTGACGTCCGTACCCAGACAAATACCTAAATATACATGTGGAACAAAACTAGTATTTTACACTTTACTATCTCAATGGTTGTGTTGATGACATGGAACGTAAGGGGTGTGATCTCATCTACAACTTGTTTGTCAACTCTTTTAGAAAAAGAAAAGTGTGATATTTTGGTCATAACAGAGCATAAACTTAAAGAAAGTACACACAATTATCTTACTCTATTCACAATGAATATGCTTGTTTTGTCAAACTTTACGATGAAAATATAATGCACGGTAATTCGGCGTTCACCGGTAAAGGGGGCGTCGCTATCATGTATAAGAAATCCCTAATGTTTTCTGTAAAAGAAGTCAGTTGTTATAATACCAGACGAATTATAGGAATTAAACTCGATGATCATTCTGGTAACACATACTACATAATCGGTGTTTATTTGCCAGCTGATCATGATAGCAATATTGATGCTTACACGCGAGAACTTAGCATACTAGAAAATCTATACACTTATTACTCATGTTATGGTAAAGTTATTATTGCAGGTGACTTCAACGGAAGTTTAGTTGACACAAGTGATACAAACCTGATTAAGGCGGAATTATTATCTAATTTTGTCTCCAAGTATCGATTGTGTACCCAAAACAAGGATTTTGTCGTTGAGGGGGAGCAGTTCACGTTTACCCAGAAGAGTACAACACTAGACTATATTCTTTTTGACAAACATGTTCTCAAATAGGTTGAAACGGTATTAGATTATTGAGGAGGGTGCATTTTCCATCACATCTGATCATCTACCGGTTTTAGCATATTTTGACCTTAAAATTCAAAGGCACTCTCTAATGAACTCTAACACCATATTACCCGCATGGCACAAGGCAACACCTGAATCCATTGTAACATATAGAAACCAAGTGGAACGCAACATACACAAGTTACTACTAAGCGAAATCAGGGTGTATAAAGACATTGATAAATTCGTCAGTGATATAACTGAAATATTAATTACTTGCGCTCAAAACGCGGTCCCCTTTTCCAAATACAACCCTTACACTGGACCAGAATGGACTAAATCTGTCAAAAATCTACATACAATTGAACGGAACAAACGTAGGGTATGGGTGTCCGAGGGAAGACCCCATGGGATGGAATTTAAGCCATACCGAGAGTACAAGCGAGCAAAGCGACAATTTCGAAATGCTCTTAATGAGGAACACGAAAAATATATGCGAAAAGTATACAGTGACATTGACAAAGCCGCAGAGATTGACGTCCGCCTGTTTTGGAAATTAACCAAACGCAGAAAGCCAAGGAGATCCCGAATCTACCCAGAAATCCGCGACGAAGAAGGAGTTACTCATACAGAACCACAAGGTGTTGCGGAAACGTTCGCTTCGTTCTATAGGAAACTATATACTCCGTTGGAGGACGATAGTTTCGATCACGCATTCAGAAACACGATTAGTGATAAGTACCAACATCTTACGACTGACTGAATGTGAAGAGGATCCGGGGTATATACCAGGGGGTCAACTTACAACAGCAGAAATAACGTCAGCCATAAATACACTCAAATTACGTAAAGCACCCGGTGACGACTCTGTAACCAATGAACACATAATTCATGGTGGTGCATCACTTATCGCTTGTATTTTGAAGCTGTTTAATGCTATTGTGCAATATAACTATATCCCTCTCTGTTGGAAACGTGGTCTTATAGTTCCATTACATAAAGGAAGAAACAAGTCTAAAGATTCCTGCAACAACTACAGACCAATAGCCTTATTACCATGCCTCTTTAAACTTTTTGAAAAGGTTGTGTACAATCGAATCAATCAACAACTTTTACAAACTTAAGATTTTCCACATTCTCAACAACAGGGTTTTCAGAAGGAATTAGGTTGTCTGACAGCGTCATTTAATCTCCAAGAGACAATAATACATAATTTAGAACAAGGAAGCAATGTATTCGTATGTTTTCTTGACACCAGCAAGGCATTTGACACGGTGTGGAGGCCTGGACTAATGTTTAAACTATATGAACTTGGTATTAATGGCAAATTATGGTCTCTCATTAACAAATGCCACCAAAACACCCTAAGCTCAATTGTCGTAAATCAAACTCGTTCAGAGTGGTTTCCGGTACAACAAGGTGTTCGACAGGGTGGCGTACTATCAACGTTCCTTTATCTTGTCTACATAAATGATCTCATCCATGCCATACAGTCCGGTAGTCCAAACACAGGTATACTCAATATACCTAGCAGCTGCACTTCCTTAGCAGATGACTTGGCTCTAATTGGTATTTCTCCGCTTGCGCTACAAACACTGTTAAATATTGCATACAACTATTCCTGCAAGTGGCGATTTACATTTAATGCGTCTAAATCATGTGTTCTACAGTTTCGCGCTAAAAAAGCTAAACTAGATAACACAAACTGGCATCTAGGTCCTGCAAAAGTGTCTTGTGAACAATCTTACAACCATCTACGAATCGTAATCAACCACAAGTGTAAACTTTCGGATAGAATAAACGAAAATCCTACTTTGCATTACCCGATCTTGGCACACCATTTCTTAACCCTAATACGTTATCCCATCTATACAAAAATTGTACTCCCATCAGTGCTTTATGGATTCGAACTTTGGTGCAACTTGTCTCTTACAGACAAAAACAAACTAAACGCATTTCAACACTTTGTCTGTAAGAACTCGCTGGATTTACCAAAACTGTGCAGATCAGACATGTGCGAATCCTTTTTTGATGTCTTACCTATCAACGCAGAGATTGACGTTCGCAAGCTTTTATTCTTTGGGAGACTTTGTCGTTTAGACCCAAAAACGTTAAAAAAAAGGATATTTCTAACGAGATTATTTTCTTACTTACACGATCTTTCCGTAAATCAGTTTGGCTTTATTCCTGATATTATAAAGGTTCTCCAATCTTACAACCTTACAGTTTACTTGTGGGATTTTCTAAAAGACGGAACCTTTCCCGAGAAACCTTGCTGGAAGAAAATTGTCCGCAACAATGTTACTAATTCACACCTTTCTCAACGAAAAGCGCGGATGTCTCATGACCCTGACTTCCTAGTTTTCACAGAAATTTTCAGAGAGTCAAAACCCTCCTCGATTTGGAATATACCTGAAAACTATTCGGAAATCAAACTCTGCAAGTTCATCTGTAAACTCTGCACAAGTGTAAGTTTCAATGGAAATCCCTATTCATGTATTCTGTGCGGTAAATCCTTTGTCGACGTGTTTCAACATTCTTCTTGTGTCTGTCCAGCTACTGTGGTAATACGTGAAAATTGGTGGAACATAATAACAAACTGTTTCAACATAGAATTATGCGCGGAATTATGTGGTCTTTCTGAAAACGACCTATTTCATGTACTTCTCGGGCGTCGTACAAATCATGAATCGGACAATAAATCATTTCACATTCTGAACTTCAATCTTGTTCGGGCGACAGCGGCAGCATACTTCCGATCCATAACAGTTGCCACTTCCGCTACTACCTGATCCACTTCAAGGCTATTACCCCTATGGGACACTGTAAATAACTTTTTCTCTTGTTTTCATTTTCATGTATGTGTACATGTAATGTGTGTGTGTGTGTGTGTGTGTGTGTGTGTGTGTGTGTGTGTGTGTGTGTGTGTGTGTGTGTGTGTGTGTGTGTGTGTGTGTGTGTGTGTGTGTGTGTGTGTGTGTGTGTGTGTGTGTGTGTGTGTGTGTGTGTGTGCACATATAAATTGTATATAATCATATGCTAGTTGTATGTTGTCATATCTCTTAACAGAGGAAATAAAGTATGATTGATTGATTGATTGATTGTCGAAGGATACCCGTTTTCTTAATTACGTAATAGTCATTGTAATGCAAAGCCCTCGTGTCAATCCGTTTCTTTGATGTCGAGAATGAGTTAATTTTCCCTCACGGCTTTTTGGAACAATTAATGGCAAGAATAACTCAACGCCGGGACAGGGAACGCTATTGGGGGTTTTGTCCGATCACTTTTGCGACGGACATCAACCAATAAACATATGATTTTACAGTGTCTCCTGTCCTGTGTTTCAGGTATGTAGATTTTATTTGTTCTTTGTATTTTGAATTTTTATCACATTTATAGAAAACTGGTTATGCTGCTGAACTTTTAAGTAAGGATTTAATATCATCAAATTGTGTCATGAGAATTTTTCATTTAGCTGTATTATTTTTAAATTACCAGTAAGGCTTATCTCACTTAGGTAATGTGTAAGAATCAAGTAACAACATTTTTCTATTTAGCTTACTGTATATATTTTTGATTAGAAACTGATTTTTAAGTTTAAGCACTTTTCGGATATTGTATATCCGTCATATACAGGTTTTACATTTAGTTATGTAAACACTACATTTTGTGCAAACGCGCAGTCCATCTTGCTGTTTTCCTTATTTATTCGTTACAAAAAGAAATATGCAGAAAGTATCAATGTAACTGAACTTGTCCTGTGATACTGAACATCTGATCAGGCTTTACTTGTTTTATGTTTATTGTAAGTTAAGGCATAATATAGTTCTTGTGCACTCATGCTCAATGTTTAGATAATGCGAGTTAAGATGATAGATGTGTTAAGCTTAACCATAGTCAGTTGTGTGTATATAGTAGATTAGGTTTTACAATGATGTTTGTCATCTTTGTTAGCTCCCCCTTTTTCGATAAATGCGGAAGTTAGGGTTTTGTATTGTTGCTCTCTGTAAGCCAGCCCCCCCCTCCCCTTTTGTGTGAAACCGGAAGTCACTGTCATTCTGAGTTGTAAACAATGACACGTACATTTTCTTTTTTTGGTCTGTTCCTTTCAAGTCCCTCTCTAGCCAAGCAAATATATTATTAGTTAATTTCCCCCATTAGAATGTAATTACACACTTTGAATTTGATCATTTATTTTTATAATAAAGATGTATAGTAGACATGTTATTGTACCTGTGTAATGAATTGTATGTTTATATAATGATGTTTAATTAACACATGAACATGAATCTGTGGCATTGTTATGCACTTTCATTTTGATTTTGCAGTCTACCATTGTTTTTATATCTTTTATTATAATTATATTTGATATCACTTTTGCGACGGACATCAACCAATAAACATATAATTTTACATTGTGTCTCCTTTCCTGTGTTTCAGGTTTAAAGAATTTAGTTATCACCATAACCCCAATCACACGGTGATAGTGTTTACATTTCGCTAGCAGCTTAAAATAGTCGCCGCGTCACGGATCGATCCAAGCGTCGAACAATCGGCAATTCCTGGCTACGCTCCAGCACAAGTGCCAATCCCGTTTTAACATTAATTTCTTTATGTATGGTTACGTTGAAATTAATGTTAAAACGGGCTTGGCCCCTGTGCGTTCCAGTTATCGTGGAGTGCGTGAGACATCCGAGTAGTTCCGATTAAGCTTGCACTCGGAAGGTCTCGGGTACTAGGCTACGCGGAAGGGGGCGGATCTAAACCAAACGACTTTTAATGTTTTAATTGAAAATAAGCAAATAATGGTCATTATTACGTAGAAAGGGGTTTGCTATTTGATTTTAGTCTCTTTAACGAGAAATCAAATCCAAAATTAACCAATTACCATTTTTATATGTCATTTAATTAGGTTTTATGACAGATCTTGTGAATATTCGTGTGTTCAAAGTTTATCAAAATAAGCCCCGCATCCAAATTCCAGCCTTAACTGTGCTGCGAAGGGGAATAACGCTATTTTCACAAAAACTCAAACTTTTAATTGTGGTAAGGGATGTCAGTTCTCTGTTCCCTCATTTTGTAAATCTAGACTTTATTTTATCATATCTTGATCAACGTTGAATAAAAAGAATGGGAATAGCATGTACATGTATATATATATATATTTTTAAAAAGTGACTAAAGTTAGTCCCTTCAATCCTGTTTGTACATATATACGTGCCTCAAACTGTTTCAATTAGTCATGAAAAAATGAAACTAAAAACTGACGGTTAGGCATTTACCTCAGAATTCATGTACGGGTACATTATGAAGAGTAGTAACAAAATCGTTGCCATGTCTTCTATCATTTCACTGGTGCAATGAACGTGTTATTATGATAACACAGCTGAAACAAAACAAATTAAATTATTTTCAGGCGTCGGAAAACTATACCTGATTTATACTCACGGATGTTCGCTGTTGACGCTAGCGTCAACAACCACCATCAGTGATTATAAATCGAAACAATTATGAAACAATTCACGCTTCATAGTTTATAAATATAAACGATGAATTAAGCCTGAATTGTTTCAAAATAATTTCTTAATATATTAAATTGTCAACACATGTATGAGAGGCTTATATGAAAAGTTCAACCAAAGATTTCAAAATATGCTATGAAAAAAGATAAAAATATGCAAAATGTTAGCTTTGCAATTTTTGATATATTGAAATTATGAATTTCCAACAAATAAAAGTATTTAAGTACGTGACCATCAGAAAATTTTAGTTATCTACCATTTTTTAAATAAAATTAAACTTGTCAAACGATATCGATAGAGTACTACTAAGTAGAATTTACCTGTACAGTTGAAATAAAAACCAGGCACAGACACCACCACTTAAATTTAACTAACTGTGTGGTAAAAAACGATGTTATATACCCCGAACCGTATCTGCTATTGTGGCTGCTTAAACCGAAAGTTCATTACTGTACCGTGTTATAGGAGTAGCAAAAATATTAACAGGTACAAACATGTATACATGTCTCGATAAATGAACATACCGGGGACCGTTTTATCACGGGATGAAATTTCAATGAACTATCACAGTGCAAAAATCACTATTCATTAATATCTTTATTTTGGACTTTACTTTTTAAATTCAAAATTTGTTTTGTAATATTTTCTCACAACATAATTTTTACAAAGCTACTTATTCAATTAGTGATTGACACTCTTCGGACTCTTTGTGTAATTTCAAAGAGACAGATTGTTACATGTATGTCTCAAGAACGGTTTGTTCCCGTTTTGCACACATTTGAAATTTTGGTATAAAAAATGTGTGCAGAACGAGAATTTGACCAGGTGAGATAATTGCTTGATTGCTATAGTAGTCTGTATCATAAAACGGGGGAATTGACAAGAAACAAAAAGCATTATTTGCAATGATATTTATCATATATATTTCATCTTATAAAACATGCCATTTTTAATCATTAACAAGGGGCCCATGGGACCACATCGCTCACCTGAGCAACAATGAGCGTTCAAATGATATTGTGCCACATGGCCCCTTGGTAGAATAACAAAAAAAATATTGTAAAGTACTCGATTTTTACACTTTTTTGCATACACGTAATCTTTGACATTGTACATTTATGGAATATAATTTTTTACCGAGAAAAAAGAAATCCTACGCAAGATATAAAACTAAACATTTGGTAGGGGTACACTGTTAACTTTCAATTCTCTATATCTTCGTCCCCCCTCCCCCACTTTATAAAGCGATGATGATCAAATTATTTGAAAGCATATAGGCACATTTTCTTCCCCAACTACTTAATAGTTATTGTATTTGTAACAAGAGGCCCATGGGACCACATCGCTCACCTGAGCAACAATGGGCGTTCGAAAGATATTGTGCCACATGGACCCTTGCCCGAATGACCTTGGGTCAAGGTCATGACACACCCTTAGGTCATAAACAATCTTTGTGTGAAGTAAGAACTTCCAATGATTCTCCATAAAAAAATATGGACTGGAAACGATTGCACAGACAGACGGACGGACAGACGGACTGTGATGTTCTTAACAAAATGCAATCTTCATAATTTCGTTTAATGGTCCATTCAAGGAGATAAGGGATCGGCCCCTAAAACCTTATTTCTCATACATGCATATCTCTAGAACGGTAACGAATTTCTAAACACTTGTTGAACAAAATTTGTTTAGAATTAAATGGCCTTTCATTTGATATCAAGAAAAAGGGGCTGGCCCCTCAAATTAGGGGACAAAAGGGCTCTAAAGTCTTTAATCTGTAGCCCTTTACTGAGAGATATTTTGTGTAATGTTATAGAAGCAAATGTGTTTATCTTACATTTATGTATTCAAGCAATGTAATGATTTTACCATGTGTTTGTAATTATGGGTTTTTAGGGGCCAAAAGTCCAAAATTTTGATCTCCCATATCCTCGAAAAGAAAAATTGTTTGAAATGCAGTACAGAACAAAAGTTGTTTAAAATGATGTTCTTAACAATATGCAACCTTCAAAATTTTGACAACGTGGTAACGAATTTCAAAACATTGGTTGAATAAAATGTGTTTAGAATTAAATGACCTTTCATTTAATATCAAGAAAAATGGACTGGTTCCTTAAAAAAGGGAACCAAAGGGCTCTAAATTCTTTTATCTATATCCTTATACTAAGGAATATTTCGTGAAATGTTATAGAGGAAATACGTTTATCTCACAGTATCCAAGCAATGTAATAATTTTTTTATGTGCTACGTAATTAAGAATTTTTCGGGGCCAAAAGTCCAAAATTTTGATCACCCATATCTCAGAAAGGAAAAATATTTTGTAATGCAATACAAAAGAAAAGTTGTTCGAACTGATGTTCTAAACAATATGCAACCTTCAAAATTTCGTTAAACGGCCCCTATAAGGAGATTGGGGATCGGCCCCTAAAACCTTCTTTCTCATATATTTCTAGAACAGTAACACATTTCTAAACACTTGTTGAGCAACATTTGTTTAGAACTAAATGACCTTTCATTTGATATCAAGAAAAAAGGGGCTGACCCCTTTAAAAGGGGGACCAAAGGGCTCTAAAATCTTTAATCTGTAGCCCTTTCCTGAGGGATATTTTTAGAAAGGTTATAGTAGCAAATATGTTTATCTCACAGTTATGTATCCAAGCAATGTAATGGTTTTATCATTTGTTTCGTAATTAAGGGTTTTCAGGGGCCAAAAGTCCAAAAATTTAATTACCCATATCTCAGAAAAGAAAAATATTTAGAAATGCAATACAGATGATAATGATGTTTTTAACAATATGCAACTTTCTAAATTTCGTCACACGGCCCCTATAAGGAGATAAGGGATCGGTCCCTAAAACATTCTTTCTCCAGAACGGTAACAAATTTTTACACACTTGTTGACAACATGTGTTCAGCATTAAATGACCTTTCATTTGATATCAAGAAAAAGGGGCTGGCCCCTTGAATTAGGGGATCAAAGGGCTCTAAAATCTTTTATCTATAGCCCTTTAATGAGAGCCATTTTGTGAATGGTCATTAAAGCTAGATTAGAAAGTTAGATATATACGTTTATATATCCTCACAGTATAACGATTTCCTCTTGTGTTACCAAATAAGGGTTTTTAGGGACCAGAGGTAAACAAGTTTGATCTTTTCTATCTTAATTGAAAGAAATGCAAGTATTTAAACAGCAATGTAAGAGAACTTAAAAAATGCGATACAATAAAGCATAAGTACTTCTCTCCTTTTTCCATATCATGTTTTGTTCTCAAAAATCAAAGTCGATGATGTCATATTTCCTTCTAAAAATTAGACGGAAGACCTCCTCGTTGCTCGCAACGAGATCGTGTCAAGTTATTAGGTCTTTCCACCTTTCAGGTGAAAGACCTCTTGTTTTCTTTATGTTTTTAGGTCTTTCCACCTTTCAGGTGAAAGACCTTTTGTTTTCTTTATGTTTTTTATTCTTATTTTTTTTCTCTATTTTCCAAGGGACAGCTTTTTTATTAATAGACATATTGAAACAATTTTTCCTTCATGTAATTGATCATTTACAGTTATGATACCAAATGACCCTGTTCCTGATAACCCCAAGAACTTACAAAGTTATTGCCCTTGATAACGAAAAGCTTGTTATCGCTACTCCTTTGAAACTATAAGAGATAGAATCTTGGAACTTTTACCAATGTCTTCAGTACACTTAGAGGGTTCTTTAATCTATCATACCGAAAAGATCTGAGCCCCCCTTCTAGTAATTATTGCCCCTGAAAGTATTTACATTTCTTTAAAATCACTTCCAACTTTTTTATTTTTTTTCACAGAGACTTCGGACTACTTGGGATGGAAGCGTCTACCTTGGCCGATCAAAATGACATAAAGGTCAAAGGTCAAGGTCATTTTGAAATCCGTTAATTAATGAGTTATTAGATCTCTTTTGTCTTGTGTGGTAGAGAAAAACTTTTTCATGGATGAAATAGGACATCTTAAGACATTTTAAAATATAGCCCCTTGGCTTTTTCTTTTAAATATTAACAGAGTTATTGCCCCTATTGTACAAAATGCTTGTTATCGCTACTCCTCATTAATCGTAAGAGATAGAGACTTGAAACTTTTACCAATGTCTTCAGTACACTTAGAGGGTTCTTCAATCTATTCATACCGAACGGATCTGAGGCCCCCTTCTAGTAGTTATTGCCCCTGAAAGTATTTACATTTCTATAAAATCACATCTAACTTTTTTATTACTTATCATAGAGACTTCGGACCACTTGGGATGGAAGCGTTTACTTTGGCCAAACAAAATGACATAAAGGTCAATGGTCAAGGTCATTTGGAAATCTCAAAATTGATGAGTTTTTAGATCTCTTTTGTTTAGGGTGGTAGAGAAAAACTTTTTCATGGATGTACATATGTAATAGGACATCATAAGACATTTCTAAAAATAACCCATTGACCCTTACCATGTAACAATTATAGAGTTATTGCCCCTATTGTACAAAATGCTTGTTATCACTACTCCTCATTAACCGTTAGAGATAGAGACTTGAAACGTTTACTAATGTATTCAGTACACTTAGACGCTCCTTCAATTCATTCATACCGAAAGGGTCTAAAGTCCTTTTCTAGCAGTTATTGCCCCTGAAAGTTTTGAACATTTAATAAAAACACAAATAATTTTTTAATCAATAATCATAGATACATTGGACCACTTGGTATTGAAGCGTCTACCTTGTCAGATCACAATGACATAAAGGTCAAAGGTCAAGCAATAAAAAATTGCAAACTTAATCCTATGACACTTTCTTATGTAGTAACGCAGAAAAAATACTTTATTCTATTAAAGCAACCTCATTTCAAATATAAAAAACAATGATGTGGAAAGACCTCTAATTGTTCGAGAACAATTAGTCTACTAGTTTCTTCTTCTTCTTCTTCTTCTTCTTTTTTTCTATTTAGCTCGGGGTGACTTTTTTATTATTAGAGTTATCCAAACAATTTAAACTTTATGTAATTGCACATTAAAAGTTATGGTACCAATTGACCCTGTGTCAAAGAACTCCCAGAACTTGCAGAGTTATTGCCCTTTGAGAAGGAAATGCTTGTTATCGCTACTCCTCTGAAACCATAAGAGATAGAGATTGGGAACTTTTACCATTGTCTTCAGTACACTTAGAGGGTTCTTCAATCTATTCATACCGAAAGGATCTGAGGCCCCCTTATAGCAGTTATTGCCCCTGAAAGTATTGAAACTTCCATAAAATCATTTCCAACTTTTTTACTATCTATCATAGAGAGTTCGGACCACTTGGAATAGAAGCGTCTACCTTGGCCGAACAAAATGACATAAAGGTCAAAGGTCAACGTCATTTGGAAGTCTGTTAATTGATGAAATTTCATATTATTTGAAATACAGAATTATAGTAAGGGTTTCAATAGCTTGCTGGATTGCGCAATAAGGTATTAAATTGGGTCAGCCAGGTATCACATTAAGTCCTGTGGTTACTCAAGTGGAACTTGTTTTTACAGTCAACCCATTCATTTTGTACAAAGACAGCTAGCCTCTAGAACACTCTCTTCTATTGTTAGGTTTACTGTTTATATGTTGTGTAAAGAATATTCACTTGGCTCAGTTTTGTTCATAGTAAGTGGAAAAAAATTCAGAAAAGTAATTTAATAAATCTTTACGTTATATACAACATGGAATTCTTAAAGAAATGGCTTGATAATAATCTTTAAAAACTATTTATCAAATAATGGCTTCGTGGTTTTCCCATTTTATAGTACAACATGTATCACAGGTATAATAATGTTTTGTATACCTTATTGAGCAATCTAGCAATTCATTAAAAATAGTAGGTGGAAAGACCTCTAATTGTTCTCGAACAATTAGCCTACTAGTTATTATTTTTTTCCACAAATTTTGTGCATGCGATATCTCCAAAACTATTCGGCCGATTTCGACCATTTTTTTCACAGATGATTACCAGTGGTCATAATTCTAGAAGTTTTTTGAAATTTTGAAATCGTCACTTCCTGTTCCGATTTACGGCCGATTTTGTAAATTTTTACGACCAATTTTGTGCAGACATAAACTCAGAGACTATCAGAGATGTGAATATAAAATTTTCAGGATAGGTAGACCATAGTTTGAAGTTGTGCACAATGCAGTTGTTTTACGCTAGTGGCGCAAAGTTTAGAGCTCACCTGGGCTCGAAGGATACGAATTTTGAATAAAAATTTTCATACGTTTTGATCTGTATCTTTTTATCAGTTAATATTTTGTTAAGACATATATAACAAAAGTGAAAGAAAATTAAAAGTTCTTCCCAATAAATTCAAAAAAAGGGGTTGGCCCCTTCATTTAGGGGCCAAGACACTTGTAAACTCTTATACAAATAACTTAAAAACAATAATGATTTTGTAATGCATTATAGAAGCAAATTTGTTGACCGTAACAATATCTATCAGGAAAGATCATGGCAACGCCCATTTATTACGTAAATATGGATTTTTAGTTTCCAAAGTACTTAAACTTTGACGCAATATATCTAGAGAAGGAGACATATTTGGTTAAGCTTTGTAGAAGAGAAAATGCTTGCGTTGGTGATTCTAATCGATTTCATCAATCAAAACACCAATGTATGTCCCCATTAAGGATCTAGAGGGCTGGCCCATAAAATATTCAATCATTTGTATCTCAAAAATGATCAAAAATTTTTGATAGCTGTAAAAACAAAAAATGTTAGAATTTGTGAGACCTTTCGTTTGAATTCAAGAAAAAGCGGCTGGCCCCTTAAATAATGGCCAAGACACTCGTAAAATCTAATACACATAACTTAAAAATGATAAAGATTTTGTAATGCGTTATAGAAGCAAACTTGTTTGTCGTAACAATATATATCAGGTAAAATCATTGCCATGCCCATTTATTACGTAATTAGGGATTTTTGGGGCCAACGTACTGAAACTTTGATGCAATATATATAGAGAAGGAGACATATTTTGTTAGGCTTTGTAGAAGAGAAAAAATGCTTGCATTGATAATTCTAATCGATTCCATCAATCAAAACATTAATGTCTGTCCCCATTAAAGATCTAGAGGGATGGCCCCTAAAATATTCAATCATTTGTATCTCAAAAATGATCAACAATTTTAGATAGCTGTAAGAACAAAAATGTAAATATTCGTGAGACCTTTCGACTGAATTCAAGAAAAAAGGGGCTGGCCCTTTAATTAATTTATCAAAAACGATAAAGAGTTTGTTCAATTTATTATAGAAACAAAGTTGTTTATCGTAACAATATCAGTTTGTGAAACTTATTGCAACATCCATTTATGACGTAATTAGGGCTTTTAGGGTACTAAAATCTTAAATCTTTAATGTGCTGTATATGAAAAATCCAACACTACGTTAAGCATTTTAAAGGATATTGACAATCATATACATACTCTGAAAGGGAGTGGTTGAGATGAATTCAGAAATTTTATTGATATTTTAATCGTATGGTTTATAAATTGAACGGAAGACCTACTCGTTACTCGTAACGAGATCGTATCTAGTAATTATATATATTCATAATATTCAACATATTCAACAATCTGATTTAAATAAGATTTTTGATCGCCATCGACAAATTTGATATCGCCACACAAAGATCTGAAGACATCTTATACAAGGTCTTGTCTTTATTCATGAAGGGACATCAAATCACGATGAAAAGATAAACGAAAAGTTCATGTCAACAATTTAAAAATCGAGATAAATAATGATGTAAAAATGTTTAACTATAGCTTCGCAATTTTTAATTTATTAAAATTATGAATTTTAAACAAATTGTGGTATTAAAGTACGTGACCATATGAAATGATATATTTTTAGTACTTCAAATTAAAACGAATAAAACTCATCAAACGAGATAAAATAATTTACCTGCAGAATTTCTGTGTACAAGCCCCAAGCAGTTTGAATCGGCAGGTATTTTTAAACAGGAAAGCGCCTTGGATTCAAGGTATATTTACTGTAGACGTACTTTTGTCAGCGAGATATCGATTTACGCTATAAACACGAAATGTTGAAAATGCATTACATGAATAAGGATAATCGGAAGTTACTACATTATATAACACTAACATATACGTGTACCCAATGTACATCGTTACCACCAATACATCATGCAATGTCATTGGTCAGTGCGTTTCTGGGTTTTGTGCTTGATATGCAAATTAGTATTAACTTCAATGAAATCAAACAACTAATCATTGAGTAATATGATAAACAGTGTACAAAATTTTAGCACGGCCCGACAAGCAAACTGGCACGCTGTTAGTAAAACGATAATATAATGGTGCCTGTAACAACTGTATTGTCATAAATTCGGGAAACTCTGTGAATAACAGTAGTTGATTTTCTAAACCGTGATAAGTTCAAGCAAAGTGCAATGGGTTTAAATAAAAATAGAGTACATGCACAGTGTTAATGAAGAGATTTGTATATACAATATATTGGCTATGCTCATACTCAGATTGAATTGAACAAGATAATTTAAAAAAAAAACCAGAATATTAAATACGTGTAACTTAATCTCTCTAGTCTGTTCATGTTTCAATAAAAAAATTCTACTAAATGGATTCGATCCAGCGACCACAAAATCAAAAAGACATCCGCGTTACCACTAGGCCACGCATCTAACATTTTCAACAGATGCATGTTATAAACATGATTGTATTAGAAAAGACACTAATTGAAATATTTGTCTAATTTTCAGTACGAAGACCACGTTAAACCAAAACTAATTTAATGTAAACGTGTACTACAATACCTGTAGAGTTTTAATCATAGTTTTAATCGGATGTCTTTGGTTTAGAGTGGTTCAAATAGTCAAATATCCAATTTTTTATCGTATACTAACTACTTTCCTATCCATCCCTATCAAAACCTGAATATTTTAATGATGTCGTGTAAGATGATTAAGACTCTAAGAGCATGGTGATTGTGTAATTTGCGTTTTTTTAATATATTTAAACTAAATATTGCATAATATTGAAAATGTTTGATGTTTGCAAAAGGCTATATTTGAGGCCAAATCGTATATTAAGTGCGCTATACCTCTTTGTATTGAGAATTCACATAATAAATAATTTAATCTCCTAAAGATTTGAATTTTCTGTAAATTTACTTGTATTACAATAATATTACATGTCTGATGTTTGCAAAAGGCTATATTTGAGGCCAAATCGTATATTAAGTGCGCTATACCTCTTTGTATCGAGAATTCACATAATTAATAATTTCGTCTCCTAAAGATTTGAATTTTCGGTAAATTTACTTGTATTACAATAGTATTACAATGTACTTGAAATTTAAGAACTAGTATATTAAAGGCGCCTCATTCCTACAGGTATCAGGATATAAAATTCAAAATATAAATTCTTTCAATGATGCTTCATATTTATTTGATATCTTTGTTTGTTAGGGCTTAAAGTTTTGGTAAACACAAAATATCATGTTTTAAACAATCGTTTTCTGTGAAATAGGTAGCATATCTCGGAGTTTTGTCCATTTTTGACTAAAAAAATACATCTAGAATGCCTACAGTTTCTCCAAAAACGGCATTAAACCAGCTCTTGACCTTCTCTTAAAAATGATGTCAAATTGAATATCGGTATCGAGATTACTTTTCCCATGATTTAATATAGAAATATAGAAATTATTGTTATATTTTCTGCATAATTTCTTTTAAGTCGTAAAGTACGGGAAAAGAATCATCAAATAATTTATAACGTCATAATGGTTCTAGCACTAGAAAGACACTCTGGAATCATTTACTAGATCCTGACCTTAAACATTCATCAACATGTATCTTAAATAAACATCATCCTTCTTTTCTGGTGCTTCAATGTCGAAAAAAGTAGTATTCCTTTGAAATGGGTGTTTTGTTTTCTTTGAAAAGCAATAGAGAATAATTTAGATCTGTTTTATCCTGCAACTACCCCTTGCATTTACATTGACCGAATACAGATGACCCAATAAACCAAAGCTATACCGGTATTCGGTCTGTGCTCCAATATAGCCTCGTGCATTTAACCGACGTTCAAATGCACGTTTGGACATCATCTTTTGTTTATGGTTTCAACTACAGATATGCACATTCTTCGTCAAATAAAATTAAAGCTCGTTTGAGGTGCAAAATGTGATATTGTGTTGCAGAATATACAAAATACATGATAACAGTATTGATTTAGGCGAGGGTATGAAAACGTGACATATGGCGAGGCCTGCCGAGCCTTTTTCAAGTTTTCAATCCGAGAAACCATGAACTTTATATTTATTGTGCGGGATTATAAGGAACATGTTACAAAAGTTGTATATAACAAGTAGTATACAAAAGGTATTACCGTGTAAACCGGCCTTTACACTTTTCTAAACATGTATACTGTTAAATGTTTAATTCTTATCTACGTGTAACCACTTACTGTTTCATAAATTCAGGAAAACTGCATCAAGGAACAAATTTATAGTACTCTGTGTCTATAACATGTACTCAGTTGTTATTTTTAGTCGTGATTACATTGCATCTGAGTGATAACAGTGTAATGTTATTGAGGAGATCTGTTTACATTTACTAAAAGTGACATACATATGTTTTCAGAAATCAAATTTAAAGTTTTCAGGTAGAATTAGAGATGGCAAAAGATTGCATAATTGCTAATCGGTTTATCACAATTCGTTCACAAATACAATATACATGTATTGTGTAAAGCAGACATATACCAGATCAGGTCGAGTCGATTATTACTTTTTGCTCAATATTTTTATAATAATGAATTTCGCCAAATATTGATTTCAATATTTTTAACACACCGGTATGTGCATTTATTATCCAAAAGTCGTTATAACGAGTTTCCAAAAGGCCTAAAAAGCCTTCTCAAAGAACAATAGTGCCCTTCCAAGAGGCGTAATAATACTTAAAGAGATTGAGGTGTCAACTAAATAGCCATTATGCAGATTTTCCTTAGATTTTCGATATGATGTCTTTAGCTATAAACTATTATTCTCAAAAAACATTTATGTGACCGAATAAATCGGACAACACGAAGATGGAGGAATTTCTTTTTTTTCCCTGTTTTTCTTTTGTTTGTTAGAGAAGTTAACTTAAAAATTATAGCATTTACATGTTACATTATATGGGGGTGCAGTTGATTTAAATACATGTTATTTAGATCTGGTGACATTCATTCACTCAATTGCAAATATTTGAAGAAAACTGAGTTTGACAAGTATTTCTGTTTTTAATTAAACTAAAAATTTGAGTTTAAAAAAGAAAAAATCCATATGCATGAAAGTTTGTATTATTTACATAATTTACAAAACCATCATTTCAGAACTTTAATATTGTACATTTATATATGATTATTTATAAATATTTTTGAATTCTCTAAAAAGAATATGATAAGATAATTGAAATTATAATCAATGTTATTGCTATTACTGATTACATATTGTAACCCTATCGTGATTTATCTTATTGCAACATTTAGATTTGTTATTTATAGTAAGTCTTCACGCAAAATCATTTAAAAAGTATTCGGTAATTTCCTATAGTTACATGACATAATTTAACGAAACATGTGCATGAGGAATAAGTAATTTGTTTACATTTATATAAAGTTTACAGACTATATGACACACATACGGTTGTGGTTTAACACTAAAATCACATAAATTACCTTGTTAACTTTCATTTAGGGCATTTCTTTCGGCGATAAACGCAGTTTGTTAGGGAATATTTACATTTTAACTTTCTGGCTATCATCATCTTTTCGTGTAGTCTTCGTCACTTCCGGTTATCGATGTTTGCTAATTAAATGTTTTGATTAATTCAATTCACTATTGAGCGTGTTTATTTATCATCATGTGATGTCTTAGGAATGGAAATTAATGTTAATTTGTTGATTATTTGCTAATACTCAGTCTTACTCGTGGAACTATATTTGTTTACCCTATCGTCGATAGTTACGATATTCATGCGCAGATTTTCTACAGAGAAACTATAATTATACAGATGATTTTATTATAAGTCCTGTTCATTAAAGTACTTAATTTATTGCATATTTATTGCTTAAAAACTGATTTTTACATGGTTGCTATAATTATTTACCATTTGCCTTTGTACCGTAGCCCTGTGTGGTAGAAATAGTTCTGTGTGGGAACTTGTGTGGGAACTCAGCTTCCCGTACAGGTCGCTGATTGGTCAATAGCTTGTACGGCGTATTTTTATTGGTTAGCTTAGTTCACGTGACGAATAATGGGAGGTTATATAAGCGCGCGAGTACTACGTTATGTCAGATTTCTGCTAGTTGCACGGCGGTAACATTTGAAAAGTACAAAAAGGTGAGAAAACTCTACTATGTAATTTACAGCTTAGTTAGAAATCTCCTACCACACTGGACAACCTAAACTTGTGTTTCTGAATTGTCAGCTGTATTTATATGAATTTATATTAGAAGAACCTGTTGATATTTGTGTGCCATACACTGTTTACGCCATTATGCCATACTGATGTGTGACAATAAATGAGTAAGACTGATCATCTATCTTGAGTATTATTGAATAAAAAGATAAAGTGTAATGGAGCCTGGTCAACTTGAATTTAAGAAGTAATTAATCTATTAATCCATCCTGACGAGACGAGTTATTGAGACAAGCAATAGATGATATGTATATATGCTGAGGATTCAGAAATTCTAGCCAACCCCCCCAGATGGCTTACAAACTGGTGTCAGAAGTGGGATGCTAAATTTAACAGCATCCCGATACGAGCCCATGTGTTGTCCAGTGTGGTAGTCCAACATTCCATAAGTCTTAGATGTAGATGTCAGAGTTGATTTTACTATAGATGATCATTACAATTTATTAAAAAGAAATTAAGATGTCCGAGTCTGGTGAGTCGGTTGATCACGAAGTCGAAGTTCGCATGCCCGAGTTGGTTTCGTTCGAAGATGGCGGTCAAGGCGACATATATCATGACTGTCAGAAGTTAAACAATGAAGAAGTATTGGTCGAGTCTGCTAGCTATTCCCAAAGAGGAAATGAAGACAACCATGTTCCACCACTGAGTGCCTTAAGTGGTTTTCCTAGACGAACAGAAATGCAGCAATTTCCAAGTCTCACCCAACCGTTAAACTACATGATGAAGCCAGAGTCCTATGATGGTACTGTTAGCTGGGAGGAGTACATCTCTCACTTCAATGATTGTGCAGAATTAAGCAGATGGACAGATAGACAGAAGGTGCTGTTCCTTGCTGCAAGCCTAAGAGGTCAAGCCAGGACATTTTACATGAGTTTATCCTTGGCAGAGAGAAGATCCTTTGATTCCCTTATCAACAAATTTAGTCAACGCTTTGGAAATTCCAGACACCAGAATAAATGGCTGTCCAAGCTTGAATCCCGTAGACGACAGACTGGTGAAAGTGCTGCTGCCCTTGGTGATGACATCCGACAGATGGTGCAGAAAGCATACTGTGACCTAGATGAAAAAGCTCAAGAGATTTTAGCATTGAATCACCTTTACAAGCTGATAAGTGTAGAGATGAAATGTAGATGCATTGATAAGAATTGTCAGAGTATCTCAGAAGCTGCTGATGTAATTGACAGATTTGAAGCCATCCTAGGTGAAAACTATGACAAAAAGAAACATCAAGCCAGAGCCATGAAGACAAATGATGTGGATTTCAACATACCTCAAGATGTGCCAACCAGTGTCAAGTTGATGTCAAATACTGCTTCAGCTTTTGATTCATCTGCCCTCTTACAAGAAATCAGCGCCAGATTAGAGAGACTAGACAGAGCGCATAAAAGAAGCCTTCCCACCAGCTTTGCTTTCACTGCAACTCACCAAAACATTTCATCAAAGACTGTCCTCTTCTAGAGAGACCCAGACCTGGTCAGAGAAGAAATCAAGATGTATCGAGGCGACAAAACTATCAGCAGGGAAATGGGAGACCATCAGCCTTGTAGGTCGACAGCTGATGGAGGAGTCAAGACCTAGTGCTGATGACTCAAGGGGGTGGCTTTTAATAGACAGAAAACATTTTCAGATAATGGATTCCACATTACTGGAGTCCTGGGTGGGGTGGATGTTAACTTTTTATTAGACAGTGGTTCCACCGCTTCACTTTTGTCATATGAAGAATTCAGAAAGATTCCGGAGGAGCTGTGTCCCGTCCTTCAATCCACGAATGTGTGTGTGCAGGATCTGAATGGTCATGCTCTGCCAGTCCATGGTATTGGAAGATTTTACATTTATCTCGAGGATGTCCCACATGCAGTTGACTTGTTGGTTGTTGACATGGATCTTTCAGCTATCCTCGGGCAGGACTTCCTATTGCAATACTGCCATCACATTGACTACAAAACAAGAATTTTACAGACTGAGAAAACCAATGTTCAATGTTGGATTGCCAATGAACAAACAGCTACAAATGTAGAAGTCAAAAGAACCATTTCCATACCTGCATATTGTGGTATATGGGTTCCAGTGTCCTTGACGGGAAATGATGACATCACAGACATAGGCTTCCTGGAGCAACTTAACACCTTCAGTGATGACATAGAAGTACTAGATGGCTTGATAGATACACATTCTGAGCAAATACAAGTAAACATTGTGAACCTTGGAGAGGAACCTGTAAAATTACAAGCAAAAACTGTTATCGGCGTATGCAGGAATGCACATTTGGTAGAACGAGACGCCATACCACAGAGAGTTTTCATTACAGAGAGTCTTATAGATGATCCAACTCCTGAGAAAGATTTACCAGATCATCTCCTTGACATGTTTGTTAGAAGTTCCACAAGTCTGAACCAAGAACAGAAAGATGTCTTCTTCAAACTACTCCTAGAGCACAAAGATGTATTCTCAAAGACATCAGATGATCTTGGGTGCACTGGCATAATAAAACATAAGATAGATACAGAAAATGAAAAGCCTGTGAGACAGCCCCTAAGACGACAGCCTATTGCAAAACGAAACATTGAGAGAAGCGAAGTACAGAGCATGTTAGAGAAAGGCGTGATTGAACCATCAACCAGTGCATGGGCATCAAATCTAGTTCTAGTATCAAAACCAAATGGAGCTACTAGAGCATGTGTTGACTATCGACAACTAAATGCAAAAACTGTCAAAGATGCCTATCCGCTCCCTCGTATAGATGAATGCCTTGACTCACTTTCTGGTGCCAAATGGTTTTCTACAATGGACCTCAACTCAGGCTTCTGGCAGATAGAGATGGCTGAAAAGGACAAAGAGAAAACTGCATTTGTAACAACATTAGGGCTCTTCCAATTTCGAGTCATGCCATTTGGTCTGGTAAATGCCCCGTCTACATTTGAACGTCTCATGGAGAATGTATTGAAAGGACTTCAGTGGACTGAATGTCTTGTCTATATGGACGACATAATCTCACATAGCTCAACTTTTGATGAAGGCATTCAGCGTTTAGCCAATATTTTCACCAGACTTCGAGAGGCAAACTTAAAGCTTAAGCCGTCAAAATGCATCTTTTTCCAAAAGCAAGTCAAGTTCCTTGGTCACATTGTTTCCTCAGAAGGTATCCAGACTGATTCAGAGAAAATTTTTGCTGTCAAAAACTGGCCAGTCCCAAAGAATGAAAAACAGATCAGATCATTCCTTGGACTCTGTTCTTACTACAGAAAATTTGTGAAGAAGTTTGCAGAGATAGCAAAGCCTCTCCATGATCTATACAAGAAGACGACAAAATTCACATGGACCTCTGAATGTCAAAATGCTTTTGACACCCTCAAAACAGCACTTACAACTTCACCCATACTTGGTTTTCCCTTACCTGGATTACCATTTACTCTGGATACAGATGCCAGTGATAGAGCTGTAGGTGCAGTACTGTCCCAGAACCAAGACGGCAAAGAGAGAGTAATAGCCTATATGAGTAAAACTATGAATCGCCACGAGCAATCCTACTGTGTCACACGTAAAGAGCTGTTAGCTGTTGTCACTGCCCTTCGGAAGTTTCATCCCTACCTTTACGGTCAGAAAGTTTTACTTCGTACAGATAACGCAGCTGTCAGTTGGGTCAGGAGCTTGAAAAACCCCACAGGTCAGACTGTACGATGGCTACAAGAGATCGAGACTTACGACCTCACAGTTACTCACCGCCCTGGGCGAAGCCATCAGAATGCAGATGCTTTATCAAGAAACCCATGCAAGCCTTGCCTTAGACAAGTACAGAATATGAGTGATAATGATGCTAGTGATGATGAGATGTCAGGTGAAAATAAAGAACAAGAAACCAAGCAATCAGTCAGAGTGACCACTAGAAGCAAAGAAGTACCCCAGCATGAATTTATAAACCAGGAAATACTAGAGGGATGGGGGGTGGATGAAATTAGACAGTTACAAATAGAAGATCAATCTATAGGCATGCTGTTGTTAGCCTTGACAGATGGTTCTACAAGACCAAAATGGGATGTTATTTCACACAATTCTGAGTCATTTAAAACTTTGTGGAGACAATGGGAGAGACTCAAGGTCATCAATAGTCTATTGTATAGAGAGTTCCATGATACAGAAGCTAACAAGGTCATACTACAGCTCATTGTACCAAAACAGAAGAGACCAGATGTTATTCACTACTATCATAATATTCCCACCGGAGCCCACCTAGGAGCTGAAAAGACCATATCACGCATAAGGAATTCATTTTACTGGCCATCTATGACTAAAGAAATTACACGGTACTGCAGAAGATGCGATTTCTGTGCTGCACGTAAATCCTGTCAAAGACAAAACAGAGCACCCCTAGGACAATATTTGGTTGGAGAACCCATGGAAAGGATAGCTCTTGATATTCTAGGACCTCTGCCAGAGTCTACAAAAGGAAATAAGTACATCTTAGTTATGATTGACTGTTTTACCAAATGGACCGAAGCCATAGCTATTCCAGATCAAGAAGCTGAAACCGTTGTAACCACCTTTGTAAATGAAATAGTCTGCAGATCTGGTACACCTTTACAAGTCCACTCCGATCAAGGACGAAATTTGAATCAAAACTCTTCAAAGAAATGTGTGAATTCTTCCAAATTGATAAAACTAGAACCAGCAGTATGAGGCCTCAGGCAAATGGCAGTGTCGAGCGTTTCAATCGCACCCTAGCTACTATATTGACAATGTACTGTGAGCAGAACCAGAGAACATGGGATAAATACCTCCCTCAAGTCATGATGGCATACCGAGCTTCCATACATTCTAGCATTAATCAGACACCAAACCTCATGATGTTAGGCAGAAATGTAACTCTCCCGCTAGAAGCAGTCATTGGAAAGCCTCCAATTGAAGCAGATAGTGAAACTGAAGTAAGCGAATATATAGAAGAGCTACAGAGAACCCTGAATGATGTCCATACCATAGCAAGAAAACATCTGAAAAAGAGCGCAGAGTACAACAAACGACACTATGATCTAAAAGCAAAGAAACATCTGATGGAGAGAGGTCAACCTGTCTGGCTGTATGACAATACTAGGAAAATTGGAGTGTGTCCCAAGTTAACGTCAAAATGGAAAGGCCCATACCTTATTACCAAACGAATAGATGACGTCAACTACCTTGTGCAGAGATCAGCTCGTAAACCAGCAAAAGTCTATCATGTGGACAGATTAATGCCCTACAAAGGAACAACCCTCCCTAACTGGTTCAACAGAATTTTAAATAAAGCATAGAAGTTCCTATAGATGTTGTTTGTTTTTTTTGTTGCTGTTATTACTTTAATTTATTTATTAAAAGTCGTACTTACAGTAGAAGTTAGATGTCAGGTGCGCGCGCAAAGGTTGGGATAGAGCTGGCCTGATCACCCAGAACTCTCCTCCCAGAGATGTTGATAGAGATGGTTAACAAGTCGTTTATAGAACAGTGCTATAGACGTGGACCTACTACCTGGTACACATCAGACAGTATGTTTGGTGTCTTGTTTCAACCAGTCTCTTTAAGATGTAGATGTAGTATGAGACTACAAGATGTGTACTTTAGAAGTAGAAGTACGAGACGATTTCTTATGATTTCCTTCTTAGTTAGACGACATCTCTAGTTATTTTGAATGGTTTAGTCATAACAGTTAGAAGAGCTTCAGAATCTATTAGAAGATAAGACGATTAAGACGTATCACAGATTTCCCCATAACAGCAAATTTTATCAATTCCAGATAACCTGAACAATGGAGTGCTGGGTTTGTCATCTTAAGTTCCCCACAAACAGAGAGCTGAAGAACCACATGGGTCCCATACATGGAACTTTGAAAGTAATCTGCCCTTGGTGCCCTAATGAGAGAACCTACAAGAGGGTGACAGACCTCAGGAGCCATGCGAACGAAGCCACAGCCACCAACTAGCGAAGTATCCAGGAGATCTCATCACCGAGAGCAATGGGATATGGTTTAGCCTACATCCAGAGGGGTATAATCGCCTCGTCCCAGGAACTGAGTGGGGGTCTAATGCAGCCACACATGCCAGAGTGCTGGTGCTGGAATGGTTGTCTAAAACCAAGCATGCATCGAAGAAGAAGGACAACTGGGTCAACGATTGGGAGTCTCTCAAGAAGAAAGGGAAGTCCTTTGCCCCAACTCCAGAGGCCCTTTTCCAACCTGACTACATTGAGACTGAGACGGAGATGACTGAAACAACACCTTCTGGGTATAGTCCAGCGAGACCCAAGATCGACGAGTTAGAGGTGGAGTATATAAGCTTAGCAGCGAGGAAGATCTTTCTACGTCAAGGCGATTCCATCTATGCCATCCACCTGAGAGATACAGTCCTAGGCGATCCTAAAGCCATCGCCAGCATAGCAAGGAAAATGGGGGTACAGAAGACAGAGAGAGAACCAACCAGGTCAGCTGAATTTCCTGTTGCATCCCCAACCATACAGAAGCAGCTTTTGAAATTTGTTGGGCTTGAACAAAAGTATTAAGAAAATATCAGAGAGCTGAAGGAGGAGGAGAGAGCGATGAAACCAATCAAGAGGAAGCGAGAATCAGAGCCAGAACCTCCTCAAGTACGTGTACCATCACCCTGTACAGCCTCTTCTGCAGACTCAGCCGATATACCATCTGGCGCCACAACTGCATCTACAGCTATCAGCATCCACCTGCCTCAACCCAAGTCAAAGCCAATAGGAGCCTCCCTGTCAGAGAGAGCACTGAATTTGTTGAAGAGAGGATGCTTGCCTCTCTTCCCACCAGCTAGAAGGGACTGGGGAACTGAGCAGGTGACATTGAGATGCAACAACATAACTGTTGTGTGGCCACCCAATGACTGGCAGGAAATGTCGCCTGACCGAAGACTCCTATCCTGGGAATACACAGCCTTGACCCTGCAGGAAAGGATGGACCAAAGCAAGAGTGCCACCATCGAGAGGATAGACCTTCTGGACAAATTCAACTTCCTAGCTCTGCCTGGTACTGTGGAGAAGAATGCAAAGAAGACAGACCATGTTGTGAGGAAATCCCGATATTACCTTTACGAACAGCTGAAGAACATTGTGAGTTCGAATTCAGGTGACAGTGTGTGGATTCGAATGCTGGAGAGATCTTGTGCCCTTAGAGACCGCTCAACAGACAACTTCATCGCCGTAGTAGAAGACAAAGACATTCCAATCAGACTTTAGATTCATCATCAACTTTGACATGTATTGTGTACTGTGTTATGTTATTGTTAATTCTTCAGAAATTCAGGAGAATTTTGTAAATAAGTTGGGGGGAGTGTAACCCTATCGTGATTTATCTTATTGCAACATTTAGATTTGTTATTTATAGTAAGTCTTCACGCAAAATCATTTAAAAAGTATTCGGTAATTTCCTATAGTTACATGACATAATTTAACGAAACATGTGCATGAGGAATAAGTAATTTGTTTACATTTATATAAAGTTTACAGACTATATGACACACACACGGTTGTGGTTTAACACTAAAATCACATAAATTACCTTGTTAACTTTCATTTAGGGCATTTCTTTCGGTGATAAACGCAGTTTGTTAGGGAATATTTACATTTTAACTTTCTGGCTATCATCATCTTTTCGTCGTCACTTCCGGTTATCGATGTTTGCTAATTAAATGTTTTGATTAATTCAATTCACTATTGAGCGTGTTTATTTATCATCATGTGATGTCTTAGGAATGGAAATTAATGTTAATTTGTTGATTATTTGCTAATACTCAGTCTTACTCGTGGAACTATATTTGTTTACCCTATCGTCGATAGTTACGATATTCATGCGCAGATTTTCTACAGAGAAACTATAATTATACAGATGATTTTATTATAAGTCCTGTTCATTAAAGTACTTAATTTATTGCATATTTATTGCTTAAAAACTGATTTTTACATGGTTGCTATAATTATTTACCATTTGCCTTTGTACCGTAGCCCTGTGTGGTAGAAATAGTTCTGTGTGGGAACTTGTGTGGGAACTCAGCTTCCCGTACAGGTCGCTGATTGGTCAATAGCTTGTACGGCGTATTTTTATTGGTTAGCTTAGTTCACGTGACGAATAATGGGAGGTTATATAAGCGCGCGAGTACTACGTTATGTCAGATTTCTGCTAGTTGCACGGCGGTAACATTTGAAAAGTACAAAAAGGTGAGAAAACTCTACTATGTAATTTACAGCTTAGTTAGAAATCTCCTACCACACTGGACAACCTAAACTTGTGTTTCTGAATTGTCAGCTGTATTTATATGAATTTATATTAGAAGAACCTGTTGATATTTGTGTGCCATACACTGTTTACGCCATTATGCCATACTGATGTGTGACAATAAATGAGTAAGACTGATCATCTATCTTGAGTATTATTGAATAAAAAGATAAAGTGTAATGGAGCCTGGTCAACTTGAATTTAAGAAGTAATTAATCTATTAATCCATCCTGACGAGACGAGTTATTGAGACAAGCAATAGATGATATGTATATATGCTGAGGATTCAGAAATTCTAGCCAACCCCCCCAGATGGCTTACAATATAATTATTCAATAAATTGTTCTTAATCTTTCATATATGCATTATTCTTTTTTCTGTACAGTTTGTTTTTTGTCTGGCGACCATACTTTTCTGTCAATTTTAAAAAATATAATATTTTTATACTATATGATAAATTATGCGTCACATGTGCAACTAATACATGTACTGTAATACTCAAGATCAGATTGAAGAGGCGTAATAATGCGTAAACAAGCATAATAAGGTCTTCTCAAAATGCACATGGAAGCTGAGAAAGCACAATACTGCGAATATATATAGCTTTAAAAAAAACCAAGTTGAACGGTTTTTGACAAGTTTCATATGGGCATAATTAGGCCCTTCTTAAAGACATAATAAGACAATTTTCAAAGACATCATAATTTCCAAAATATGTAATAACACATTTTAAATGTGGAGAAAAAGACGAAATAATGTCGTTTCAAAAGACGTTATATTACGCGATAAAAAATGTCATCCAGTGTAAAAGTGTATGTGGTATATTTATCGAGTTATATTCATATCTAGTACAATTGGATTTTTAAAATAACGTTATTATGAATCCAATTGAGTTTAATTAAATTGAATTTACAGATACAGCAAAACTTCATCTACCTATATTGGAAGAAATATGCACCCCCCCCCCAAAAAAAAAAACAAATGAAAAAAATAATTTTAAAAAAACCATGCACACGTCAATTCACTCACATGCAGGATTTGCGCTCAGTTGCATTAAACAAGTAAAACATTGTCATAAAGCCGAATTTTTTTTGAAGTACCAATTCTTTGAAAGACACTGTCCAAATAAGAATTAAGGTGTAAATCAATCAGTTAATCTGAGACGCCCGGAATTCATGCATATTAAACAACCCGCCTATATTATGGTAAAAAGATGGAATCTTAAGTAAAAAAAACTTCCTTATTATTACGCCGAATTAATTTTTCCTTTGAGCAAGGACAATAATTTCACTTTAATATCTTTTATATCTTCCGATTCATTTGATTCATTATCAAATAAAAGTCACCCAATCGTAAACTCTATTCTATCTTTTCACGAGGAGTACATACATACATGTCCGAAGGATATTTAAGCCAAAAGAACATACTTTAATTCCACAATCAATCAACTATATTATGAATCCACAATAAGCATTATTTCTCACTTTGCTGAAGATTCTGGCCGACGGAAAGTGTATACTGGGATATGTTGTTCGTGTTGGTTTTAACGTTAATAACGTTTCTTCTAGAGTGGTCTGCCTCTGAATATTTGGAAATGAAACTCAAAACTGACGCCAACTACCAAAACGTGATTCCTCTGGACACCAGATACGACATCGAGGCCGCGTATGACGTCAGTCTTTTAACCTGCTCCTTAAAGTGTCTTCTAAACCATCCGTATTGCTGCGCGATTCTGTATAACGAAATCCCGAGATCATCTCGGGCACTGAAAATTTTCTCGATGATGGTTTGGTTATGACGTCACATGGAGAAACATGGACATTTCTAACTAAAGAGCAAGGTTGTAAAGCCTAACAATACTTGTCATATGTAGAAAATTGAATTTACACCAACCCAAGGCGCGGATCTCGGATTTTTTTCATTTGGAGGGGAGAGGGAGTCAATCCTCACCACCCCACCTCCTAACATAAAAATCTTCTACTTAGTTTCTACTATGTGAATTTACAAGCAAGGACAAAAATTCGGACATCATCTTTCGTTTATGGTTTCAACTACAGATATGCACATTCTTCGTCAAATAAAATTAAAGCTCGTTTGAGGTGCAAAATGTGATATTGTGTTGCAGAATATACAAAATACATGATAACAGTATTGATTTAGGCGAGGGTATGAAAACGTGACATATGGCGAGGCCTGCCGAGCCTTTTTCAAGTTTTCAATCCGAGAAACCATGAACTTTATATTTATTGTGCGGGATTATAAGGAACATGTTACAAAAGTTGTATATAACAAGTAGTATACAAAAGGTATTACCGTGTAAACCGGCCTTTACACTTTTCTAAACATGTATACTGTTAAATGTTTAATTCTTATCTACGTGTAACCACTTACTGTTTCATAAATTCAGGAAAACTGCATCAAGGAATAAATTTATAGTACTCTGTGTCTATAAGATGTACTCAGTTGTTATTTTTAGTCGTGATTACATTGCATCTGAGTGATAACAGTGTAATGTTATTGAGGAGATCTGTTTACATTTAATTAAAGTGACATACATGTTTTCAGAAACCAAATTTAAAGTTTTCAGGTAGAATTAGAGATGGCAAAAGATTGCATAATTGCTAATCGGTTTATTACAATTCGTTCACAAATACAATATACATGTATTGTGTAAAGCAGACATATACCAGATCAGGTCGAGTCGATTATTACTTTTTTGTTAAATATTTTTATAATAATGAATTTCGCCAAATATTGAATTCAATATATTTAACACACCGGTATGTGCATTTATTATCCAAAAGTAGTTATAACGAGTTTCCAAAAGGCCTAAAAAGCCTTCTCAAACAACAATAGTGCCCTTCCAAGAGAAGAGGCGTAATAACACTTAAAGAGATTGAGGTGTCAACTAAAAAGCCATTATGCAGATTTTTCTTAGATTTTAGATATGATGTCTTTAGCTATAAACTATTATTCTAAAAAAAAAAATTATGTGACCAAATTAATAGGACAACAAGAAGATGGAAGAATTTCTTTTTCCCCCCTGTTTTTCTTTTGTTTGTTAGAGAGGTTGACTTAAAAAAATTATAATAGCATTTACATGTTACATTATATGGGGGTGCTGCTGATTCATACATGTTATTTAGATCTGGTGACATTCATTTACTCAAATATTTGGAGAAACTTGCAAGAAGTTTGTTAATATGAATTAGAATAAGTATTACTGTTTTTAATTAAACTAAAAATTTTGAGTTTAGAAAAGAAAAAAATCCATGAAAGTTTGTGTTATTTACAATCTTTACAAAAACCATCATTTCAGAACTTTAATATTGTACATTTATATATGATTATTTATAAATATTTCTGATTTCTCTGAAAAGAATGTGATAAGATAATTGAAATTATAGTCAATGTTATTGCTATTACTGATTACATATAATTATACAATAAATTTTTCTTATTCTTTAATATCTGCTTTATTCTTTTTTTTCTGTACAGTTTGGTTTGCTCTGGCGACCATACTTTTCTGTCATTTTACAAAATATGAAATTCTTATACTATATGATTAAACTATGCATCACTTGTACAACTACGAGTAATACATGTACTGCAATAAATGATATAGAGAATTGTACACTAAGATGTTTATGAACTCGAGATCAGATTTAATTAAGAGGCGTAATAATGCGTAAACGGACATAATAACGTTTTTTCAAAATGCACAAGGAAGTTGAGAAAGCACAAAAATGCGAATTTAGACATTATATAGCTTTTAAAAAAGCAAGATGAACGGTTTTTGACGAGTTTCATAGAGGCATAATTAAGCCAGAAATAATGTCTTTTCAAAATACGTTATATTACGCGAAATTTTTTTTCATCCAGTGTAAAAGTGTAAATGGTATATTTATCGAGTTATATTCATATCTAGTACAATGGGAATTTTAAAATAACGCTATTATCAATCCAATTTAGTTTAATTAAATTGAATTTACAGATACAGCGAAACTACATCTACAAATATTAGAAGAAATATGCACACCCCCCCCCCCCCAAAAAAAAATGAAAAAAATAATTTAAAAAAACCCATTATACACACGTCAATATATTCACATGCAGGATTTGTGCTCAGTTGCATTAAACAAAAAAAAAATTGGTCTTAAAGCCGAATTTTTTTGAAGTACTAATTCTTTGAAAGACACTGTCTAGATACACTGTATAAGAAATGTGAAAATCAATAAATTATTATGAGACGCCGGAATTCATGCATATTAAACAACCCGCCTATATTTGGGTAAAAAGATGGAATCTTAAGTCCAAAAAAACTTCCTTCTTATTACGCCGAATTAATTTTTCCTTTGAGTAAGGATAATAACTTCACTTTAATATCTTGCATATCTTCCGAATCTTTTGATCCATTATCAAATAACATTCACCCAATCGTAAACTCTATTCTATCTTTTCACGAGGCGTATATATACAAACATGTTTGAAGGATATATAAGCCTAAAGAACATACTTTATTTTAATTTCACAATAGATTCTGGCCGCGACGGGAAGTGTATGCTGGGATATGTTGTTCGTGCTGGTTTTAACGTTAATAACATCTCTTCTAGACATGTCTGCCTCTGAATATTTGGAAATGAAACTCAAAACTGACGCCAACTACCAAAACGTGATCCCTCTGGACATCAGCTACGACATCGACATAACGTCAGTCTTTTAACCTGCTCCTGCAGATGTCTTCAAAACCATCCGTATTGCTGCGCAATTCTGTATAACGAAATCTCGAGATCATGTCGAGTACTGAATAGTTTTCTCGATGATGGTTTGGTTATGACGTCACGTGGAGAAACATGGACATTTCTAACTAAAAAGCAAGGTTTTAAAGCGTGACAAAACTTGTCATATTTTGAATTAACACCCACACCAGGTGCGGATCTCGGATTTTTTTTTTCAATTGAAGGGGAGAGGGAGTTAATCCTCACCACCCCACCTCCTTACATAAAAATCTTCTACTTAGTTTCTACCATGTGAATTTACAAGCAAGGACAAAAAATCTTCCCTGCATGCAATCGAAATGCTAATCTTTTGATGGAAACTATTGGGAGGAGGTTACTGTCCACTTCCGCTCTTTTTAATCCGCGCATGCCTCTAGCAAACTCAAATTTTATAATATGACAAGCCTTTTGTCATTTGCTTTTGCAATTATAGTCAAAACTTCTAGACATGTAACTTTATAGACTGTGTTTACTGTTTTCTTTCCAGTCTGTCCAAGTGGATGGTTCCCATTCAACGGACACTGTTACTCGTTTGTAGAGACCAAGTTTAACTCGGTCAATGCTCAGGTATGTTAACTGTTCTTGGTTTTATTGCTACAACTTTCTGCTAAACATGGGCATAAAATTTCATGCACATAGTTTATTTTATTTTCCACATTTTCAGAAATCCTGTATGAAGAATGGTTCATATTTGATAGAGATTGGTTCGGAATCTGAAAACAAGTGGGTCGTGGATTTTTTTGTCAGATCCAAACTACCAGGTGAGAGCCAATGCTTGGTTTACACCGTTTCTTTTTTATTGCCTTTGTCCAACGATCAGTACTGTGAACCAACTTTAATTTGCGTGCGAGATATTTTCGCGAGTTTCGCGAGAGTCTCGTTGTCCAGAATTTTTTCACCGCAAATAATTTATTTCCTGTAAATCGCGAAATTAGGTCGTCGCAAATAAAAGTTGGGTTTCATTATATCGAGGTGTTAACAAAATACATGTTTTGCAAAATGCTTTATTAGCAAATCTAAAATTACCATGTAGGGTTAATTTTCATAAAATCATAAGGCCTCATTCAGATAAAAAAATTAACTAATTCAACTGAGAATATAGTTTTACTTGATGACCGAATATCAATATACATGTATGATGATATTTAGAATTCATTCCGATGAAATAAACAGTAAAGAACTTGCACTCCAATATATGACATCAGGATATATACATATTGTTGTTATATTCAGTAGTATATTCTCACTATATAACTCTATATAGACGAATAGTCAATAATTGTAGTATTAGCTCATCCGAAAATTATTGACCGGTCAATATTTTTTTTATATTGACCGGCTAGGAATAATATCTAGAGAACATTCCCTCTATTTCAAATAATCGCCTCCGATTTCTTGATTCGTAAACGATGACGTAAATAATTCTTCGCGACTCCAGAACAAGGTGACGTCATAATAGACAGCCAGTCAAGGCAAGTAACCAACGGACGCGCAATGCAACGGTTTGCTATCATAACGGATATAAGGTTTTGCAAATAACTGTGAAGTAACATTTGTATTTTAATTCATAGGTCGGCGGAATATCACCAGTGATTGCTTGATGCTGAGGGTATTTTTTGAAATAAACTTTGCACAAAATTGAAATCGTGAATTCTTTGTTAAGCTGAAAAAATTACGGCTATCTGTTTTCAATTACTCTCTTAAACTTTGGTTTGTTTCTTCATATAACAAAACAAATGTTGACTGTGTTTTCGGGCAACATTGATTATATTATTTTCGTCCCAAGGGGGCTAATATGGGGGCTCAACCCCATTCAATATTTGTACAATATAAATTTATTTTGATTTATTTATCAATACGTACTAAATTATGTAAGTTCTTCAGATAAAATCATGTAATTTTTGCAAACAAAGCAGATCTTATATTGTTTTTGCTCTTTAAAAAAACCCAGAAAAATGTGCGGAATATATGGAATGCGCTTTTTGGATTGGGTTTACGGATCAAGCTTTGGAAGGAACGTTCTCATGGAAACACAACAACGTAAACAGTGAATACACAAACTGGGGGACAAATGAACCAAACAATGGCGGCGACGAAGACTGCGCCGTATTCAAAGCGCCATCGATATTTTATGAATGGAACGACGACAAATGCCCAAAACTGATGATGTCCGTTTGTGAAATGGATACAAACATGTAACTTTGTTTTATTAAAACGTCAAGATATACATATTACATGATTACATGATTATGGTAAGTTATTAAAGAGGTTGGATGGCATTAGTATTTTTTTTTAGACTATTGTAATCTCATTTAGAAGGACAGCTATGTCCAAAGATTAAAAAAAATAGACTATGGCTAAAATATGGGTTTTTTTCTTAATAATAGTCTCTATGACCGAAAAAATCAAATCTTAAAATTTAAGTTTAATGGTTAAATTTCTGACAATCCAGCCTCCTTAATTGTTTTGCTTAACTTAATGCAAGCTACAAATATTTATAATTCATAATTTTATAATGAGATATTAGTATAATAATGAATAAAAGCTTTACAGTAAATGTTTGGGTATACATGTTCTATAGATCAAGTCGAAGACGCAGATATGTAACATTCTATAGAGTTCAGTCACAATGAAATAGATGTCCACAAACTTCATTTCTGTATGAATAGCATGTTAGCTAAACCCTAAAGCTCAGTTTGTATATACCTATTTGAATTTTGACATTGATTTGAAAGGCTGGCAATATACATGTACATGCACATGTAACTGGTACAGATCGCCTTTACATGTAGTTACATTTACTGTACTTAGAAACAAAACGATATTCTCAATATTATTTGGAACATGGATAGGAATATGAGCACAATATTTCCACTGAGTCTGTAAAATAAAAAAAAGAATACTTTAAGATTAATGATTTTCGTGAAAAATAAAATTACCTTAGAATAACATACTTGACAGTTATACACGTATATGTTATGTTCGATAGATAAAACACAACGGGAATATACCATTTGATGAGTTCTGTTAAGTTTTCTTGATCTGAATTAGTCAATGTTAATAACAATTGAATGATCTGTATAATTCTAAAGATCATTCAATTCAAATACAGCATAGGACATTTTGCAGTGAAAACTTTTAAGAAAGATTTCCGGTGTAATGAAGAATAATGACCCCCGTAGAATAATGACCGGGGGTCATTTTTCTACGTAGAATTATGACCCCCGGTCATTATTCTACGCAGAAAAATGCCCCCCCCCGGTCATTATTCTACGTAGAAAAATGACCCCTTTGCCTGAAGAATAAGTGTCATTTTCATAAAAATGAACACACTCCACATGAAGAAAAGTGACCCCTGTAGAATAATGACCCCCTTGTAGATTAAAGTTTTTCAGTATATTTTTTATTATTTGTGAAATAGTCTTTACACTATTGTTAATTTTACTGCTGCAGTTTACAGAAAGTAACAGAAATTATAATTCATATTCAAATAAACTTAAAGTGAAAGAAGGTGTATGTCTTAGAAAATAAAAATCTTTCCGTTATAACAACACCCCTGCGAATGTGTTCGGAATTTTTTCTTTATCGTTGCTAAGTATATAATAAATCCAGAGGTGCTCGAATGAAAGTTCACGAGACTTCACCGAGAATTGCTCAGTTCCTGTGAAATTTCGAGCGGAAGTAAATATGTTCGGATAATATTCTCAAAATACGTAAGGACTGGTCTTTTTTCATATCATATCCTGCTTTGATTTATGTTAAAACATGAAAATCGTCTAAGATGTATGTTTCATTTCACTACCTAGCGTTTATTTAAATTAAACGATGATATTCAGAACAGAGTTATCGTTCGTGTTCAACCACGTGAAGAGTGGTTACAATATAAACATTGGGTGGCCTAATAAAATCAACGCCATGCTTGGTGCTTGTTGTGTGCAATACCATGTTTTAAAAAAAATAATGAGTGTCTGTTTTGCATAAAAACTTAGTATATCGAGCCATTTTCATGAAACATTCTGCATAAAATAGAATAGTCTGTTTCACTATTGATGCTATTACTAGGTCAGGCGCGGATCGAAAATAAACCCTTAGGGGTGTCTCTTCTAATCATGTTAGTTGTTGCAACAGCAGAAAAAATCTATTTTCTTCTATTGTCACATTTATTTCTAGAACACATTTTATCCACCAATTAATGATGATAAAGTTTAAAATCAATAAACCTCTAGGTTTGATATTTGACTACAAGTACCTAGATTCTATGAAATAGACTACAAACACGAGGCACGATTTTAACTGCGAAACTGAAAAGGGTCAAATAACACCACGTGGTCCAAAATTTAAATTACAATAACATTCGCAGGGGTGAACAGTTGTCATTTTAACAATTACATTTACATATATCTATGGTGTTCCGATAGGGCCACTTCGACCTAAGTTGCAAAGGCGATAGTGCGAA
The DNA here is from genome assembly GCF_902806645.1 of Magallana gigas. NCBI lineage: Eukaryota > Metazoa > Mollusca > Bivalvia > Ostreida > Ostreidae > Magallana > Magallana gigas. Next base: position 21,714,862 of record NC_047567.1, on the reverse strand, counting down.
GGCGAATGAGCAAAAGTGCGAAGATGCGACGACGAAGCGCGAAGATGTGATGCCTAAAGTGCGAAGGTGCGAAGGCGAAGGAGCGATTCTACTATCGCTCCTTCCCAACTTTGCTCTCTGGCCTTTGCATCTTCGGACTTTCGCCTTCGCCTTTTTTTATTGCACTCAGTCTCGGTCGATTTCATAGAATTTAATACAGGTACGAATGTTTATAAATATTTAAATGTGTACATGTAACATATATGTTTACCAGTGCTGGCTATGCCTAATCATTATCTCCTCCACACAAAATTTAATGTCCGCCACAATGTGTACATTTGCACTTCTAGACTCCTGTCACTTACCAGCCGTCTGTTTACCGTGGACCAATCACAGTGACATTCTAATTTTATTATGGGACACCTTTGCTCAAGCATGGATCTAGAGGGGGAGAGGGGGTCCGCTCCCGGAAAATTCAATATTAATAAATTTACGCAGTAAAACGGGAGAGGGGGTCCGGACCCTATCCCGATGGATAATTTAATTTTATCAATTTTATAAAAAAAAAAATTCCAAAATATGCCTCGGAACCCTTTAAACGATGGAGAGCTCCGCAATTATAAAACATAGGTAATAACAGATTACAAAGCTCACCGAGACGAGGCATCACCTTTATGAGGCATCACTTTTATGAGACCACCTGTATCATATTATATGAAAACCATCCTTTATGATCTTGGATATTCATGGATTCTGTTTTGACACAATATCGTATATCATCTGTTAAAAAATTGTATGATAATCATATGTTCATATGTTAATCAATACAATAATATAAAATTAAAATTGCATCCTATCATACTTACAATATATATCATATAATACCATAAAATACCTTTAAAAATTGTGAGATATGATATTGTAATGTATGATATGACATTGTATTGTGTTATACATTATAATTGTATTTGATCAAATAATAGAATATCATAAAACATAATACAATATAGTATTATATGAAACAATATCATATTGCAATAATACATCAAAACATTGAAACATATGACATCATATTGTTTAATTAAGCATTGAATCATTATTATTTTGAAAAATGTGGTCTCATAACTGCAACGGTATGTGCATACAAATTGTATAACGCGCGCTAGCGCGTTATGAAAATTTGTTTGCACTCATCGTTTCAAATAATGAATCAATGCTTTCATTTACGTTTTTTAAACATGTATTTCCTTCCCGCAAATATGATTTTTTTTTAAAAAGCTCTGTCCTATTCAACGAGTAGTGCGAAATTAACGGAATGGCCACTGGAATAGCCGAAATATGATGACAAAAATAGTGCACAGCGTTTTAAATTCTAATAATACAATTTTATTTTTCTGTCTGTAATTTAACGAATTTACTCTTGGTAAACTAAGAAATTAATCAATTGAATTCATTTAACTGTCGAAATATATATACATCAATGAAATATTTATCAGCGTAAGTATTATATCAGGTAGTTATCCTATTTGAAGTCGCGAGAAGAGTCAGTTCTTGTTCTTCGAGAAATACTGAAGGAATACTAAATGTATTCATACGCACCAGATTTGGTGATTGGGTCTTGTTTTGTGCGTAAATATCACTCAAATCAACCAATGCAATTTAATAGAGGGAAAGAAAGTGAATGTAAATATTATAGTATGATATTGTATTGTATGATACTGTATCCTATTTGATACATAATATGATATTGTATTATATAATACAATATAATTTGATACAACATTGTATCACAACATTGATACAATATCATGGGATAAAGTAAAATATTATAAAATACGAGCATATTATATACATTGTATCATATAAAACAATAATATATATTAAAATATTATAAAATACATTTTCATGTGTTATGATAATATATCATATAAACCAATATCATATTATACATTATTATGCCTTCTGTCAGTTTGTCACTATATATTCAATACTCATCTATTTTCGCATAGTATCAAAGGATTTATATAGCGTAAGCAAACTATGCCGAAATAGAGCACGGCGAATATTTTCAACGAAAATCTGTCAAGCGCCGACAGCGGGATTCGAACTCACGACGCTAAAATCATTGAATCTAGCATGAAGCCCAACGCGTTACCGCTACGCTAAATTAGCCGTTATTATGACAACCGGTATTTAGGTATATAAAACGTAGATATGTACGACTGACATCAAGCAATTAAAATTATTCATTTTTCAAAAAAAAACTTCATTATTGACGGTAATTTTAAAGTTAAAGTTTCCTATAAACTTTTGAACAAATTGATTGAACATTTTTCAAAGAAATTCTACATGAGAATCACAAAAACGCTTTTTTAAATGACGCTTGATAAAGAATGTTCAAGAAAAAAAATTCACTGAGATTTCGTCTGCTAAACATTTCGAGTTTTCTCGGTAAGGCCAAACGTCTCTCTATTTCTTGAAAAGAACATAAATCTTTGTTGACTTTTTATTGTACAACAACTTGTTGATTAAATAAACAATCAAATCAATTGATTACACGTAATTTGAAAAACAACAACAAACGCTTGCTTTTCCGGTGATTATTTTAAGGGACTTGTCAACACTCGAACGTCAGAGCTACTTATAGCAAAGCACGTCAGTATATTTAACAGTCGGCATAATAATAACAATAGTGTTGTGTTGTGCATGTACTATGCCTAAATAGTAGTCAGGGTTTGATACATAGTGCACTCGCCTCCAGCTCGTGCACCATGTATCAAACCCTGACTACTATTTAGGCATAGTACATGCACAACACAACACTATTATATAAATAGTGTGTGATACAATATCATAGAATATACAATATAATATCATAGGATGCAATATTATATCTTGCAATATCATATGTAATAGTATCATGTGATTAAATAATGAGTGAATAATACAATATAATATTATACAATATTGTATCATAATAATCAATACTATACATAACAATATTATGATGCAATATCATATCATAAAATCTCAAAAAAATTGATACAATATTTTATCGTATCATATAACGTTTTACAATATAACATATGGTAATATATTGTATCCTATTAAACAATAATGTTTCAAATCATACAATACTTTATCATAGGAATCATGTTACATCATTTAACAACAACCACATCTATCTATCAAGCACGTCTGAGTGAGGTAGGAGATTTCTTTAGCATCCTTGATATTGGAGATCAGGCTCTGCTCCCAAAGCAACCTCTGCGTTTTATTTATAATATAGTTAAATCAACTATGCAAGCTATCATCTATAAAACATGTGACCTGTTCCAAAAAACTAAACCTCATCAAGAATCATAAACCTATGGCTCTGATTCAGCATTCAAGCCTGTCAGGTGCATCAGTATCATAAGACACACCTTCCATTCAGGTTAGGTGAAGTTAGGACATGCAAAAACTAAGATATATATTTTGAGCAGCCTTAATAATGGAGATCAAGCTCTGCATCCGAAGTTACCTATGCGATTCATTCATATTACAGTTTAATCAGCTATGCAAGTTTGAAATAGTACTATTATCTATTAAACATGTTACCTGTTCCAAAAAACCTTAACATTATCCAGCATCCGAAACCTATGGCCCAGATTCAGCATTTAAGCCTGTCAGGTGCATCAGTATCACAAGACACACCATCCTTGGAAGTCTGGTGAAGTAAGGACAAGTAATAATTAAGATATCATCATCAGAGGGCGCCTGTTTCAAAACTTAAACCAGCTCATAAAACCTTAACCTCATCCATGATCCGAAACCTATAGCCCAGATTCAGCACTCAGGCGTGTATCATAAGACACACCATCCATGCAAGTTTGGTGAAATACGGACCAGCAGTAATTTAGCTATTGCTATTAAAGGGCACCTGCAACAAAAACTTTAACCTGCTACGAAAACCTTAACCTACTCCAGCATCTGAAAGTTAAGAACCAGATTCAGTAGGTCCAGATGCATCATCCATGTAATTTTGGTGAAGAGAGGACAAGTAATAGCTTAGATACAGGAGCTGCAACTAAAACTTTAACCAGCTCCGGACGCCGACGCCGGGGGTATAGCATATGCTCCCATTGACTTCGAAGGCGAGAGTGCGAAGTTGCAAAGGCGAAGAAGCGATAGTAGTATCACTTTTTCGCCTTCGCAACTTAGCACTTTCGTCTTCGCATCTTTGCGCTTCGCCGTTGCATCTTCTATATTCTTCATATTGTTCATGAATTATACTTGCATTGAGGATTTCCACAATACAAACTGCTGGGTTTACAAGTTCATCACCCAGAATTAATGATGAAACCAAAATTATGAAAAGTTTACTCCACTGTTAGGCATTATAACCAAGCTGAAGTTAGTAGGCACTGACAGCAGCCATTACGCCAGTAGAGGTTAATGGCCAATAAGGAAAATCGAGAGTACTCGTACAGAAAGTATATTTTACTTTATCCTCGGCATACTTTAGTAAGTTGAGTTAATATCAAGATGATTAATGCATCAATAGTTTGTATGAGCATTGGTAACTTTGGATACAATAAAGATCGTGTGATCAAAATCAAACGGGATATAAACCCCTAACATGGGCCTTAACCTGTTATCAACGCTTTTAGAAACAATCTTTTCTTATCATAATCGATCAGTCTTTATTATCTATTAAGATTAACTATAGTCAGGTACTCTTCACAAATTTGCTCTAAAAGAATAAAGTCTACTCATGATCACAAAACAACATTACAACAAATGTTTAGAATATTGATGTTCTTGTATTACGTAGACGAAAACAAAACTAATGCAGAATGACTTTTTTTAAAAATCACTTTCCCCAAGAAATGTAAATAAGAAGTATTCATATTCCTGCGTTACCTGCCCCCTTAGTCTTTTTCCATAAAGATATATACATGTATCATTCTTCGATTGACAATTCATTCATCAATGAATATAAATTCATTACAACAATTATTCTTTCATGATTATTGTTCGTTAATTATCACACAATATCCTCATTGAATATGAATTTTTCTTTATTTGCGTCATTTTCCGCCGTATGTCGACGAGAGAAGTAACGTAACTGTTGACAATCAATTTGTGGCAATGTCAGAGTGTTTTGCGTGTGCTTGCTACGGATATGAAAAACTATATACAGCGATTTATTTACAAGTTCGGTGTTTATAACTTTAAAATAAGTTGAACAGAGTGAAAAATTAAGCAAGTTGAAAGTCATATCTTGGATACGGGGTAACCAATTTCTATTCATGTTTACAGGGGAGGGGGGTCATTTTTTATGGGGGTCATTTTTCTTCATGTTTAACATGAAGAAAAATAACCCCTGGGTCTTTTTTCTTCAGAAAAATCCATTTATTCTTCAGCTAGGGGGGTCATTATTCTACGTAGAAAAATGACCCCCGGTCATTATTCTACGGGGGTCATTATTCTTCATTACACCGGCCATATTGTAGAAACATGTAATATGTGGAAAAAAATTTAGCCAAAAATTTAACATAACTGTTTTGTTAAAATAATAAAAAAAAACAAATGATATGATGTTTTAAATGCTGTTTTGTATGCAAAATGTGCACACAAGTACAAAACAACGCATTTGAATGACAAAGAACGGCGCAGATGCAGACTTAAACTGAATATTTAAAATTTAAAAAAATATATATCAAAGAGGGTCATTGGTGTCTACTCTTCAACCATTTGTTAGAAATAGGTTGAACCACAGTGTTGGGTCGAATTTTTACATTGGAAACTTTATAGAAAAATCTTCTCGAAACCATTTGGTCAGAAAAGCTGTAACTTGTGCGGAAGCATAATCAGGTAGTGTTGAGTCAAATTTGTACAAATCCCCAGGGGAAGAGTGGGGCCACAATAGGGGGTGGCAACACTTTACATAGGATATTATAGAGAAAAGTATTTAAAACTTTTCTTTAAAAAAAATTGCAAAGAAAAGCTGTAGCTAAAGCAATCTCAGATAGTGTAGATCCAAATTTGTAAAATTCTTGATCTTCGGGGATAGAGTGACGCTACATTGGAGGAATTTTTTCTCTCCAAAAACGCCAATATCATAAAACTAGTATATGATGCTACTTATTTGCAAGCGTCTTGACATAATGTTGATTCTCAATCGTTAGGCTGTGGCCCATTGACATCTTGGGTCACACAAGGGTTTCAAACTTTGATGTAGATTCATATTCATTTATACATGTATAAGGAATTGTTCCAGAGAAGTGCCATGATCAATAGTAATATGGCTATGAAATTATCCTGTAAGTTGCAAAAAGGGCTCAATGTTTAACTTTATTATGTCTAGAGAAAACAGTCAAACCCTCTTTTCATACTTTATCCATTTTATAACAATGTCCAGATATTTAGCATTTGACTCTATAAAGCTGATTTTATAATGGCTAGTGTAGCACAGGTAAACAACGTGGCCCATAGGTCTTTTGTTATCTGTTACGTGTTGGCCCGTTTTGTATTCAAGTCAGTTCAAGAAATGAACATATTTACACAGTACTTTGAAATTAATGTCAAAACGGGCTTGGTCCCTATGCATTTTGGTCCACATATGTACAACAAGATTGCTATACATCTTCCTTAAAATATCTTAATGCAAACAATCATTATTTATAATAGTAAAAAAATCGAATGTACACCCCTCCCCCTAACTATTGTACTGCACGAACATGTAAATATTGTGGCTTATTTCAATGCAAAACTTAACGCACCTCTTTGAAGTGGATCGCAAATCCGGATTCTGTGAATCTTTCTCCATGTTTTCTGTCTTTTGACGATTCTTTCTTACCAAGTCATAGCAAGTTTGATCTAAAATTTAAACCAAATTAAATTAAATTGAAAATATTAAAGGTTAATAATTGAAAAGCCAAAAAAAATTGAAATAACTGTCAACAGATCAGTTCTAATGTTGTAAAATATTAGTTAGGCAAGCACATAGCTGTCGTGCTGAAATATATACTTTCCAATCCATAGACCTTTTGTTCAGCCATTTTTACATGTAAACGAACTGTACCACTTCACGTTACGGGACTGGCGTGTTTAAAAGACTATCAGAGGCAAGTAATGATTCACAATTGCACTTATAAAATGCAGTTGATGAAAACAAATATTAACCATTTTGAAATGAGTGTACTTAGTAGATAATTATGTAAAAAAAAATGTGTGTGTAAAAGGCTTGAAAAAATAATTATGCCTTTCCAAAAGCAAGTAGAAAACATTTTCTAAACGTAGTATTTTTGTAGTAACCCATGATGCATTTCAACTCAGGAATGTCATTCAACCGATTGGTCAGTTTGTTGATTACGTCAGTGTCTCATTTAGTATGTAAATTAATTCCTACGCCACAATAAATAGTTTCCCCGACCTGGTTTCTATATTTCGCCTACAGGGCAAACAAGTTATTATATGTAAGTTGGTCATAATCAATATTTAGAGCAGTGTGTGTACATGCATGGCGTCCTCCTCGGCGCAACTTGTTGCAAAGAGATACGACAACATAAATTGCTTCTTTGGAATTGTTAACGGAATTTAAACTCAAAACATTCAAGTCAGTTGGTTCGATATGACATGTAGTGATAACGAACGGTGTTTAAATTCAAAATTTCCAAAGGAAAAATACAAAACATGAGCAGTGCAAACACGGACCTTTAAAAAAATAGAGGTAGTATCAGGTGCCATGTGGAAGTAATCATCCTCTGCTGACCGTAATCATGTTCCTCTTCAAAACTACGTACTGTTTTGGAGATTTGTTGATCCCTTGGTGGATCTACAACTTCTTGACAAGTCTGTGCGGTTTAAACTGTAGGCTTACACAAAAACTTGCTAACCGAAAGTTCGGATTCGGACTGGTCACAAAAATGACCAGTTAATGAATTTCAAATTTTTGCACTGCAGATATACTCTTCGTTTGGTTTTTATCCCAAAAAGGATATTATATCCTGTTTGGGTGATTGGTCTCAACCAGCTGATTTAAAGTGAAAGTAGACATTTCAAATCAATTTTATATTAATTATTATTTTTTGTTGGATTAATACCTTGTAAAGGTAAGAAACAAAACGTTTTATAGCAATAGGAAGTTAGAAGGATATCCAAAGTGAAAGGCTGAAGCGGACAGGAGATAAAATTCATTCCATTTTAATCAAAACAAACAGCCAAAATTTCAAATGTTTTCGAATTATTAGAGTGGAACGTCCATAAGTATAAGAAAATCTTTTGTCACCGGGATTTCGCTTCTCGCTAATAACTGCAAATCGGTAATCTTGTAACTCTACCAAAAATTTGGGTTGTCTAAGATGACATGCCAATCCAAATTTCCCGATCTGATAAAATCAGATTATCGATCGATCCGCTCCTTGTTTTTTTATTGTCGCTTTACGAGCTTCAGCTAAAACTCGTGAACAACTCACATAACCCGAGTTTAAAATGAACATGCATGGCATCGGCTAAACTGACGTAATTTTAACTTTGAGTCGTACTACGCAGCTGGCAGGTATATTTCGTACAATCAACATGGCGTCGAAAGGCAGATGAGAAAAATTTAAGTGTTAAAAATTGCGTATTTTGTTGATAATTTAGTTTGGCCGATTCTTTGAAATTACAGAATAACATTATGCTTGGATACTTACATATACAATGTAAGTAATGCATCTTAATAAATAAGGTTTGCAATTTTAAATCCTGGTTTTATGAGATATTTGGTTAGCGTCTATGAATTTGCTTTGTTGATTAAGTAACGAGCTGTGTGTGAAAAAAAAACGAATCGATTTTTAAGAAGTTTTCGCTAAGCATTCCGTACACATTGTTTAGTACAATAATTTAATTTCAATGCACCCCTTGCATTTTATACCACCGGAATTATCAAAAAATAATTCTCAATTAATTAAAATATTTTGACCTGATTTTAAAAAAACCCAAAGAAGTCAGCTGCTGCTGTAGTAATCTCGAGTGCGTATTCCTGCTGTTCACGTTTTTTCAAGTACATGATCATTTTCTTTTCTTATATTTATAATTATGGCGTCATGGGAGTACAAACTTGAGTTTCGGATGAAATCTCGCTTGAGGTCACCTCCTGGTGAACTGTTTTTACCAATGAAATTGTGTAGCGACAATAGAAAAAAATGTTGGAGCGGGGCGAGGATCTGAAGTAACAGGGGGTGCCAATTTAGTCATGGTGTCATGGCTAAGCCCCCGGAAACTCCTGGTTTCTAAAGATTTTGTACGGTAAAAGAAGTTTTTTTTCAACTTAGACTTTTGTGATACTAATATTTCTTCTTTTAGCATACTTAAAAAGAATAAAATTAGTTGCGGTTTTAGAGGCTTGTAGAAATCGAAGCAAACAATTGGTTGCATATGCAAATCTATCAAGTTTTAATACGTTAACAATAGATTTTGCTGATAAATAGCGATTCACATAAATTTTGTAAACTACAATTTATATATGTTAACAAAAATTATAAAATTTGTTCACCATAGTTTCATATATTATTAAACTATATTTACGTGCCATGTAAAGGAGATATAATAAATTAAAAAACGGATTGAAGAAAAAAAAATCTGCGTCATTTTATTGTTATCAAAGTATATAATGTTTGCATTATATATGCCCTGATTTTCCACAAAAGAATTTGATATCCTAATTTACATGTATGTCTAAATAGTGCATTCTTCTCAATAGTATTTCATGTCGCAAGAGTAGGCGTGTTTACTGTTAAAACATACATTTATAGGCCTCTGCCGAATTGTAGATAGATGGACATGGCGGTTCGTGCTTTGTACAATCTGCTTTATAATTTTCTTGTATGGTTAGTCCCATGACATTGTACTCTGTACAATGGCCTAAAAGTGATAAAAACAAGTGATATCTAAATATTAATATTATAAAAATAAAACAATTTTAAGTTGTTTTAGGTTAAGTTTTGATTGAACCAAAGTATTTTCTACACACTTTTTAATATGTTTTGAAACTTCTTCTTCACATAAAAAAGAAAAATCTATCTTGAAAACTCTGAATATATAGTTCTAGTGTTTAAAAACATTGATTGTATTATTTTTTTTTCTAAATTCTGGTTGTCTAGATTAATAAAACAATCCAACATATCTAAAACATTTTTACAACAATGTTAGAATACACATTAGATTGATACGTTCATAAAATAAACCAAAACAATAAATTTAAGTAATTTGATATGATATGATTAGCAACATTCTGAGGAAAATAATTGTTTCTTTCAATAAGGCGGATATTGCCCTGAGAAAGTCCAGGAAGTCCAAAAACATTGAAAAATTATCTGGTAATGTTTGTATTTCTATATACCACATTTAATTATTTTAACTGAATATATACAAGTAGCATACCAAATATGGTTCGATTGGGTGCACACACTTCGAAAGTAGCATTCATCCAGGCGTTAATCACGCAATGATATTGAAAACGATGTTGGCCTTTGCTAATATAAATCTGTGAACAATTTTGCTTGACATCTTCACAATTCATATTTTTAGCCGCTTTCTCCCACGACTTCAAGTCGACAGGACATCTCTCTGTGTATCTTACTGTCTTGGCTGACTCTTTGCAAGACGTCAACGCAAGCACCTTTTGATATAAACGAACCAGTGTATCAATAGTAAATCATGCTTTTTCTGTACAATGATTGTATCTACATGTATATATAGTGCAAGCATAAACGATTTCTAAGACCTAAAGGAGCTATTTTGACAAATTTGTTTTCAGGACTTTTAAGTTTTCTATTACTTTTCCTTAATTTACAGTGTAATTTAAATTCTATCTAAGCATATCTGTGATAAACGTTTAACAAAAAGAATGGGAATGACATGAACGTGTAATTGTTGACTAAAAAATAACAAGACCCCTTTAACACACACCATTCACTCCGTTATCCCGTTGGTACATTGATATGCCTTATCGAAAAATTATTATTATATTAAAAATACGCCTCAACAAATTAAAGTTTAAAACTGCGGGTTAGACATTTACCTCAGCGGTCATGTACGTGTACATTATAAACAGTGGAAACAAAATCGTTGCCATGTCTTCTTTCACTTCACTGTTGCAATGAACGTGTTATTAACACAGCTGAAAAAAAATTAAAAATATTTTCAGCCATTTGAAACCAAAAATATACTACCCGATTTTTACTCATAGAGTGTAGGAGTATACGCTTAACAAACAATGAAGCATATGCTGTTTCAACCTAATTTCTCATTTAAAATTTTCAAGACAAATAAGAGATAAACGAAAATTTTCAATCAAAATATGTTTGAAAAACAATTAAAAATATGCATAACTTTAGCTTTGCAATTTTTGATTATTATAGTTATGAATTGTAGGTACGTGACTATATAATAAGTTATTTAGTTATCTAACATTTTACTTATAAAACATATCAAACGAGAATAATAGAATTTACCTGTAGTGTTCAAAATAAAAGTCGCAAACACCCTCATATGAAGAGTGCAATTTGAATGCGTCAAAAGTCGCTTTTTAATTAACCAAAAAATCCTCATTATATGGTGGCACAGTTCTGTCACCTCTTGTCAGATTATAATGTTTAACTTGTCAAATCTTAATATCGACTAGTCATTTATTCACGTGTTTAAAAATTTAGCACTAAAACGTTTCCACGCCCAATTTTTGCTGTCCAGTTGACATTATAAATATCTGACAAGTAGACATGATTATTTGACAAGAGTTATAATATGAATAAAAATGTTCCTCAAACTAATGGCAATTTTCGGGGTTTTTTTCTTAGATAATCATGTTAATTTGTCGACTTGTCAGATAATTAAGCTGACTTGTCAAATTTTGATGTCGACTTGTCAGATAATTATGTTAACTTGTTAAATCTTTATGTTGACTCATGAAATATTATAATGACGAGTAAATAGCAGTTAGTCGACTTGTCAGATAATTAAGCTGACTTGTCAAATTTTGATGTCGACTTGTCAGATAATTATGCTAACTTGTTAAATCTTTATGTTGACTCATGAAATATTATAATGACGAGCAAATAGCAGTTGGTCGACTTGTCAGATAATTAAGCTGACTTGTCAGATTTGGATGTCGACTTGTCAGATAATTATGTTAACTTGTTGATCTTTATGTTGATTCATGAAATATTATGAACACGAGTAAATGGCAGTTAGTGCCACTTACACGCATTGAAAAAAAAATTGAATTTCTAGTTAATATAATTATTTTCTGACAAGTTAACATAATCATCTGACAATTGGACAAAATTATCTGACAAGTGATGGCAGACATATGCCACCATGCATGCTGACCTACTTTTCTAGGTACAAAGCCCATTCTAAATCCGTTGGTATCAAATTCTACAACAAAAAAATTCATCACTTTGGGTCAGGTATCACAGGTATTTTCCTTATCTGTGGGACCCACCGGCTGTACACGTTTATGATATATCTGTTACATAAAAAGTTCAAAATTTATCAATTTAAACTTAACTATAAACAGTTATAAGTAACATGAATCAGCAATTCATGATATTTCACTGTTCGATTAATTGAAAAATGATGTTATTTGAAATAGAAATTTGTGCGTTTATGACCTATAATTACGTATCTCAAAATTTAATAATCGAAATTAGTTTAATTAATTTATTTCGTTAAGTGCGATGACATATCTCATACATTCTTACATTAATCTTATTTAGACTAATTTTCACTCTCAAGGTTTAATCACACATCTTATGTAACATAAAGAATGTCATTTTACATCAAAGAATTTTTGTCAGGCTGTTAGGTAGTACAGTTTATAGTTAAGTTTAAATTTATAAATTTTAAACTTTTAATGTAACATATCTAAGGTGAAAACAGGCTTAGGGTCTCAAACAAGGATTTGATTTCACAATATATTATTTTATAGCTTTATTTAAGTTAATTGATAAACTAGATTCTCAGCACATTATTAATGAAAGAGAAACTATATATTGTTAAATGCTTTGAGAAAATTTGAGATCAGGCCCCGGGGCCATAAAACTTTGACGAGCTCACTTTTGATCTCAGTCTCACTTTTCCACCATATGTTCCTTTTGTAAAAGTGAGACTTAGATCAAAAGTAAGCTCATCTAAGTTTTATGGCCCCGGGGCCAGGGCTCGCTTCTTAAAGGTGCCTAAGTTTTGGGGCAAACTTAAGTCCAATCCGTGGACTTGCACCGAAACTTAGCTGGGCGTATTTTGTATTTCATAAGGCAGCGTAGCTAGATACGTAAACCTTAGGCTAAAGCTATGGTATTAATTAGTCCTTGACAATGCAACACTGCACAGTTTAGAGGAACTAGCAATTGCAATATTTTTCCATAACATGAATTTGATGAATTCTTGTTTCGGTATCAATCTGACTAAAATCAGACATTCGATCCGCTCTTTATTTTTCTATAGTCGCTATATACACGAGGATTGGGGGGAGGGCGGGGGATCCCCAATGAGAATTATAGCTGATAACGAGAAGCATCTTCACTTGACGATTTCAGAGAAATATATTAACCTAAAAGTACTATAAACAGGGTATTAAAAAATCAATTATACCTGTACGAACGAATTGGTTTTAGAAGATAAATATATAAAGGTGTAGCTGGTACATATTACTGAGTCTAAATCAATACCCAAAACTATACACAGAGGTGCGTGTTGTATCAGATAGTAAAATGGATAAGATAAGATTTCATAACTTTCATTTAATATTTGTTAAAAAAGAAAAAAGTATGAAACCAAAAATCAAAGTCCGATCAAACAAAGATTTTAATCATAACAATGGCATACTGTGTCTGAAGATATGGGCTATTACAATCAAAGTTCTGAAGTACTGACGGGAGTTGATTTTGTTATCATTGTTCAGCTGTATTTGAATTGATACGCGATTTTTCCCCATATGAATTCTGATAAGAATTACGAGACGAAAAACCCCACATGGATCATGTAATGCACTGGTTCTATATTTAGATTATAGTCTGTCATTGATTTCAAACACACCGCTGTAGAAAATGCGTTTGGGAAATAAATGAAATGAACCAGCTTAATGCTTGAACGCTGGGTAGGAATACATACGACTTCACAAATATCTAAATTGTTTGTACCGATTAAACTCTGAATATTTTCAAGGTATTTAAAAAAAGTTTTCTTGAAAAACATTGCTTTAATTCTGAATACATTACACCGAATTATCGATTATTACACTAACATGTTAGTGTCGTCCGGATCCATCATCATCGAACCTCATTAAAGCCTAATTCAACTGAAAATATAGTTTTACCTGAAAACCAATTATCAATATACATGTATGATGGTATTTAGAATTCATTCCGATGAAATTAACAGAAAGGAACTTGCACTTCAATATATGACATCAGTATATATACATATTGATATAAATTTATTTTGATTTATTTCTCAATACGTATTAAACTTAGCCATTTCGTCAGATAAAATCATGTTATTTTTGCAAACGAAGCAAATTTTTAAAAATTGTTTTTGCTCTTAAAAAACCCCCAGAAAAATGTATGTGCGGAATATACGAAATTCGTTTTTAAATTGGGTTAACGGATCAGGGTTTGGAGGGAACGTTCACATGGAAACATAACAACGAGAACAGTAAATACACAAACTGGGGGACAAATGAGCCAAACAATGGCGGCGACGAAGACTGCGCCGTATTCACAGCGCCATCGATATCTTATGAATGGAACGACGGCAGATGCCCAAAACTGATGATGTCCGTTTGTGAAATGGATACAAACATGTAATTTTGTTTTATTGAAACGTCAAGATAAACATATATCGTTACATGAGTATGGTAAGTTATTAAAGAGGTTGGATGGCTGTAGTAATTTTTTAGACTATTGTAATCTCATTTAGAAGAGGAAGTTTGTATAAAAATACAGGAATTAAAAAATGATAATTTTAAGGCTAAAATATTGGTGTTTTTTTTTACTAAATAATAGTCTATATGACCGTAAAAACAAATCTAGAATTTTAAGTTTAATGGTTAAATTAGTGACAATCTAGCCTCCTTCATTGTTTTGCTTTACTTAATGCAAGCTACATATATTTATATTTCATTATTTTATAATGAGATATTAGTATAATAACAAATAAAAGCTTTGCAGTAAATTTTTTGGTATACATGTACCAGATTAAGTCGAAGACGCAGATATGTAGCATTCTATAGAGTTCAGTCACAATGAAATAGATGTCCACAAACTTCATTTCTGTATGAATAGGATGTTAGCTGAATCCCAAAGCTCAGTTTGCATATACCTATTTTAATCTTGACATTGATTTGAAAAGCTGGCAAATATACATGTACATGCGCATGTAGCTGGTACAAACGCCTTTACATGTACATATACTGTACTTAGAAACAAAACAATATTCTCAATATTATTTGGAACATGGATAGGAATATGAGCTCCAGATTTCCACTGAGTCTGTAAAATAAAAAAAAAGAATACTCTAAGATTAATGATTTTCGTGAAAAATAAAATTTCATTAAAATAACATACTTGACAGTTATATACGTATATGTTATGTTCGATAAATCACAACGGGAATATACCATTTGATAATTTCTGCTTAGATTTCCTGATCTGAATTAGCCAAAGCGAATAACAATTAATTGATCTGTATAATTCTAAAGATCATTCAATTCAAATAAAGCATTGGACATTATGCAGTGAAAACTTTTAAGGAAGATATCCGGCTATATTGTAGAAACATGTAATATGTGGGGACAAAAATTTAACAAAACTGTTGTTAAAATAAAAAAAAAAAAACAAATGATATGATTTGTTGAGAAATAGGTTGAACCTCAAGGGTTGGTCGAATTTTTACATTGGAATATATATAGAAAAATCTTCTCAAAAAACATTTGGTCAGAAAAGCTGTAACTTGTGCAGAAGCATCATCAGGTAGTATTGAGTCAAAATTGTACAAATCCCCAGGGGAAGGGTGGGGCCACAACAGGGGGGTGGCAACACTTTACATAGGATATTATAGAGAAAAATATTAAAAACTTCTCTAAAATAATTGCAAAATAAGCTGTAGCTTTAGTTAAAGCATCCTCAGATAGTGTAGTTCCAAATTTGTAAAAATCTTGATCTTCGGGGATAGAGTGACGCTACATGGAGGATTTTTTTCTCTCTCCAAAAACGCTAATGTTATAATACTAGTACATGATGCTACTTATTTGCAAGCATCTTGACCTAATGTTGATTCTCAATCGTTTAGACTGTGGGCCCTTGAAAATTCTTGGGCTCCACAAGGGTTTAAAACTTTGATGTAGATTTATATACATTTATATAAGGAATTGTTCAAAATAATTGCAATGCTCAATAGTAATACGGGTATACCTATGAAATCATCCTGTTAGTTGCAAAAGGCGCCCAATGTTTAACTTAAGAATGTCTGGAGAAACAATCAAAACTCTTTCTATAAAGGATCTATTCTACTTTATTGTCCAGATATTATTTTTTTTATTTGACTCCAAAAAACTGATTTTAAAATGGCTAGTGTTGCACAGGCGAGCAATGTGGCCCATAGGTCTTTTGTTATCTGTTACGTTTTGGCCCGTTTTGGCATATAAGTTCAAGAAATGTTTATACATATATGATCAGAACTTTGAAATTAATGTCAAAACGGGCTTAGTCCCTATACATATTTGGTCCACATATGTACAAGATTGCTGAACATCTTCCATAAAATATCTTAGTGCAAAAAATCATTATTAATAATAGTAAACAGTTCAAATGTACACCCCTCCCTCTAACTATTGTACTGCGCGAACATATAAAGATTGTGGCTTATTTCATTGCAAAACTAAACGCACCTCTCTGAGGTGGATATCAAGTCCGGTTTCTGTGAATCTTTATCCATGTTTTCTGTCTTTTGACGATTCTTTCTTACCAAGTCATAGCAAGTTTGATCTAAAATTTAAACCAAATTAAATTAAAGTGAAAAATATTAAAGGTGAATAATTGAAAAGCAAAAAAATTGAAATAACTGTCAATAGATCAGTTCTAATGTTTTAAAACATTAGTTAGGCAAGCACATAGCTGTCGTGCTGAAATATATACTTTCAAATCCTTAGACCTTTTGTTCAGTCATTTTTATATGTAAACGAATAGTACTACTTCACGTTACAAGACTGGCGTGTTTAAAAGACTATCAGAGGCAAGTAGTGATTCACAATTGCACTTATACAATGCAGTTGATGAAACCAAATATCAACCATTTTGAAATGAGTGTTTGTAAATGGAACAAGTACTTAGTAGATAATGATGTAAATATTTTTTGTGTGCAAAAGGCTTGAAAAATAATTATGCCTTTCCAAAAGCAAGTAGAAAAACTAACATTTTCTAAGCGTAGTATTTTTGTAGTAACCCATGATGCATTTCAACTCAGGAATGTCATTCAGCCGATTGGTCCGTTTGTTGATTACGTCAGTGTCTCATTTAGTATGTAAATTAATTCCTACGCCACATTAAATAGTTTCACCGACCTAATTAAAACGGAAAGGTTTCTATATTTCGCCTACATGGAAAATAAGTTATTATATGTAAATTGGTCATAATCGAAATTTAGAGCAGTGTTTGTACATGCATGGCGTCCTCTTTCGCGCAACTTGTTGCAAAGAGGTATGACAATGCTAATGCTTCTTTGACATTGTAAACGGAAAAACTCAAAACATTCAAGTCAATTGGTTCGATATGACATGTAGTGATAACGAACGGTGTTTAAATTCAAAATTCCAAAGGAAAAAAACAAAACAGGAGCAGTGCAAACACGGACCCTTAAAAAAATAGAGGTAGGATCAGGTGCCATGTAGACGTAATCATCCTCTGCTGACCATAATCAGGTTTCTCTTCAAAACTACATACACGTACTATTTTGGAGATTTGTTGATCCCTTGGTGGATCTACAACTTCTTGCCAAGGATTACTCTCAGAAAAAACTTGCACACCAAAAGTTGTTGTATTTGATGTATATGCATTCGGATTTGTCACAAAAATTACCAATTAATGCATGTACAATTTTTGCACTGTAAATATATTCTACGTTTGGATGATATCCCAAAAAGGATATTATATCCTGTTTGGGTGATTTGTCTCAACCTACTATTTTAAAGTGAAAGTAAACAATTCAAATCGATTTTATGTTTTGTTGGATTAATACCTTGTAGAGGTAAGAAATAAACGTTTTATATCAATAGGAAGTTAAGATATTAAATGTGAAAGGCTGAAGCGGACAGGAGATTAAATTAATTCCATTTTAATCAAATCAAGCAGCCAAAATAATTGTAACCGGGGTTTCGTTTCTTATCAATAACTGCAAATATATAACTTTGTAACTCAACCAAATATTTGGGTTGTCTTGACGTATGGCATGCCAATCCAAATTTTCCCCAATCTGATAAAATCAGATTCTCGATCCGCTCCTTGTTTTTCTATTGTCGCTTTACGAGCTTCAGTTGAAACTCGTGTACAAACTCGGACAACCCGAATAAAAAATGAACAAGCGTGGCATCGACTAAACTGACGTAATCTGAACATTGACGCGTACCAGATTTTAAGGATTCTCGACACCCAGTGACTTCTACCTTTTATGACAGTACCTCACAACATGGCGATTTGAGCTCATTGTGAAACAGTTTATAATGCCACTATTTGTTGTCTATCTCTGTGGCACAGGCAGTGGGTGTTGCATTGATCGGCCAACCCGCAGGTCCCGAGTTGGAATACTGCAGGGACTTTTATTTTCATAAACAGCGGTAAAATTTTAAAATTTTGGCAGGTAGGATTCGTACACTTTTAACATGGCGTCGAAAGGCAGAGGAGATGAATATAATTGTTAAAAATTGCCCATTTTTATTGCTAATTTCGTTTGGCCGATTCTTTGCAATTACAAAATAATATTAATCTTGATTATATAAGTTATGTGAATTAATAAATAATTAATAAATAAGGTTTGCAATTTTAAATCCTTGTTTTATAAGTTATTCGGGTAGCGTTTATGAATTTACTCTGTTAATAAAGTAAAGAGCTGCGTAGGAATAAAACGAGTTCATTTTTAAAAAGTTTTCGCTAAGCATTTCGTAAACATTGTTTAGTACAACAATTTCAACTCAGTCCTTGCATTTTATACCACAGGAATTATTTGCTTACTTTTTTCAGCTGATTTATGAAAAAACAACAAAAGAGTAAGCAGCTGTAGTTAACCCGGGTGCGTACTCCTGCTGTTCAGTTATGATGGTTTCCTTTTCTAATATTTATACTTATGACATCATGGAAGTATGAACCCGAGTTCCTCATGAAATCGCCAGAAGAAACCTCGCTTGAGGTCACCTCCTTGTGAACTTTGTTTATACCAATGAAATTGTGTAGCGACAATAGAAAATAATATATGGAGCGGCTTGAAGATCTGATTTTAATCAGATGGAAATTTCCCATAAATTGCCAAAGTAGATTTTCATCAACATAAGTTTTATTATGAAACATACACATTTAATTTGCTTACACAAATCGTGAGAATTAATGCTTATAATTATATGATTTATTTGACAATAAATTGTAGCTATATTTCTGAACTTTAAGAAATGTGTAGTATGTTTGTGTTGGATATAAGGGAAACTGTAAAACTGAGGGTCGGATCCAGGATTTGAAGTAAGTGGGCGTCAACTTTTGGTAGGATCTCTTGGATCTGTCTTGATGCCCTCAAGTGGGTCCACAGCAAATCCCTTCTTTAGGGTAATAATGGAGTCTTCTGTGATTTTTGTAATAGATTTTTGTGATATTCTTTCTTGTGATTATACTTTAAAAGTAATGAAAATTATTTGCAATTTTCAAAGGTTTATAGATTTAACCTGCACGTAGTAATCTCAGCACTCATCAAAACAAATGCAAATCTATTAAGTTTTTCTGTCTGTTTATACGTTAACGATAGATTTTGCTGATACATGTAAATAGATATTCACATCTGTAAACTATAATTAACATTCGTAAACTATAATAAGGATTTGTTCACCATAGTTTCACAAATTATGAAACTATTTAACATGCCACATAAAAGAGATATAATAAATTAAAAATTGGTTTTAAGAAAATAAACATTTTACTGTGATCAAAGTTATACATGTATAATGTATGTATTATATATGCCCTGATTTTTTCACAGAAAAATTGATACCCTAATTTGCATGTATGTCTAAATAGTGCATTTTCCACATGTTGAAAGAGCATGCACCGCTTATCGGTGGCTGTGTTTACTTTTAAAACTTACATTTATAGGCATCTGTCGAATTGTAAATTGCTGGACATGGCGGGTCATGCGTTGTACAATTTGCATCATAATTTTCTTGTATGACTCTTCCCATGACATTGTACTCTGTACAATAACCTAAAGTAACAAAAGAATTCCCATTTAAATATTCAATCATATATCAATAATGAAAAGTAGACTCGTAGTGTTTTGATTGAACGCAAGTATTTTCAACATACATGTAAATATGTTTGAAACTTGTTCACACAAACAAAGAACAATACAGTTTGAAAATTCTGAATCTGTAGGCTTATTGTTTTAAAAAAATCAATATATTTTTTTTTCTTAATTCTGTTTAGCTGGAATGAAACAATCCAACATATTTAAAAAGATTTTAACACCAATGATAAATTACCCATCAGGATAAGTTCATAGAATATAACAAAACATTGAATTTGAGTAATTTAATATGATATGATTTAGCATCATTCTAAGGAAAATAATCTTTTCTTTCGACAAGGCAAAGAGTGCCCGGAGAA
Organism: Magallana gigas; assembly: GCF_902806645.1. Classification (NCBI taxonomy): domain Eukaryota; kingdom Metazoa; phylum Mollusca; class Bivalvia; order Ostreida; family Ostreidae; genus Magallana; species Magallana gigas. The sequence goes on along the minus strand of NC_047567.1, from coordinate 21,694,001 downwards.
AGCTTATCATAAAATTTCGCGTCCAGAAAGTCCAAACGCATAGACAAATTAACTGGTAGTGTTAAAACTTTGTATTTCTAAGTACTATATTTTATTATTTTAACTGAGTATATAGCTTACCAAAAATGATTCGATTGGGTGCACACACTTCCAAAGTAGCATTCATCCAGGTATTGATCACGCAATGGTATTGAAAGCGGTGATACCCTTTGCTTCTTATAGTATGTAAACAGTTGTTGTCTATGGATTCACACTTCATACTTTTGGCGGCATTTTCCCATGATGACAAATCTGATGGGCATCGCGTAACAATTCTTACTGTCATGGCTGACTCTTCACATGAAGTCAGCGCTAACACCTTTTGATAAACAAGATATTTACAATAAACCGTGCGATTTCTCTGTATAGACAATAATTGTGTGCATGTTTTAAGCTGAATGTATGCTTCAAACAAGTGAATGAAATGAGGGCTTTAATTTACAAAATATTTACTCCAAGAAACAAATCAAATCTGAAACACACATGCCTCCTCCTTCAGTAATGTGCCAAAGTGTGAATTAAAGAATCGATATTTCACAAAATTGTAGATTTCAGGACTTTTAAGTTTTCGATTATTTATTTTTTTAATTTGTTTAATCTCACACATTTGAAATAAATGCTAACAATTGTTTTGTTATTAAAAAAAAAACCACGCACGTAGCATCGTTTTGAAATTAGTAAGTAAAAATTGACAAGCAATAAAAATTTAAAACTACCAACTTCATTGAACCTACAAAGGGAAAAGACGCAAACTTTACAAAGCCTTACATTCCTGATCCAAATGGGGAAGGGCCGGGGTCCAGTTTTCTGTTCAATAATTTTTATAAATTAAAAATTTATCTTACTAAGTAGTATATCTTTTATCTGCGTCAACGTTGACCCCCCCTCCCCATTTGTACATATACTTGCCTTAAAAGAGAAATCGTTCTGTTACAAAAAGGTTCATCAAATTAAAATTATTAACTGACATTTTGACGCTATTTTCACAAAACCTTATATTCCTTATCCAAGGATGGGGAAGGGGTGCCAGTTCTCTGTTCATTAATTTTATAAATTTAGATCAACCTGGTATATCTTTGATCTTCATCAACATTTTTTTTTAAAAAGTGACAAGAGCCAGTCGACCCCCTCCCCCCCTCCCTCAACTCGTTTGTGCATACACCTGCCTTAGAAGAGAAATTGTCCTGTTACAAAAAGCATCAACAAACTAAAATTATAAACTGACGTTTAGACATTTACCTCAGCGTTCATGTATGTGTACATTATAAACAGTAGTAACACAATCGTTGCCATGTCTTCCATCATTTTACTGGGGCAATAAAGTGTTAAACCTGAAAATATCGAAAATGATCTGAACTTATTTAATTATTTTACAAAAGAGGTATCCAATGTATAGTCCTATGCATCTAAACTGGGTTAAGTCAGTTAACGCTTTATTTCTGCCTAGAAAATTATATTTCAATGAATATTCCTAAACATATTAGGTCAGCGATGGCACAGTTTCGGTGTGGGTATTACCGCTGAGGATAGAGACCGGACGATTCCGGGGGGAACCTGCCACTGAGCGCACGTGTAAATTCTGTATCTTGGACGAAATAGAGGACGAATTCCACTTTCTTCTAAAATGTGCTCTATATAACAATCTCAGAAGTGAACTTTATAAAAGTGTTAATTTTTCGAATAATTCATATTTATCTCAAGATAATCTATTTCAAACTCTCATTTGCAATTTTCCATGACAAACTGCTTATTTTATACATTCTGCATTTAAATTAAGACAAAGTAAATTCTCGCGCATGTATTAAAATCATTACTTAGTGTTTACAGTGACTTATAGGTCTAATGGGCCGGGTGTTTGATATATGTAATTGTATACTACTTAGTTGTAAAAGATGTAATACATGTCACTATAAATTGGGTTGCATATGTATATATATATATATATATATATATATATATATATATATATATATATATATATATATATATATATATATATATATATATATATATATTTATATATATATATATATGTGTGTGTGTGTGTGTGTGTGTGTGTGTGTGTGTGTGTGTGTGTGTGTGTGTGTGTCATAGAGTGTAGAGCGGATACGATGCCCTTATAGGGTCGAATCTTATAGTTTCTTTTAATGGAACACCCAGTTTAAAGAATAGACCCCGGTAAAGCTATTACCTTCAAGTTTACCTTGACATTTAGTCGGTGCTTTATGTCGACAAAAAAAAGTTTCCATTTCAAAGGGCGTTTCGTTTACTTTGAATAGCAATAGCGGGGAATTGAAATATGGTTCATAGATATAACAAGTATTACCGTTTAAACTTTAGACTTTTATAAATACGTATACTGTTAAAGGTTATATTTTTATCTACGTGTAACCACTGATTGTTTCATAAATTCAGGAAAACTACACCAAGAAACAAATATATAGAACTCTGTGTCTAGAAAATGTAATCAGTCTATATTTTGAGTCGTGATTGCATCAAGAGAATCAATTGCATCTGCGTGTTAGAAATGTAATGTTATTAAAGCAATTTGTTTATTTGTAATAAAAGTGGCATACAGTATCTATCAAACCCAACCAAATACCAGAGTAGATACCTACTACACCCCGGGTTTACTTTTGGGTTTACTTGGGGTTAACTCTATGTCTGTTTTTTTGAGAATTTGTGTCCAATCTTTGTTTTCTTTGGGTCCATTCGTGGTTTACTCTGGGTTGCTTTTTTGATCCACTTTATGCAGCGAAGAGTGAATCAGACAAAGCTTTAGTATAGTACCATCTTACCGCCTGTAATTCCTGCCCCTTGTATATTCCGAATACACGTGTATCGTCTGTTTTCAGGGGTCTACTTCTTATTATTCGGGGGGGGGGGGGGGTCAAAAGGGTGTGGGGTCTAACATTGAACCTTGTAGGAAGAATCGTAGACTCGATTGTAAATGGTAACTTGAAAACGGACAAAGATAATAATATAGGGTTTTCATAATCATATATTGACTGTTAGTGGCAATGTATAGGGTTTATTAGATCTGACCCCTGGGGTCATCCCCACCCCCAAGGAATTGGAAATTACCATATATCTCAGAAACTGTTATAATCATGACCCCTAAACCATATATATTCTTGTTTCTGATGTTAAGGGGCATCAAATGTTATGTAGGTTATGCATCCTGTGAGTGGTCCTGACACCCCTCGAACAGCAAGTACCTTAATATCTTCAAAACAGTTGAGATCCCAACACTTAAACCATATATATTCTTGTTCCTTGTGTCAAGGGGCATCAAACGGTATGTAGGTCATGGGCCCCGGGGGTGGTCGTGACCCCCATCAGACAGGAAGTGCACGACTATCTCGGAAACGGTTGAGATCCCCACCCCTTAACCATATATATTCTTGATCCTTAAAGGGCATCAAACGGTATGTAGGTAATGGGCCTCAGGGTTAAGTTTAATTTTTCAAAACCGTAATTCACATCTATAGAACAGTCCCTATCATTTCCCAAGATATGATGTGTCTATCCATTAAATCATAAGAGGAGTTCTTGGATCTATGATTTTTGGAGTGTTAAACATAAATTTTCTGCTACTATTTGACTCCCTGGATGATATCTAAATTTTTAAAACCTTACTGCACATCTATAGAACAGTCCCTATCATATCCCAAGATAGTATGTGTCTATCCATTAAATCATACGAGTAGTTCTTGGATCTATGATTTTTTTTTTAGGGATAAACGTCAATTTTCTGTTACTATTTGACTCCCTGGATGAAAGTTAAAAGTTGTAAGAGGAGTTCAGGGAACCATACTTTTTTTTGGCAAACGTCATTTTTTTTGCCCACTGATCTCCTAATAAAAAAAAATTCTGGAACCTGATCACACTTCAATATGACACCCCAATCATATTCTAGAAGATCATTTCGCTACTGCAAAAAAAAATTACGTTTTTGAAACAAGTTTTATGTAAAAAAAATATTTAGCCATTAAATGGCCCCCAGGACAAAATTGAAAATTCCGAAACCTTATTGCGCATCTATAGGATAACTTAAAAACATATTCCAAGAGATGATGTGTCTACTATTGATATGTAGGAGGAGTTCGAGGAAGAAGGTTTTTTGTGAAAAAAACGTCATTTTTTACCAATTATTTGACCCCACGGACTAACAGAGAATTTTTGAAACCTTTTTACAAAACAACATGACACCCCAAATCAAACTCCAAGAGTTCAGTTTGCTGGTTTATAAGATGTAAGAGCAGTTTGAGAAAGTAAAACGTGACAGACGGACGAACGGAACAGGGTTGCAACAATATACCCGAACTGTCTTTAGAAAAGTTATCGATTTACCCTTTATTGCCATTTTTAGACAACTTGTGAGCTTTTTTTAATAGCCTGATTAGACATGTACCTCAACTCTCAACATAATTAATAGGTGGACTTATAACACACGTGTGCACGATGTCGGATTGTCAATGTAACACAGAGTGATAAAGCAATTATATATTATAGGAAATAAGTTTTTACAGAAAAAATTGAGAAGAGTAAATACGAGCTAATCCGACGGAACATCATGAATCTATATTAACATGCACAACTCGTTATTTAAGGTATTCAATGTATAATGGAGGGATATTGAACAATTTTCAATCATTTTAAACTAGTTAAATATGTATTGCTAGATAACTATGAAAGTGAAATGAACCAAATTCGCATGACAGACAACATATAGGGAGCCGGTCATTTTGCACCTAATTTTTTAAAAGAGTTATCTCCCCTTGATAAAAAAAAGAAATTTTTAACTTCGGCAAAATATCTGCGGTAAATGATTCATTTTATTTCATATTTTAATAAAGAGAAAGTTTTATGCATGTATTAACCAAGAGAGTTTTGCGAATTTTAAGTTACTTTTTACAACATCTTAAGATAACATACGTTGCCCATAGACTTCAATGCACAATTCCAGGTGTGATTAGTTGGACCATAATCAAAATTTTGAAAATTACTTTGGTAGAGTATTTTTATTTGATAATACCTTCAAAAGATATCATGATTAAGAATATCGGACCATTCATTTATTAGGTACAAAATGTGGTCTTTATACATTGCATATCTTAAAATTTCGAGTTATGAAAAGAGTTGTGCAGCCAACCATTGCATTCCAGACTTGTTTTGGAAGAAATCGTAGTCTTGAATGGGTATAGGTTAAGTAATTAATTTTTGTTCAAACCTTTATCTACATAGCCTTTCGAAGTTATCAACATTAAAATCACAAATGATTCGTGTCGATGATTCCTACAAACTTTTAATCTTGTGTGCTCAATATCTTTCCGAACAGCCCTCGTACGTTGTGATGCTGTTTCAACCAAATTTTTGAAAATTTTAACATATACAAGAGATAAACTAAAAGTTCAATCAACAATTTCAAAATATGATATGAATATCAATAAAAATGTGCATAATTTTAGTTTTGCAATTTTTGATGTTACAGCATCAAAATTAAGAAATTCCAACGAATTGGAGTATTTAGGTACATGGCTGTATAATATTTAGTTATCTAACATTTTACAAATAAAATTTATCAAACGAGAATAAGAATCCTTAGAACTTACCTGTAGAGTTTAAATTAAAAGCCACCTGTACACCCTCATATGAATTGTGCATGAAATGCTAACTCCTTTTATATTAGTGGCTGACCAATCATTACGCAAGTTCGTTACTAACCCGGCCGATGATGCCGAGATACACTCTATCGACTACTCGGCACACTGGGTGTACCTCTTGAAATTGTGTATGAGTTTAAGTTTTTTGGTGCCATGTTATTAGTGGATCTTTTAAAAGTACGAACACCTACAGCGAATTACAGAATACCGGTAGAGTTTTCAATAGCTTGTTGGATTGCTCAATAGGGTATTCAATTTGGTCAGCAAGGTATCACATCAGGTTTAAATCTAGGTCCTGTGTTTACCCAAGTGTAGATTGTTATTTTGCACTCAACCCATTCATTTGGCACAAAGAAAACCTCTAGAACACTCTCTCCTATTGTTAGCTATTTTATTCATAGACTTTTAAAAAGAATGTTCACCTGGACAGCACTGGATTCTATAGAGCATCAATTCTGCTTGGAGTAATTTGAATTTTGTTTTTTCAAAAAATGTAATTCAAAAGACATTTCTGAAGAAACAAAAAAAAGAGAAAAGCATAACCTTAAGAATTACGGAGATATTTTTTTCCTGCAAAAAATCATTAGACATTTTGGTTCCCCAACTCCTGGTGCAACATACAGCACTAAGAGTATTTTTGTGTTGTGACTGCTTAATTAGTTCAGACTTTTATAGCAGTAATGTAGGATAACAGGGAGAAACAAAAAAGGCCAAAATGTGCAAATGTTTACTAGATTAACTCACTTTATCGCTGTCATACCTGAGTAATCACATGACCTAGATTTAAACTTAATGTGATACCTTGCTGACCAAATTGAATACCCTACTGAGCAATCCAACAAGCTATTGAAAACTCTACTGGTATTCTGTAATTCGCTGTAACTGAGCTAGCCTCAGAAGCTTTATAAAATAAGATATTTTGTTGATTTACCAATCGACTCTCATGTACCCATTGATATGGTTTGAGGGAAATAAACATTCATTCAACGGCTACTCGCCAAAACAAACATCTAATTATTTTATGCAATCATAGGGTCATCTTAAGGGGCACAGGTAGACTTTACCTGTGTTCACTTGATTCCTATAATCAGTGAAAATATTGTAAATTTATTAGAAATGAATGTACCGGTATATTCCTATAAATTTATTAGAAGCTTCGGTCATTTTTTTTAATTTAACAAACATTGTTAAACAATATTTTGTTTTACCTTTATCAATTCATAGTTTATAATAGACCTATGTATATTATGATTTTCGTAACTTTGTATAAAAAATATCAGAATCACCGTCCTTATTCAACACCACCCACTCCAAACCAACAAATTTAAAAGAACTTTTTCAAAATGTTATCAAATTAAATACATGTATAGGTTATAGGATTACATTTCCCATGATTTAGATTAAAATATCAAGAATATGTTTCTTTTTCAATATGATATCTATAATGAAATTATGTATGAGAAAATAGATAATATGTAAATTACAACATCATAATAGATTTAGCACAAAGATTCTCTGGAATCATTTAAGTAGATCTGGACCTTAAAACTGCCTGGAATGGTCAAGAAATACCCAACTCTGCTGAAGTTTTGTATTTTGTTGGTAAATGAAATATCTTGTGGAAAATGTTCTGTAACAGTTACTCTCTCTCTCCTATCTCTCTCTCTCTCTCTCTCTCTCTCTCTCTCTCTCTCTCTCTCTCTCTCTCTCTCTCTCTCTCTCTCTCTCTCCTTACTCGGCTGGATTTACTATTTTAACACTTGGTACATTCAACAAACATTTATTATCGTTTTACTAACAGCGTGCCAGTTTGCTTGTCGGGCCGTGCTAAAATTTTGTTGCAGGTGCCCTTTGATAGCATTATATCTAAGTTACTGCTGGTCCGTACTTCACTAAACTTGCATGGATGGTGTGTCTTATAATACTGATGCACCAGGCAGGCTTGGGTGCTGAATCTGAGCTATAGGTTACAGATGCTGAAGGAGGTTAAGGTTTTTAGAGCTGGTTAAAGTTTTTGTTGCAGGTGCCCTCTGATGATTATATCTTAGTTACTACTTGTCCTAACTTCACCAAACTTCCATGGATGGTGCCTCTTATGCTACTGATGCACCAGACAGGATTAAATGCTGAATCTGAGCCATAGGTTTCGGATGCTGGAGGAGGTTAAGGTTTTAAGAGCTGGTAAAAGTTTTTGTAACCGGTGCCCTCTGATGATTATATCTTAGTTACTACTTGTCCTAACTTCACCAAACTTCCATGGATGGTGCGTCTTATGATACTGATGCACCTGACAGGCTTGCATGCTGAGTCTGAGCCATAGGTTTCAGATGCTGGATATGTTGAAGTTTTTTGGAACAGGTCACATGTTAAATAGATAATAGTACTATTTCAAACTTTCATTTTTGATTAAACTGTAAAATGAATGAATCACAGAGGAAGCTTCAGTTGCAGAGCTTGATCTCCATTATCAAGGATGCTAAAAAATATATCTTAGTTATTACAGGTCCTAACTTCACCAAACTTGAATGGATGGTGTGTCTTATGATACAGATGCACCTGACAGGCATGGATGTTGAATCTGAGCCATGGGATGCGGATGCTGGAGCAGGTTAAGGTTTTAATTGCTAGTGCCCTCTGATGATGATATCTTAGTTATTACTGGTCTGAACTTCACCAAACTTGCATGGAGATGCGTCTTATGTATACTGATGCACCTGACAGGCTTGAATGCTGAATCTGAGCCATAGGTTTCAGATGCTGGATGAGGTTTAGTTTTTTTTGGAACAGGTCACATGTTTAATATATGATAGCTTGCATAGTTGATTTAACTATAATTATTATAAATGAAACGCAGAGATTGCTTCAGATGCAGAGCCTGATCTCCATTATAAAGGATGCTAAAGAAATCTCCTACCTCACTCAAACCTGCTCAATAGATTGTGTTTGTTGATAAATGATATAACATGATTCCTATGATATAGTATTGTATAGTATGAAACAATATTGTTTAATATGATACAATATAATATCATAATAATGAAATATTATAAAAAGTTATATGATACAATATGATATTATATCATTTTTTTTTATTTTATGTTATGATATTGTATCATGATATCGTTATGTATAGTATTGTATATTATGATACAATATTGTATAATATTATATTGTATTATTAATTTATTATTTTATCACATGATACTATTACATAAGATATTGCAAAATATAATATTGTATCTTATGATACAATATTTTATATTCTATAATATTGTATCATACGATATTATATAATATGATATAAGTTTCTGTTATATAGAATTATATCACATGAAATTGTATAATATGATACTGTAATATTTTGTAATGTTGTATCAAATTATATTGTATCATATGATACAATATCCTATTATGTATCAAAAATGATAGTTTCATACAATATCATACTATATTATACAATATTATATCATATGTTTCAATGTTATGATTTATAATGTAATATGATATTGTAATATAAAACTATATTGTTTTATATATTATGATAATATTGTATTATGTGATCAAATACAATAACGTATAACACAAAACAATGTCATATCATACGTTACAATATTATATCTCATCATTGTTCATTATGGTATTTTATTGTATTATATGATATATGTTGTAAATATGATAGGATGCAATATTTAATTTTATATTATTGTATTGATTAACATATGAACATATGATTATCATACAATTTTTTAACAGATGATATACGATATTGTGTCCAAACAGAATCCATGAATATCCAAGATCATAAAGTATGATTTTCATTTAATATGATAAAGGTGGTCTCATAAAGGTGAACTCTCATAAGGGTCTCGTCTCGGTGAGCTTTGTAATCTGTGATTACCTATGTTTCCAAATAAAATTATATAAAAGACTCTGGGGGTTTTTCAGTACATTGTATACCTTTATCTGGGAGATTTAAAATTGACCCAGTGTATAAGAATTTTGGTATGGCCAAACTATTTATTACACTAATTATAGATTTCGACCAATCTATACATAGGGCGTGTAGATTTTAGTCTGCTTGTTTCTTTAGAGCTATGAATTTACTATAAGTTTCCGTGGGAAATAGAGGAATTAATACTTGGTAGATGTAAAAATAAGAATATAAACAATGAGTAGAAATTGACAGGTGGTGACATTAAGCAGGCTGAGTGAAAGATTCACAGGTTTCGAATAAACTCAAAGGGTCTTTAACATGAAAAACAGATTATTGCACTATGTTGTTTTAACAGCCTAGTACATGTAGTTCTTGAGACATATCACTCTGTCGCCTTGAAAATACAATAGAGACAGAAAAGTCTCAATGATCATTATTTGAATAAATAATTTTGTTAGAATTGAATTATGAGAAAATATTATAAAACATATTTTGATTTTAAAAATAAATGTCCAAAACATAGTTTACAATGAACGGGAAATTTTTCACTGTGATACTTGACAACATTTTTACATTTTCCTTTACTCAGTTGTGAATTATTTTGTACCACTTAAAAGAATATTTCGTGTCTTTTAAAGATCTTTTTTAAAAGGGACTACTTCTTTCAGTGTACACAGCAGCTTCATGGGGAGTCTGCAGTCTGTTTACGTACAAACGGAAAACACGTGGTTTTGAGGGTAGACCTGTTTGGAGCTAGATGTTTTGAGAAAATGTTGTATCATGTACCCTTTTTATGGTGTTAGCTGATGTGATAGGTAACAAAGAACATTTCCTCCGAAAATTTTGTTTAAAAAAAAATACAATTAGATTTTAAGGAATGTTTCCCTCTGTAACGGGATGAGCGGAGGCTACTCCAAACAACAACAAGACATCTTAAATTTAACAAAATTTGATAACAAAAAACATAAGAGAAAGAAAGAAAAGATAGAAATATAAACACTAAACCACACAAACACTCACACAACTTTCACTCAACAAGAAAAAATATGATGTTTATACAAATGACCAAAAATAAATTAGAAGAGTGTCCGAATCTCCGGGGCTGTAGTCCTGGACCAACTACGGACAACCACAACTAGAGTAGTTTCGTCACCACAATCATCATCATCACCACTATCGTCAACATCATCAACTACAACACCATAATCATAAAAGACATCATCGTCATCACCATAATCATCTACTTCATAATCATCACCGACGTCACCATGAACGACATCATCTACATCATCTTTATCGACATGACCATCATCATCGTCGTCGTCATCATCACCATAACATCATCGTCGTCATTAACATCACCATCAAATCGTCATCGACCATGAACATCGCATCGTCATCGACTTCACCATGAACGACATCATCTACACCATCATCATCGACATGACCATCATCATCATCGTAGTCATCGACATCACCATAACATCATCATCGTCATCACCACATCAACAATATGACACTACAATAAGTGTACAAGTGACACCATAACACCATAATAAAAACAATATTGTATAATACATCATATAAGTATCTCACTGATAGTATCAAACTATGATAATGTATAAATAGTATTATATTAAAGGCAACATCTCAAAATATTGTAAGTATATGGTAACTAAGTTATTTGTTTACAGTAAACAATATGGCGTCTGAGACTTCCGGTGACGCACTTCCGCCCAAGTAGTTAAGTGGAAAAAGTGACAATAAATTGTAAAATAAAATAATGCATAGAAAATAGCCCTTTAAATCACCGTTTCTTTATACAGCAATAGCAAAAACTGTACTATAGAAAAAGACGAATTCCATTTAAACACTCTCGCTAAAGTCACACATCAGTGAACACACAGGTAACTCTACAGTGAACAATGGTCAAGGTGACTTTATAGGACGACTGCGCAATACTAATAAAAAGGCAAAAATTTACAAATAAACTACACCAAACTAAATAAATACTTACCACGGTCAGCTATCCGTGTCCGCGTCAAATGCTGAACTTGTGAAACTAAAACATGCCACACAGGCTTCTAACACGATACCCCCTTCACACACTAAGCACGTCTTTATTGCTGGACAGCTCGGCCGGGTATAACTTAGCGCCTATTGTTAGCGTCGGCCAAGCACGTTGCAAAGAATTATGGGAAAAATAAAATCGGGTGTGTTCGATATGAACAGTGATTGTCACACACCTCCCCCCTTAAAAAATTGTCCTGCAATTTCAAATAAACAATCACTGAATTTTGAAAATTCTCACGTATTTACAATAAAACCTATACACATACCTGTACTGTCTACTATACATCTCACTGACGACTCAGGTAATCCGCACCCACATTGTCGCTTCCTTTGATCGCAATGATCCTAAAGCGGTATGGCTGAAGCTGCAAAGCCCAACGCATCAGTCTGGAGTTCTCTGTCTTTGCTTTGTTAAGGTAGGTCAGGGGTTGGTGATCAGTTTCAAGTAGAAACTCGCGTCCATAAAGGTACTGGTGGAACTTCTGTATTCCCCACACTACCGCCAAACACTCCTTCTCGATAACAGCGTATGCCTTTTCTCTTGGTTGAAGTTTCCTACTGGCGTACGCTACGGGTAGTTTCTCGTCACCCTCAATCTGTAACAGCACAGCACCTATCCCATCATCTGCAGCGTCCGTGCGTAAAATGAAGGTTTCATTAAATTCTGGCAACTTCAATATTGGCCTTTCTGATAACATGTGTTTCAATGTATCAAAAGCTCGTTGCTGACTTTCAGTCCAAATAACTTTATTTGGTTGGCCCTTCTTCGTAAGATCAGAAAGTGGAATGGCTATCGCAGAGAAATTCGGAATAAACTTTCTGTAGAATCCTGCTAAGCCTAGGAAGGCACGAACCTGTTTCTTGGTTTGTGGTATTGGCGCATTTCTGACTGCATCAATCTTGTCCTGTTCTGGTTCTAGACACTTGTTGCCCACCATATGTCCCAAACAGTCAATCTTGTCAAATCCGATGAAACATTTTGTCGGTCTGGCCGCAAGTCCCGCATCTCTGAGTCGTTCGAACACAGTCTTCAGTATGTGTAGATGTTCTTCAAAGGTATCTGTAAAAACAATGACATCATCGATAAAGTTTTCTACGCCGTTCATACCTTGAAGTAGTTTTCTCATCATACGACTAAATGTTGCCGGCGCGTTTACAAGACCAAACGGCATTGTCCTGAATTGGTACAATCCGGATGGTGTGGAAAAGGCTGTAAGCGGCTTACTCTCGTCAGCCATCGGTACTTGCCAGTATCCTTTGCTTAAGTCTATCTTTGACACAAACTTCTTTCCGGTCATTTTGGAAAATATGCTTTCTGGACTGGGCATTGGTTCTGCATCAAATACCGTAGCACAGTTCAGTCGTCTATAATCAATGCAAAATCGATTCGTTCCATCTTTCTTCCGAGCTATGACAACTGGAGCTGAATAAGGGGAAGATGATGGCTCAATCACATTCAACTGTAGCATTTTCTGAACTTCTTCTGTAATTGTTTTCTCTGTACTGAACGGAATTGGATATGGTTTCACACGCACAGGTTCAGACGATGTCACAACAATCTTATGCTCCACTAAGTTCGTCATTCCAGGTATATCCGTAAATACATCTGAGAACGAATCACACAGTGATTTAGCAGTTTCCAACTGATCTGGTGTTAGTCTGTCTGCAAACTTTATGTCCTTTGCTGTTTCGGTTTGAGTAACAGGTGGCATAAGAATAGAGTCCTGTTGTTCATCATCATCTAGGTCACTAAAGTCTATGAGTGAAATTGCACATGTTGACAAAACACCACAGTTCAATGTATCTCGTTCAACATACTTCTTAAGAAGATTTGCGTGGAAAGTTTTCAGCTTGCCTCCCATATCGATCTTGTAGTCCATATGTCCTATCTTCTGTATTACACTATAAGGTCCCTTCCATTGCATGAGGAGTTTGTTTGACTTTGTCGGTAGAAGAACCAGTACTGTGTCTCCCTCTTTCATCTGACGACCTTGCGTTTTCCTGTTGTAGTACTTGCGCTGACGTTTTGAAGCTTTCTCCAAGTTTTGGCGAGCTATGTCACATGTTTCTTCCAATCGTGTGCGTAAGTCAAGTACGTATTGATACGTTGTCTTAACGTCCTCGTCAGGAATTTCCTTTGTCCAAAGTTCTTTAAGAATTGTCATCGGACCACGAACAGTACGTCCATAGAGAAGATCAAACGGCGAAAAACCAAGGCTCTCCTGTGGTACTTCACGGTATGCAAAGAGTAATGGGTTGATGTACTTATCCCAGTCTCTTGGTCGCTCAGCACACATCCTCTTTAGCATCTGTTTCAACGTACCATTGAACTTCTCGACGAGTCCATTACACATGGGGTGATACGGAGTAGTAGTAATCCGTTTAAATGACAACAGTCGGCTCACTTCTTTCATTACGTCCGATGTGAATTGCGATCCTTGATCTGTTAGCATCTCGATCGGAACTCCTAATCTACTAAAGATGTCTACCAGTGCCTCCGCTACTCGCTCTGTCTCAATTCCAGGAAGTGGAATAGCCTCGGGATAACGGGTTGCGTAATCGACAAGCGTCAGAATGTAACGATTCCCTTTGTCGGTAACTGGTTGGAGAGGGCCTATAAGATCAACTGCTACTCGTTGAAACGCTTCTGTAATTAGCGGCATTTGTCCTAACGGTACTGCAGGTACTTTTCCTTTTGGAATAGTCCACTTACACACGTCACATGATCTGCAAAACCGTCTAATGTCTGACTGAATTCCTGGCCAGTAAAATTCGGACACTACTCTGTCGGTTGTTTTCTTTGATCCCAGATGACCACCCATCAGCGTTTCATGTGCTATCTTCATAACGATAGTTCTGTATTTCCGGGGAACGATTAACTGTCGGAAAAGTTTTCCACTGGACACTTTGGGACTGCAAAATTCTCTGAACAACATTTGCTTCCGTTCACACATTTTTGAAAATCCGCCGTCACTGAAATGTTTAAGCTGTCCACTCTCAGCTAAGCTCCATAACTTTTTCAGTGTCTCGTCGTTTCGTTGTTCTTGTAAGATATCCTCCGGCGATACATCCCGTATTGCTTCCGGTACTTTCAATGGTTTGTATGGAGACTGTTTCTTTTTCAGTTGCGCACGCGTTTCAACAGCTGCTATGTTTTCAACGGAATGAATCCAGGCTGGATTTGGTTCATGTGGTTTCCTTACTCCACGAATATTACCAAGAATAAGATCGTACGAAGGCGAATCAAAGCACCAAGCATCAACACTTCCGGTAAAGTAAGGAGTATCGACATCAATTCTAGCCACATCTGAATCAATAATACGACCGTCTGCTAACTTGCATCGTTGAGATGTCCCTGTTAGTTGATCATCGTTTACCAGTTCTCTACGAATAACGGCACCACTACAACCTGTGTCTCTTAGCACAGTCACTAGTTTATTGCCAACACATCCCTTCACAACTGGCATTTCCGTTTCACAGAAAGCAACCGAATCACCAACACACGGTAAGTTTCCATGTTTCTCGACGTCACTCGCGGCTCCTTGGCGACCTCTACCGCGTCCTGGATATCCATGGTTCCCATTATTGTACGACCCACGTTGAAAATCACTAGGGTAAGTATGTTTCGGTGTTGTTTCTTGTTTCTCGCTCGAATTAAACGGCCTGTTATTCGGACTTTTGCGGAAGTTGCAGTTAAAGGCTTTATGTCCTTGTCGTCCGCACTCATAACACTTCACTGCATTTCCAGATTGGTTTTGTTGCACGGAATCTTTGTACGGCGGTTGTCTATCGGACTGCTGTCGTCTGTCAAAGAGCGGTTTTTGCGTAAGTGAAGAAGATGTCACTGTTCTGGCCTCAGCAAACTGGTCCGCGTATCGCGCCATGTCTTGGATCGAAGTAGGAATCCTCTCCTTTAGGAATAAGGCAAGTTCTTTCGAGCAACACAATAAAAACTGTTCACGTAAGAACAAGTCCTTCAGATCATCGAATGTCTTGTTAGTCTTAGACAGCTGAATCCACCGCTCAAGGTAACTGTCCAGTCTGGTAGAAAATTGCATAAAAGTTTCACTTCCGTCTGGTTTTGAAAATCGGAACTTCTTGCGGAAACCGTCCTCCGTCATGTCAAATCGTTTCAACAGGGCGTTCTTCAACTCGTTGAAATCAAGTGCTGTTTCGGGTGAGAGTCTTGCGAACACATCCAGTGCCTTTCCTTTGAGTAATGCGCTAAGATGAGTCCCCCACGTGTTTTTATTCCATTTCTGCGTTGTTGCGTATATCTCAAATCTTTGAATGTACGCGTCAATGTTGTCTTTCGAATCCTCAAACGGAGGAAGTTTTGGTCCTTTTATCACTTGAGAAGTTTCTTTCTCCTCTTTAGTCACAACACTCGGCTTCATGTGAGATCTCTCGAGTTGCAGTTTGTGATCAAGTTCCAGTTCTTCTAGTTTTTGCTGATGTCTCTTTTCTTCTATCAATCGGGCGTGCTCTCGCTCATCATGTTCTCTTGCGGCGCGCTCTTTCTCCATATGTAGTTTGAAGTCGCGGTCTCTCTCCTCCTGTCTCTCGACTCTATGTTTCTCACGTTCGTCCCGCATTCTGGCCTGTTCGTCCTTCACGAATTGTTGAAGGTCTTCATCCTTCATCCCCATCTTGGTCCCCACTTCAAGTAGCTCCAGCATCTCCTTGACAGTAGACATGGTGCATTGACTGACAGACCAACTTACCTCAAAATTATCTCATAAAGGGACTAACTTCTCAACTTTTAACAAAACAATCTGCCTAACGTAATGTACTCAACAAGGGAAAAGGAAACAACGACCTACACTTGCTCTTACATGTACTACAAAAAAGATCAAAAAATGAAAAATAAAATAAACCTTGGCAACTGTTCACTTATAAAGATATCTTGTAGTATCTGGAGGAGTCAACTCATCCCACCGCTGCCACCAATTGTAACGGGATGAGCGGAGGCTACTCCAAACAACAACAAGACATCTTAAATTTAACAAAATTTAATAACAAAAAACATAAGAGAAAGAAAGAAAAGATAGAAATATAAACACTAAACCACACAAACACTCACACAACTTTCACTCAACAAGAAAAAATATGATGTTTATACAAATGACCAAAAATAAATTAGAAGAGTGTCCGAATCTCCGGGGCTGTAGTCCTGGACCAACTACGGACAACCACAACTAGAGTAGTTTCGTCACCACAATCATCATCATCACCACTATCGTCAACATCATCAACTACAACACCATAATCATAAAAGACATCATCGTCATCACCATAATCATCTACTTCATAATCATCACCGACGTCACCATGAACGACATCATCTACATCATCTTTATCGACATGACCATCATCATCGTCGTCGTCATCATCACCATAACATCATCGTCGTCATTAACATCACCATCAAATCGTCATCGACCATGAACATCGCATCGTCATCGACTTCACCATGAACGACATCATCTACACCATCATCATCGACATGACCATCATCATCATCGTAGTCATCGACATCACCATAACATCATCATCGTCATCACCACATCAACAATATGACACTACAATAAGTGTACAAGTGACACCATAACACCATAATAAAAACAATATTGTATAATACATCATATAAGTATCTCACTGATAGTATCAAACTATGATAATGTATAAATAGTATTATATTAAAGGCAACATCTCAAAATATTGTAAGTATATGGTAACTAAGTTATTTGTTTACAGTAAACAATATGGCGTCTGAGACTTCCGGTGACGCACTTCCGCCCAAGTAGTTAAGTGGAAAAAGTGACAATAAATTGTAAAATAAAATAATGCATAGAAAATAGCCCTTTAAATCACCGTTTCTTTATACAGCAATAGCAAAAACTGTACTATAGAAAAAGACGAATTCCATTTAAACACTCTCGCTAAAGTCACACATCAGTGAACACACAGGTAACTCTACAGTGAACAATGGTCAAGGTGACTTTATAGGACGACTGCGCAATACTAATAAAAAGGCAAAAATTTACAAATAAACTACACCAAACTAAATAAATACTTACCACGGTCAGCTATCCGTGTCCGCGTCAAATGCTGAACTTGTGAAACTAAAACATGTCACACAGGCTTCTAACACGATACCCCCTTCACACACTAAGCACGTCTTTATTGCTGGACAGCTCGGCCGGGTATAACTTAGCGCCTATTGTTAGCGTCGGCCAAGCACGTTGCAAAGAATTATGGGGAAAATAAAATCGGGTGTGTTCGATATGAACAGTGATTGTCACACCCTCTATAGTGTTATATAGTGAAAACAATTACCGGAGTGATACCTTGAAGGGCTGTGTGTTTAACTGTAAAAATGCATGCAGATGCCAGTTTTCAGTATTTTATGTCAAATCTTGATGAAAGATATTATTTTAAGCAGACTATTGATTAGAAAATGCTTGAAAATTTTGTAATGAAAAGAAAATATAAAAAATGACGATTTATGGTGTGGAAATCATATAATTTTCAATATATAAATAAAAAACCTTTGGAAATGGATGGTATGACGTCACTGGAGCTTTAGAAATTGGTTTCTGTATTCTATATAGATACTGTAAACTGTGCAGATCATTCGTCGCAGTCATAAATGATGCCCTCAGACTTTGTCGTAAGAGTACGACCAATTTTGGGTTTATGCGCAAGTCTGAGAATTGAGCAACAAGTGCGAAACATTGCAAAGAAGAACATGATCAATCTATCAAAGGATAGTTTTGACAGATTTTTTTTTTAAAAAATCTTTGGTATTTGCTCACATTATGTATATGTGAGATTTAATTTCACATATACAAAGAATGAGAGGATTTGGACAAATATGTGTAGTGTTTAAGTTTATTTTACTTTGAATTTCTTATTATACTCTGTTCCAAGATATCCTGGATTTACATGTTGCTAAATTGCATGATATATATTAATGCATCAGGGTTTAAACGATGTTCATTCAAAAGTATGAAAAATTTCCAAGATTTCTCAGTCGAAACGCCCCTGTTAGCTTTTCAAGTTTCAATACAAAGCTAAAAATGTTATGTCTACGGAGATTTTGTTCTGCAGTAAGCCCAGATGATAACGTTGTAAAATTGCGCGATGTATTCCGAGTGTATACCGAATGGAGAAAAGATGTAAACATTCCCCATCATAAATCTCCGTAAGGAAACTTTTTTTTTTGTTTCTGTGAATATTTCCGACTGAAAGATAATAATGTGTCAATGAAATTATCTTGGAAATTATCCCTTTCAACTATTTCAATTGCACTTCTTTCACAGGTAACGTTATGTGAATTTTTATTAAAAACCGTCCAAATGTGCTGCATGAATATTTTGGGACAGACTAATAATGATATATATTATAATCAAAAACGCTCTTATACGCCTTTTACAAAATCACACAGATGCATATTTTGTGTAGAAAATAGGTTTCATTTATTTAGGTAAGAAGAGAGTGACCAATATATTCAACCAATAGAATGCTTTCTTTGGTGAATCATGCAGGATATAAAGGTAGCGACATTGCGGGAAAAATACATAATTCCCGCGTTAGCGATTTTTTTTTTTGATTTTTTTTACTTTAATGGTATAAAGGGTTAATTATATAGCATATAAAACATATAATTGATGTAAATGCACATTTCAAATTGTAATCAAAACTTTATATTTTGACACATTTAATGTCATAAATACAATTTTAATGTTGATTTAACAAGCCGTGTGGCAAAAGGTTAATTGAACAATATAGCTTTTAAAAGACATCACTTCTTTAGGACTACCGTAAAGATCAGTTAAAACCTTGAATATACACATATCACGAATGCATGGCACTGATTGAATAACTTGACTGACAATATACATACACAAATAGTTGTTTTAAAGATGAAATAAATTGTTTTTTGTCATATCAGCATTCGATCATTCGAGAAAACAAATTAAAATGACCTTTTAACGACAGTTGTATATAAAAGCATAAAATTGGCAGCATAAAACATGAAGCATGTAACTATAACCATTTCAAATTAATTTTGAGTGAACAGTACGAAGCTTCGCATTATGGTAATGTCTGTAGGAATTCATCGACGTTGAGCAATGGCAATGGATATGGCAATGTGTAAGAGCAAGTGGTTTGTCGAACATCGGTTTTGACAAGCATCATTTCTGTGGAATGGCATATTGACTCAAATTTATTCCTATTTCATTATTGACGGTGTTTTGAAAAAGTTCGCTATAGCGATGTACTTGTGCATGACATTTGCATGCATATTTAACTGGTTTGCAAATGAAATCGCAGCTCGCATGATGACATTTGCATAATTATTTAGAATCACAAGATCATCTCAATACACGCGCGTGCATTATTTGAAACATCGATAGGAATGTATACGCCAAATTTCCCCAGATTCTGTAAAAAAAAAATAATAATAATAATAAAGACCGTTATGAAAAAATCAAATTACCTAAGAATAACATATCTGACACAATATATATTTTATGTATCATACTGAATTCTATTACAAATATACTAAAGTCAGTTCAACATACTAAAAAAAGTATTTCCCTGAGCGAATAGATGAAAGCATTCAATTGTTTATTGTTCATTGATACTATTTCAAAAGCAAATTATTTTTAATCACATTTTAAAAATTTAGACACCTATCTGATCTCGATCGTATATCAGGATTCTGCGCATGCTCTTCTTTGTATTCTGCCTTTCGACGATCCTTTTTCACCAATCCATAGCATGTTTGATCTAAAGTATTGAAAACAAATTATAAAGTTAATAGATTTAAAGTGTACATTATAATGAGATTAATTTTAAACATTGTGCATAATGTTGGTTAATTATAAGGATTATCAGTTAAATATATATAGTATTGTTTGTTGTGTTAAATCTTCGTATCTACAGGAAGTCCTCTTTTTTTTTACTTT